>BSQZ01000182.1:0-215029 GCA_033239005.1 Lamellibrachia satsuma | reverse complement strand
CTGGTCAACTACGCTATACCACATCACATCGGAGGGCATTGGACATTGGCAGGGATTGAGTGCTGCCTCGGGTGCGAGCTGTCTGAATCTGCTGACCTGGACAGGGCGGACCCATGGTTTTAGTAGTCCTTTGGAACGGCTGAGTCACAAACAACTAGTCCTGATAATGTTGTACTAGTCCTTAAATGTGACGGGTAACATAATCTATAATATGGACACTGTCATATTGTGGTATCATATGACCAATTTGGTACATAGTTAAAGTGGCTCCATGATCGCTAGGTGGCACCACCTACGCTAACCGGATATAAACAGCCACCATTCACATCTCCCGCATTCAGTAGGTTTCGTAGACGGTCGGAGTGAGAAAATGTTATCTTATTGTTTATTGTTGTTTTATTCCATCACAACACTCCACTAGCGGTATCACTGGCCCTGTAAACAGTTGGGTTGAGAAATTCTTTAAGGATAGAAAGTAACCCGTGGCATGTGAAGGTGTGTATTCGGACTGGGGTCTGGTTATCAGTGAAGTCCCACAAGGTTCATGGGTTCAAGTGATTGCCCCGATCCTCTTTCTTGTCTATATAAAAGACCGACCTAATAACCTCAAATCAACTGTCTTTGCTGATGATACTATTATCTACATGACAATACCCAATCATACTGACGCGACAGCCCTTCAACAAGATCTAGACAAATTGGCCAAGTGGAAAGAAACATGGCAAATGGAGTTCCATCCCCAGAAATGTAGTGTACTCCACATAACCAGATCCCATAACCCGAAATACCAACAATACACTCTTCATGGCCACATACTCGTAAAGGAAAAATATCTTGGTGTGGTCATAAATAAAACACTGTCCTGGAATAACCACATAAATGATGTCACAAAGAAAGCAAATGCATCCTTAGGTTTCCTACGAAGAAATCTCAGAATTGGCCAGGAAAAATTAAAAACCAGTGCTTATGTCACTTTAGTTAGACCCCAGTTAGTTAGTTAGCCGCTGCTATATTGGACCCCTACACACACAAACGTACAAAAACAAAATACAGATGGTCCAAAGACTACAACCGTGAAGCAAGTGCCACCACCATGATCAAACACTTGCACTGGCGCAGCCTCCAACAGAGGAGAACCGACATCCGCCTTGTCATGTTTTATAAGACATTACATGGTATAATCGCCCTGGACCTCTTCCCCTAACTTATACTCCTGGTGAGACCCTCCCGACACACGCATTCTGAAGCTTTTCAACTCCCCGTAATCACTAAGCAATTCATCCAGTATAGCTTTTTACCCTGTACAATAGCCAATTGGAATAACCTGCCAGCCAACGCAGCTACAGCGCCAAGTTTGGAGATTTTCAGACAGAAGATCTCCAGCTTGCAACATTAATTGATATTGCATTTTCACACTATCAACTTTTCCTCTCCTCAAATTGCAGTTCTACACGCACGCTATCATCTTTTCTCTTTCTTCCAAATATTTTATTACTTTCTCTTACAGCACTTCAGCACGTGTACACACACACAAGTCTATAAGCCTTGAAGAGAGATTGACTCGTACCCGGAAGAAGAAGAAGCATACACCGCGTACATTCATCTCATCATTACAGCTAGTCTGACGGGACTGCTCCTCTAACAATGGACTAGTCCAATCTTTGAAACTACTTGTCTGGGACGATTGGATGCCTGTCATTTCACACCCTGCCAGGAACCAAGATGATGCATCAGCAATGTTATTATTAATACCTGGGATGTGTCTAGCAATAATTATAAAGTTCCCAGATGCAGCACACCAAGTTAAGCGCCTCATTAACCTCATAATGGGTTGAACTTTAGATCTACCCTTGTTAATGATATGGACAGTAACTTCATTATCACAGTAGAAGAGAATTCTCTTGCGCTTCCACTCTGATCCCCATAGTATAGCTGATACTACAATAGGGTACAGCTCCAAAAATGCCATAGACAGCTGCTCATTATCTTTGAGCATAAACTCTGGAGGCCATCTGCCCTGAAACCACCTGTTCCTAAAGAAACCACCATAACCAGCCATGGCAGCAGAATCTGTATATAGTGTAAAGTCAACTGCTTTAATCACTTCTTGTCCTAGAAAGAGGGCCACCCCATTCCACTCAGTGAGAAATCTATGCCACATAGCTATATCTAGTAGACATTCTTTGTTGAGTTTCACGTATTGATGTAATTGTTTCACAGAGGCTGCCAAAGATAAGAGATAAGCTACAAAACTTTGAACCTGTTGAATTACCCTGGAAGCAACATTTAGGTGATCTAATAAGCTCAACAGCTCCCTCTTTGAAATACTATGCTTATTTTTGAACATATTCAGTATAGTGATTATCCTGCTAAGATTATCATCAGGCAACCTGGCTTACATTCTGCCAGTGTCGAGGTTTATCCCTAAATACTGCAACTGTACAGTAGGTCCTACAGTCTTATGCAGGGCTATTGGGACACATAGCCTATTAAAAACCAAGGTAAGCAGAGCCATTGTTCTCTCTGCCGTGGCATTGGTGAATCTGTAGTTAGAAAGTCAACTAACAAGTGTAACTAAAATTAATTCCATAGTTATGCTGGGCTATCCAACAAATTGCTTATGAAAGCTAGTCAAAATTTGGACTGGAATGTCAGTCTTACATAACCAAGATCCCTGACCCCTATCTAAGATCTCCTGTATAGCTTCATCTAATTTAGCATAGGACAGAAAGAATTCCTCTTAGTTGATCAGCTCATTTAAACCAGCATGTGTGTCACTTATGCGCGGCGGATAAATAAAAAATGAGACGCATCTTCCCAGAATAGGTGCCCTCGGCTAAACCCAGAGAACTTACTCTATACAGTGAGAAAGGGAGTGTTTTGAATGGACCTACCAGGAACCCTTTCTTCACTTCTTTCATTATTAGTTGACTGACTATTTCAGCCTGTTATTTGGACATTCCAAACTAGCCAAGTGTGTTCGTCCCCTTCGCTGCTATTTGTGTAGGAGTCAGTCTGTCCGTCAGTAGCAGGGTTGAAAAAAAATATTCAAATCGATTTGGGTTCTTGTCTTAACAGAGGGTACATGATTTTTGCATATATAAAGACATTAGACAATGTCCACAAGGCCTCACCCCCTGTAGTTGCATAATCTGTCCTGGAAAGGAAAGCATGCTGTGTGTCTGGCTGTAGCAGTGGTAATTATTGTTTGCCTATAGGGTGGATTAGCACCTGTCCAGGGCTCTGTGTACTCTAAGGGTCTCTAACCAGACTACAAACTGGTACAGTATTAAACAACTGAGTCAACATACTGAATTGGTAACAACTAGCACAAGCTATAAGTGGACTTCAACTCAGGGCTTCTGTGTTGAAAAGATACTTCCTCTGGAAGACAAGTTTGTGTGGCTTCACTGCAAACATACACAATGTCAAAAAAAATGGACTATCAGGCTATCTGGTGACAATACAGCTACACAAGTGTGCGCACTTTGTGTTTTGTATTAAAAAACATACAAAACTTTGTTGATCTCGATGCTTGTAAACAATTATTTGGGTTAAATTCATATAAATCAGCGATTAAAAAAACCGGATTTAAATCAAACAACCCTGGTCAGTAGTGTCTGTTTTTACTAGTCACTGTTTAGATCTAGTGGTGTTATGGGGTGCCTTTGCTTGGTGTCCATTGGACATCCTACCTTCTGGCCTGGTTGGGCAGGATATACTGACACGTGGTGCCCTGCAAACCAGGCCCGAGTGCGGAAACCTACAATTCTGCCTCGAACAGCTACGCTCGGAGTTGTAGTTATTGCAAACTTCTCTATGGCCTACACTGAAAGTCTGTTTGCCTGCCAGTGACATTACCTCAGGTGAAATGGTGGTTGGGTATTTTAATGTTGCCAAAGAGGGGACAGAAACTGCTCAAGTGAGCTACGCTGCCACACAGCGAACACACATTTGCTTTCTGCCCGGCAAACAGCGAGCAAAACAGACCTTTGTCTCGGACCTCCAGTCTTCTTTAACGTTCTGCTACTGGATAAGCGTAGCTGCTCAGGCAGAAAATGATCAGTAATATTCATAGAAAGTGGTGCCATCAATCCGCGAAGCAATGCCTACCACAATGGCCTCATAAGTGTCTAACTCCTAACGACGGTCCCATAATTCACACATAATGTTACGGTATTTGTTAAACGCACAGATGAATTCGAGCAGGGTAAGGTTGCTGTTAAGGCGAGTGTCAAAGGACAATGGGCGAAGAAGGTGTTCAAAGCCGTCTAATCCCGTGTTATGGCTGTACTCACCGAGATCACAGTGAGGGATAAAAAAAATTATGCCAGATTAACGTCTTTACCCTCGAGGATGGCCTATCACAGGGCAGGTGACACGGTCTCAATGCCCGATAGATTTTCGGATGGAATCCATGATGTCAAACCCGGCCATCTGTATGAGTTGGCGAACGCTGGTTCAGATCGTAGGGCCTTCTCTGTAGCATGTTCGATAGATGTCATCGCAGTAGTCATGGTGCACGTGCCATTCCTTCGAGGCACTGATGCACCCATCGCAGCCTGCGTGTCCATGTTTGTTCATGCGGCCAACAAAGATAAGGGTGTCATTGCTTGCCCGAACGGTTTCCGGTCCATTAATTCGTGTCATTCGGCGATAAACTCCCGCATATGTGCTGTCATCACTGACACGGAACTCTGTAGTGCTCGTACGTCGGCCAGTGGCTCCACACTACTGATGGAGGCGATATTGGGCTGGTGGAAATCACATTCCACTGTTGTTAGGTTGTTCTAACTTGCTTGAGCCAGAATCTGACCCACCCAAGAGAAAAATGTTAGAGCCAGTAGGTTGGTGTTGCTGTCGTGCACTGGTAGACATCCTGTTGAGATATGCTGCAACGCTCCAACGGGTTACAGGAGGTGACGGCGGCAGCCTCGTGCTGACAGCGCTGGCACTAGCATCAGGCGAAGGTTTATTGTCAGTCTTGTCGGTGTTGTGGAAGTTATCATAAATTCGCACAAGTTCCTCAGTGAGCATACGAAGTGAAGCTGCTGACCAGTTGGCAGGGAGTCCAACATCCCAGTGCCGATGTTCCCTGGCTGGACTCGTTTCAGGGTCCGTAGGTGTAGTCGATGGCGTGATGTTTTCGTCCAAGAAGTCCACAGAAACGGGCACTGCCTGGGGCAAGTGAATAGATTCTCTAAGACGGCAATCTGCTGGTAGATACCGTCGTTCCGCTGCGCTTCGTCTCGGTCGGCCTCGCGTCATTACAAGTACGTAAATGTGGATTAAAAGTAATGAATACAAATTAAGTGTTTCTTTGTTCGTGCTACGAGATAAAGACATCCCAAAAAGGGATATTGACAGTTTCCATTGCTGGGATAATGCTTCTAATTGGTCAGAAGCCCCCTGCAGTGAAGGAATATAAGGGGTGCTGTCAGCTCCCATAACAGGGATAATAACAGGTCCTCTACAGTGAGGGACGTTCCTTTTAATTGGTCAGCTTTCCTTTCCCAGGTCCCTGCAGGAATGACCCCCTCCCATGGTAGTCTCCCAAAGATGCATTAGTCAGTTGTTGTCATAAACCACGCCCAGAGATAACACTAAGTTTCAATTTAAATATGAAACATAAGTCCTGCAAGTTAATATAGAGGCAATTGTCCAACAAAAACATGTTAGTCTTTGGATTTAATTGTTGTAATAATCAAACCATTAGATACAAAAGAATGTTTCAGACGGTTAACTACCAGCTATTATGTAAGAAAAATGGAATTTCTTGTTATCAGTAAAATGGCATGTGAGTGTTTAAAAACTTTTGTAGAAAACAATGTGTGTCTATTGAGGAATGTAATGTGTGCAATATTTCATGTGGTGTACTCCAAAGTTCGATTTTGGCCTCAAACCATTTACACAGTGAACACTGCTTAACAGAATCACAGCTAACAGAATCAACCGTTTAACAGAATCAAAATGGCTGGGAAAGAATCGTTCCCTATTCCCACTGTGTTAAAATGAGCTGCTTAACAGAATCGTGTGTGCCTCTTAGTTAAATCAGATATACAAAAAATTAGACATTGTAATGCGAAATAACAGGTTTTCCTGGAAATGCCCAAGGTTTTGACTGTAAGTCAGTGTTTTTGTGTGAAAAACTATACATTGTACTGGTGAAATGGTTAAACATTATATATTATATGCGATTGTGGAAATATCTGGCAGAAGATATGTAAATATTGACATGTTCCCTACTGTGAATTATTGGCATTTAATATGTTGTCATTTGGGTAGTGATATTTTATTTCACAAGACATATTTTGAAAATGCTTGTTTTACAACATTATAATACATATTATAATACATAAATTATGCTTGTTAGCATATCATGCATTTCCACTAAATTGATCAGTAACATCTGATAGATGTGGTTGAACTACTTACCCCAGTGTCTGCAATGACGACATCCTGGCAATGCTCTTGCCAAGATCATCACCAGCTCCTTTAGCGCTCATGTCATTTTCACTCAACCTGTAAAATAGTACAGCAACGAATTAGTTGTTTGGAAATTTAAACGGAATATTGGAAGAGCAAAATATTGTAAAGCAGCAGTTTAATTCCAAAAATCACCATAAAGGAGCTGTTTAATTTCTAAAAATAGTTTAGAACAGCTTATTTAAAAAAATCATTGACCTTGCTGACAGATGACTTTGCACCAAAATCTGGCAAATGTGTTATGTTTCCAGCAAGAATATGCAAGCTTTGCACATCATACATGAAGATATGTTAATAAAAAATACAATAAATAAAGATTACTGCTGACAAACAGAAAGAATACCTAAAACAAAAACATTTTGACCGCATTGCCCAGGTGGTGTCTGCTAATTTCACAGCCTTTTCCGAGGTGTGTGCGTGCGTGTCCTTACATGCATGCACACAAACACGCACGCACATACACACAACTTATACAATAGTACATATATCAGTGAGTACAAAAGTGTCCTGTGTAATTGTCAACCAGAACATTCACAACTGATTGAGATATGTACAAATTAACACTCACACAAGGTTCTCCACTTTCGGACAGTTCAGAAGTTCACGGGCCACACAGTGCATTGCAGTAGCTCCAACGCTACATTTGAACAAACTGCAACATATAAAACAGTGTAAAATTAGTAACATTAAAATTTTTATGATATAGTATATCACTAAATAGTGGGGAACAATAGCCATTTTATGGGTGTTGGAATGACGGAATCTCAATTGAGAGAACCTCTTGCTTCTGCCTGGCTATATTGTTCATTCGCTCACTTGTCACTAAGGGGTTAACTTAGTTCCAATCAGCTGATTTTATAACCACAGACAATGTAAGTTCTCTTCCTCTTGCACCACAGAATTGTGTTAAACACCAGCATTGTGGGCCTAAATGGACTAGAAAAGATTTTACTGTAACACCTTTATATGGGCCACTCTCATGAAAAATAATTATATTTATTTTTTTAGCTAGTTTTATTCATCAGTAACATTAATTATGTGTATTAATACGCACACATGAAATAACAAATCGTGAGCTGAACTATGAGTACAGGAAGAAAGGGTTTAAGATATTCATTTATTCATTCATGTTTAAATAATCTCGAAAAGTATTTTACCGATTTTGAAACTTACTTTTTCACATTGTAGCTTCTCATGACACATCATAAAAATATAAAACAAAACAAATGAAATAGACAGAAATCTTCATTGACATCCCTACTATGGCAAAGACAATTTCTGATAACAGTAAAAACTTATAACAGCTACAACCATATTCTAAATATAGCATGTACAAATGTTTGATAGTATAAACTAGTGGATTTCCTCAATGGTTGTCGTAGCTGAATACAATAAAACATTCAATGTATCATTCTACTTACAACTACAGTTACTGTGTAAGTGCAGAAACCTTGTATCCGAAATAATGCGACATTTGGGGAATTTATTGCATCATGGTTAGGGTAAAGAAATGGTAAAATCAAAAGTAAATGTGTATAGCTATTAAGGTTGTCACCTCTACGAGTGACACAATCCATTGCTATATTACTGTACAGAGAACCAATTGTGTGGTGTGGTCTGTCTGGTGATCCTAGTGCTGTAGGATAGTGTGTAGTATATAGTTTTAACTCATATTCTCACTTTCAACTACAGCAGCCACATAGCTCCTGTGAGCTAAAGGGGAGCCGAGTGCATAAGTCTCTTCTGCTGGTACATAGCATCTTCATAGACAATATTCTAGCACAACCTCTTCATGATACATGGCAAATGTGCTAAGGACCAGTTCATTAAGGAAGTAGAAAACGCAATCCGAAGAATTGCCTCAGACACTACGGGATTGGGAAATGAAAAAAATGGCCAAGAACTGTTGGAATTCTGTTTTTCTAACAGCCTGTGCTGCTGTGCATCACCAATTCGTTCTTCCATACGAAGCCATATTACAAAGTGTTCTGGAGCTCTCTGAGATCCCACCACTGGTGCCAGCCTGACCTAGCTGTGACCAGGTAACCTAGTCTGAACAGTGTGCTCATCATCCGCAGTTATCGCAGTGCAGACTGCTACACTGACCAGCTAGTAATCAAGTATGGAACAATGTGTCAAAGATCATATTGTCAATCATATGATAAGGAATAAATTATTTAGTACGCAACAATTTGGTTTTATTAAAGGTCGATCTACGGTACTCCAATTATTAAATGTTATTGACTCATGGACCAAAGCTTTAGATAGTGGGGAATCGGTAGACGTTGTATATTTGGACTTCATGAAAGCATTTGACACCGTCCCTCACAAAAGATTGATAGGAAAACTTAAATCGTATGGAATAGAGTATTACACACTAAGATGGATCCAGGCGTTCTTGTCTGACCGGGTACAGCAGGTCAATGTAAATGGTACAAATTCTGAGTGGGCAAATATAACAAGTGGTATTCCACAAGGCAGTGTATTAGGACCGATACTATTTGTGTTATACATAAATGATCTTCCTGAGAATATAGTTTCAAATGTATATATGTTTGCGGATGATATAAAGATTTTCAAAACGATTACTAGTCCACATGACCAGCGTACACTACAGAACGACTTAGATTATTTAACATCTTGGTCAAGTAAATGGTTATTAAGGTTCCACCCAGATAAATGTAATTTAATGCAAGTAGGGAAAACAATACAGCAAGAGTATACATATAACCTGAAGATAGATAATATTGCCCATGAATTAGGAGGAATAGAAGAACAAAAGACATTGGGGTTATAATTGATTCAAACCTAGAATTTGATAAACACATCAACCAAAAAATAAACAAAGCAAATAGTATCATGGCAGTTATTAGAAGGTCCTTTACAACCCTAAATCAACATAATTTTGTGCCATTATATAAAGCTTTGGTTAGGAGTCATCTAGATTATGCAATATCAATATGGTCCCCTTATAAACAGAAATACAAAGATGCCATCGAAAATGTGCAAAGACGCGCAACAAAACAGCTTCCTGGTATGAAGAATATTTCTTACGAGGAAAGACTTCAGAGATTGAAACTTCCTACACTTGCATATAGACGAACTCGTGGTGATATGATTGAGGTATATAAACTGCTCCATGGGAAATATGACAGTGATGTATCTAACATTGTAAAGCTGCACAAAGACAGTGATACAAGGGAAGGAACAAGGGGTCATAGATTGAAATTATTTATAGAACGTGCTTGTACAAATGTTAGAAAAGAAAGCTTCTCACTTAGAGTTACCAGATTATGGATTGATCTACCGGAAGTAGTTGTAACTGCCCCAAGTGTCAACTCCTTTAAAAACCGTTTAGATAGACATTGGAGTACTGAGGATTTTCTCTACAACTACAAAGCTGCCTTGCAAGGAAGTCGTAGAAAATTCCATGGGAAAATTGAAGATCTGACCACCGAGGCCACAGCCTACGGTCAGGAAGAACCTAAGTAAGTAAACCTAAGTAAGTAAGTAATGAAGTAATCAAGTGTCAGAATCCTGCTCTGCTGCACCAACTTAACAAGCTTCTCTGTTTGTGTTGGGAAGAAGGTTCAATGCCTCAAAACATGCGTGATGCCAACATTGTCACCATTTACAAGGATAAGTGAGATTGTAGTGACTGTAATATCTACCGAGGAATCTCCCTGCTAAATATAGTGTGATCGCAGTGCCTCAAATAGCCCAATAGAGAAATCTAACTATTTTGCTGTCGATCAACGATGATCCTCGCAAACGACTCATGGTCGATAGTGGTGATGGACAGTCACAGTCTGTTGTTGCACTGGACAATAAAAGTTGTTATTGTTGTTGAATTGGTCGCTGCGTTGCATTGGTTGCTGGGTTGGACCTTGTACCCTGGTTACAGACCAGTACAATCAGAATATTCACCGCGAGCACCGGTCATTGTTGTTTAACAGGTTCTTGTATAGGTACACACCCAAGCAATCAGTACACTGACGGTTACGGTTGACTGAACGATCCCTACAGCAGCATAAATTCAAGATTACTCCAACCGCAGACAGTTCATACCTTAATTGTGCACTGTGTTTCGCTTCCACATGCTGTCAGAATAGCTTAGTCCATCACTGTGGATAGCATATTGTATGTATTCTGCCAAAGTTTGACAGATTGAAGGAGCACTAACACAGCGCTGGCAGGGTCTCACACCATGTGACGTCAACACTGCAGTAATCCTTAAACTTTTCAAAATTATATGCGGCCTTTATAAATATTATTCACACTTTTAAAGGGTAATTTATAAAAATTAATAAGGACTGTGTACACGTATGGAGATGAGTCACAGTGAACTGTAGCGTGACATTATTTTAGAAGAATATGTCTTGCTGCAAAATGTAAACAGTTTTCTCATATTTACAATTTTACCTTTAATTTCAGATGACATTTTACAACTCTTTACTCACAATGGTGAGAAACAATGTTAAATATAATTTGAATGAATTTCTATTATTATTCAAGTGCCGTGCTGGGACTCATGCTGGTGTATGTTGTTGGCTTTGGTTTGATACGATTTGCATCATTAAAGGCAGCCAGAACCTGATATAATTCACATAGATGTCATGTGAAACCATTTGGACAGAGTTTGTGTTGTTTTCATGTTGCAAGACTAAGAAGCTTTTGTAAAATGTTTCGTATATACAGTAGAACCCCTCTAAAGAGTGATTGAGATAAAGTAATCTCATTAAAGGGTGGCCTGATTACAGAGGTTAGTCAGATCATCTGCAGATCTGGCAAAAAAGGCTGTGACAGAGTGGCCTTTTTTAAAGGGTGGCTGCTTGGAGGGGTGGCTGCTTGGAGGGGTCCCACTTGTACTGTAACTGATCTGCAACCAATCACTGGCATGCAGCACCATTGGTGCAATATTGTCCAAAAATGGCCCCCTTTTACAACCTGGATGGGCCATTGGCCAAGATCCTAGATTGAACCCTGGGATGGTGATAAAGTTGGTAGGGCACCCAAACCTGGACAAGACTTTCCAGAGCTTCACGATTGATGTATTCAAAGGCCTTGGTCAAGTCAATGAAGGCCATGAATAGTTCCTGGTTTTGTTCCCGACATTTCTCCTGAATTTGTCCGGCCAAAAAGATCATATCGGTGGTTCCTCGGGATGGTCTAAAGCCACACTGGGTTTCAGGGAGTATCTCTTCGGTCAGCGGGAGCAAGCGATTCAGGAAACCTTGGGCAAGTTTCTTCCAAGTTGGCGGGATTTCTCGGGATGCTCTCTCTGGGTGTTGTGGGATAGACAGGATGGTGTCGTCTGTCACCATAGCTTCACGGTTTAGGAACTGCTCAAAATGTTCCCTCCATCATTGCTGGATGGCAGTGTCACCTTTCAGGAGAGTCCCATCTTGAGACCAGAGGAATGTGGCCATTTGAGCTTGGCCCACATTTAGCCTTCGTCGCTTGGAAGAAGAACATGTCATGTTGGTCAGCAAAGTCTTGGATCACTTTGGCTTGCTCTTCCCACCACTTGTTTTTAATGGCACAGAGCTTCTTCTGTGTCTCAGCTTTGATGTACTGGTGTTCCTTCCACTTCTGCTGAGAAGTAATGTCATTTTACCACATGCAGAAGATTTTTCTCTTGCGTTCAATGAGGTCTTGAATCTGCCCATCGTTCTCATCAAACCAGTCTTGGAGCTTGCGTGAGGTGTGGCCGATTGTCTCAGTACAAGCTTTGTGGATGGCTGACTTAAGTGTATCCCACTATTGTTCAATATCAACTAAACGGAGATCAAGAAGTCGACTGGAGAGACACTCCTGGAGTTTGGTTCTTTTGTTTGGGTCTTGCAGGGTTTAGATGTTGAACTTCTTCTTGCTGGTCTTTGGGCGTCTACGATGTTTGGAAGTAAGGTAAATGTTCATGCCTGATCGAACTAGGCGATGGTCCATTGAGCAGGCAACAGTTCGACGCATGGCTCCTGTAATGCGGATATCTTTTCAATCACAGGAGCAAACGACGACATAGTCCAAGAGGTGCCAATGTTTGGATCACGGATGCATCCATGTCATCTTGAACATGTTCCTCTGTCGGAACAGGGTGTTAGTGATCACCTGAAAACCTGCCTTGATATAAGTAAACCTAATGCTTGGTGTAGGACTCAAGCTTCCACTTGCATACATATCTGAGAATCTTTTAAATGCTCTAAAACCTGTTTCATATACTGTTCTGGTAGACTTGTTTATTGACATATCTCAGCTGGTCAACTACGCTACACCACATCACATCGGAGGGCATTGGACACTGGCAGGGATTGAGTGCTGCTCCGGGTGCGAGCTGTCTGAATCTGCTGACTTGGACAGGGCGGACGATCGTTTTAGTAGTCCTTTGGAATGGCTGAGTCACAAACAACTAGTCCTGATAATTTTTTACTAGTCCTTAAATGTGACGGGTAACATAATATATAATATGTACACTGTCATGTTGTGGTACATAGTTAAAGTGGCTCCATGTCGCTTTGCATCCATGATCGCTAGGTGGCACCACCTACGCTAACCGGATATAAACAGCCGCCATTCACATCTCCCACATTCAGTAGGTTTCATAGACGGTCGGAGTGAGAAAATGCTATCTTATTGTTTATTGTTGTTTTATTCCATCACAACACTCCACTAGCGGTATCACTGGCCCTGTAAACAGTTGGGTTGAGAAATTCTTTAAGGATAGAAAGTAACCCGTGGCATGTGAAGGTGTGTATTCGGACTGGGGTCTGGTTATCAGTGAAGTCCCACAAGGTTCATGGGTTCAAGTGATTGCCCCATCCTCTTTCTTGTCTATATAAAAGACCTACCTAATAACCTCAAATCAACTGTCTTTGCTGATGACACTATTATCTACATGACAATACCCAATCATACTGACGTGACAGCCCTTCAACAAGATCTAGACAAATTGGCCAAGTGGAAAGAAACATGGCAAATGGAGTTCCATCCCCAGAAATGTAGTGTACTCCACATAACCAGATCCCGTAACCCGAAATACAAACAATACACTCTTCATGGCCACATACTCGTAAAGGAGAAATATCTTGGTGTGGTCATAAATAAAACACTGTCCTGGAGTGACCACATAACAACCACATGTCACAAAGAAAGCAAATGCATCCTTACGTTTCCTACGAAGAAATCTCAGAATTGGCCAGGAAAAAATTAAAAACCAGTGCTTATTTCACTTTAGTTAGACCCCAGTTAGTTAGTTAGCCGCTGCTATATTGGACCCCTACACACACAAACGTACAAAAACAAAATACAGATGGTCCAAAGACTACAACCGTGAAGCAAGTGCCACCACCATGATCAAACACTTGCACTGGCGCAGCCTCCAACAGAGGAGAACCGACATCCGCCTTGTCATGTTTTATAAGACATTAAATGGTATAATCACCCTGGACCTCTTCCCCCAACTTATACCCCTGGTGAGACCCTCCCGACACACGCATTCTGAAGCTTTTCAACTCCCCGTAATCACTAAGCAATTCATCCAGGATAACTTTTTACCCTGTACAATAGCCAATTGGAATAACCTGCCAGCCAACATTAATTGATATTGCATTTTTCACGCTATCAACTTTTCCTCTCCTTAAATTGCAGTTCTACACGCACGCTATAATCTTTTCTCTTTCTTCCAAATATTTTATTACTTTCTCTTACAGCACTTCAGCACGTGTACACACACACCAAGTCTATAAGCCTTGAAGAGAGAGTTGACTCGTACCCGGAAGAAGAAGAAGCATACACCGCGTACATTCATCTCATCATTACAGCTAGTCTGACGGGACTGCTCCTCTAACAATGGACTAGTCCAATCTTTGAAACTACTCGTCTGGGACGATTGGATGCCTGTCATTTCACACCCTGCCAGGAACCGAGATGATGCATCAGCAATGTTATTATTAATACCTGGGATGTGTCTAGCAATAATTATAAAGTTTCCGGATGCAGCACACCAAGTGAAGCACCTCATTAACCTCATAATGGGTTGAACTTTAGATCTACCCTTGTTAATGATATGGACAATAGCTTCACTATCACAGTAGAAGAGAATTGTCTTGCCCTTCCACTCCGATCCCCATAGTATAGCTGACATTACAATAGGGTACAGCTCAAAAAATGCCATAGACAGCTGCGCATTATCTTTGAGCATCAACTCTGCAGGCCATCTGCCCTGAAACCACCTGTTCCTAAAGAAACCACCATAACCAGCCATGGCAGCAGAATCTGTATACAGTGTAAAGTCAACTGCTTTAATCACTTCTTGACCTAGAAAGAGGGCCACCCCATTACACTCAGTGAGAAATCTACGCCACATAGCTATATCTAGTAGACATTCTTTGCTGAGTTTCACATAGTGATGTAATTGTTTCACAGAGGCTGCCAAAGATAAGAGATAAGCTACAAAACTTTGAACCTATGGAATTACCCTGGAAGCAAAATTTAGGTGACCCAATAAGCTCAACAGCTCCCTCTTTGAAATAATGCGCTTATTTTTGAACATATTCAGTATAGTGATTATCCTGCTAAGATTATCATCAGGCAACCTGGCTTCCATTCTGTCAGTGTCGAGGTTTATCCCTAAATACTGCAACTGTACAGTAGGTCCTACAGTCTTATGCGGGGCTATTGGGACACATAGCCTATTAAAAACCAAGGTAAGTAGAGCCATTGTTCTCTCTGCCATGGCATTGGGTGAATCTGTAGTTAGAAAGTCAACTAACAAGTGTAACTAAAATTTATTCCATAGTTATGCTGGGCTATCCAACAAATTGCTTGTGAAAGCCAGTCAAAATTTGGACTGGAATGTCAGTCTTACATAACCAAGATCCCTGACCCCTATCTAGGATCTCCTGTATAGCTTCATCTAATTTAACATAGGACAGTAAGTATTCCTCTTTGTTGATCAGCTCATTTAAACCAGTATGTTTGTCACTTATGCGGGGCGGATAAATAAAAAATGAGACGCATCTTCCCAGAATAGGTGCCCTTGGCTAAACCCAGAGAACTTACTCTATACAGTGAGAAAGGGAGTGTTTTGAATGGACCTACCAGGAACCCTTTCTTCACTTCTTTCATTATTAGTTGACTGACTATTTCAGCCTGTGCTTTTGCTGACAAGTTATTTGGGCATTCCAAACTGGCCGTCAAATGTGTTCATCCCCTTTGCTGCTATTTGTGTAGTAGTCACAGTCTGTCCGTCAGTAGCAGGGTTGAAAAAAATTATTATTTTTATTTAAAAATCGGATTTTTAAATTTAAATCGTATTTATTTGATTTTTTTATTTATTTGATTTTTTTTAAATCTGATACATAGATATTTATATAGATGTTTAAATTTGTAAACTCTTTCAAACATGTTCTATTCAAATCGATTTGGGTTCTTGTCTTAACAGAGGGTACATGATTTTTGCATATATAAAGACATTAGACAATGTCCACAAGGCCTCACCCCCTGTAGTTGCATAATCTGTCCTGGAAAGGAAAGCATGCTGTGTGTCTGGCTGTAGCAGTGGTAATTATTGTTTGCCTATAGGGTGGATTAGCACCTGTCCAGGGCTCTGTGTACTCTAAGGGTCTCTAACCAGACTACAAACTGGTACAGTATTAAACAACTGAGTCAACATACTGAATTGGTAACAACTAGCACAAGCTATAAGTGGACTTCAACTCAGGGCTTCTGTGTTGAAAAGATACTTCCTCTGGAAGACAAGTTTGTGTGGCTTCACTGCATTCAGAAAGGAATAGCTCAAACATACACAATGTCAAAAAAATGGACTATCAGGCTATCTGGTGACAATACAGCTACACAAGTGTGCGCACTTTGTGTTTTGTATTAAAAAACATACAAAACTTTGTTGATCTCGATGCTTGTAAACAATTATTTGGGTTAAATTCATATAAATCAGCGATTAAAAAAACCGGATTTAAATCAAACAACCCTGGTCAGTAGTGTCTGTTTTTACTAGTCACTGTTTAGATCTAGTGGTGTTATGGGGTGCCTTTGCTTGGTGTCCATTGGACATCCTACCTTCTGGCCTGGTTGGGCAGGATATACTGACACGTGGTGCCCTGCAAACCAGGCCCGAGTGCGGAAACCTACAATTCTGCCTCGAACAGCTACGCTCGGAGTTGTAGTTATTGCAAACTTCTCTATGGCCTACACTGAAAGTCTGTTTGCCTGCCAGTGACATTACCTCAGGTGAAATGGTGGTTGGGTATTTTAATGTTGCCAAAGAGGGGACAGAAACTGCTCAAGTGAGCTACGCTGCCACACAGCGAACACACATTTGCTTTCTGCCCGGCAAACAGCGAGCAAAACAGACCTTTGTCTCGGACCTCCAGTCTTCTTTAACGTTCTGCTACTGGATAAGCGTAGCTGCTCAGGCAGAAAATGATCAGTAATATTCATAGAAAGTGGTGCCATCAATCCGCGAAGCAATGCCTACCACAATGGCCTCATAAGTGTCTAACTCCTAACGACGGTCCCATAATTCACACATAATGTTACGGTATTTGTTAAACGCACAGATGAATTCGAGCAGGGTAAGGTTGCTGTTAAGGCGAGGTCAGAGGACAATGGGCGAAGAAGGTGTTCAAAGCCGTCTAATCCCGTGTTATGGCTGTACTCACCGAGATCACAGTGAGGGATAAAAAAAATTATGCCAGATTAACGTCTTTACCCTCGAGGATGGCCAATCACAGGGCAGGTGACACGGTCTCAATGCCCGATAGATTTTCGGATGGAATCCATGATGTCAAACCCGGCCATCTGTATGAGTTGGCGAACGCTGGTTCAGATCGTAGGGCCTTCTCTGTAACATGTTCGATAGATGTCATCGCAGTAGTCATGGTGCACGTGCCATTCCTTCGAGGCACTGATGCACCTATCGCAACCTGCGTATCCATGTCTGTTCATGCGGCCAACAAAGATAAGGGTGTCATTGCTTGCCCGAACGGTTTCCGGTCCATTCATTCGTGTCATTCGGCGATAAACTCCCGCATATGTGCTGTCATCACTGACACGGAACTCTGTAGTGCTCGTACGTCGGCCAGTGGCTCCACACTACTGATGGAGGCGATATTGGGCTGGTGGAAATCACATTCCACTGTTGTTAGGTTGTTCTAACTTGCTTGAGCCAGAATCTGACCCACCCAAGAGAAAAATGTTAGAGCCAGTAGGTTGGTGTTGCTGTCGTGCACTGGTAGACATCCTGTTGAGATATGCTGCAACGCTCCAACGGGTTACAGGAGGTGACGGCGGCAGCCTCGTGCTGACAGCGCTGGCACTAGCATCAGGCGAAGGTTTATTGTCAGTCTTGTCGGTGTTGTGGAAGTTATCATAAATTCGCACAAGTTCCTCAGTGAGCATACGAAGTGAAGCTGCTGACCAGTTGGCAGGGAGTCCAACATCCCAGTGCCGATGTTCCCTGGCTGGACTCGTTTCAGGGTCCGTAGGTGTAGTCGATGGCGTGATGTTTTCGTCCAAGAAGTCCACAGAAACGGGCACTGCCTGGGGCAAGTGAATAGATTCTCTAAGACGGCAATCTGCTGGTAGATACCGTCGTTCCGCTGCGCTTCGTCTCGGTCGGCCTCGCGTCATTACAAGTACGTAAATGTGGATTAAAAGTAATGAATACAAATTAAGTGTTTCTTTGTTCGTGCTACGAGATAAAGACATCCCAAAAAGGGATATTGACAGTTTCCATTGCTGGGATAATGCTTCTAATTGGTCAGAAGCCCCCTGCAGTGAAGGAATATAAGGGGTGCTGTCAGCTCCCATAACAGGGATAATAACAGGTCCTCTACAGTGAGGGGACGTTCCTTTTAATTGGTCAGCTTTCCTTTCCCCAGGTCCCCTGCAGGAATGACCCCCCCTCCCATGGTAGTCTCCCAAAGATGCATTAGTCAGTTGTTGTCATAAACCACGCCCAGAGATAACACTAAGTTTCAATTTAAATATGAAACATAAGTCCTGCAAGTTAATATAGAGGCAATTGTCCAACAAAAAACATGTTAGTCTTTGGATTTAATTGTTGTAATAATCAAACCATTAGATACAAAAGAATGTTTCAGACGGTTAACTACCAGCTATTATGTAAGAAAAATGGAATTTCTTGTTATCAGTAAAATGGCATGTGAGTGTTTAAAAACTTTTGTAGAAAACAATGTGTGTCTATTGAGGAATGTAATGTGTGCAATATTTCATGTGGTGTACTCCAAAGTTCGATTTTTGGCCTCAAACCATTTATACAGTGAACACTGCTTAACAGAATCACAGCTAACAGAATCAACCGTTTAACAGAATCAAAATGGCTGGGAAAGAATCGTTCCCTATTCCCACTGTGTTAAAATGAGCTGCTTAACAGAATCGTGTGTGCCTCTTAGTTAAATCAGATATACAAAAAATTAGACATTGTAATGCGAAATAACAGGTTTTCCTGGAAATGCCCAAGGTTTTGACTGTAAGTCAGTGTTTTTGTGTGAAAAACTATACATTGTACTGGTAAAATGGTTAAACATTATATATTATATGCGATTGTGGAAATATCTGGCAGAAGATATGTAAATATTGACATGTTCCCTACTGTGAATTATTGGCATTTAATATGTTGTCATTTGGGTACTGATATTTTATTTCACAAGACATATTTTGAAAATGCTTGTTTTACAATATTATAACACATATTATAACACATAAATTATGCTTGTTAGCATATCATGCATTTCCACTAAATTGATCAGTAACATCTGATAGATGTGGTTCAACTACTTACTGCAGTTGCTGCAATGACGACATCCTGGCAATGCTCTTGCCAAGATCATCACCAGCTCCTTCAGCACTCATGTCATTTTCACTCAACCTGTAAAGTAGTACAGCAACGAATTAGTTGTTTGGAGATTTAAATGGAATATTGGAAGCAGGAAAATATTGTAAAGCAGCAGTATTATTCCAAAAAACATCATAAAGGAGGTGTTTAATTTCTAAAAATAGTTTAGAACAGCTTACTTAAAAAAATCATTGACCTTGCTGACCGATGACTTTGCACGAAAATCTGGCAAATGCGTTATGTTTCCAGCAAGAATATGCAAGCTTTGCACATCATACATGAAGATATGTTAATAAAAAATACAGTAAATAAAGATTACTGCTGACATAAACAGAAAGAATACCTAAAACAAAAACATTCTGACCGCATTGGCCAGGTGGTGTCTGCTAATTACACAGCCTTTTCCGAGGTGTGTGCGTGCGTGTCCTTACATGCATGCACACAAACACGCACGCACATACACACAACTTATACAATAGTACATATATCAGTGAGTACAAAAGTGTCCTGTGTAATTGTCAACCAGAACATTCACAACTGATTGAGATATGTACAAATTAACACTCACACAAGGTTCTCCACTTTCGGACAGTTCAGAAGTTCACGGGCCACACAGTGCATTGCAGTAGCTCCAACGCTACATTTGAACAAACTGCAACATATAAAACAGTGTAACATTAAAATTTTTACGATATACCATATCACTACATAGTGGGGAACAATAGCCATTTCATAGGTGTCGGAATGACGGAATCTCAATTGAGAGAACCTCTTGCTTCTACCCGGCAATATTGTTCATTCGCTCACTTGTCACTAAGGGATTAACTTAGTTCCAATCAGCTGATTCTATAACCACAGACAATGTAAGTTCTCTTCCTCTTACACCACAGAATTGTGTTATACACCAGCACTGTGGGCCTAAATGGCCTAGAAAAGATTTTACTGTAACAACATTATATGGGCCACTCTCATGAAAAATAATTATATTTATTTTTTTAGCTAGTTTTATTCATCAGTAACATTAATTATGTGTATTAATACGCACACATGAAATAACAAATCGTGAGCTGAAATATGAGTACAGGAAGAAAGGGTTTAAGATATTCATTTATTCATTCATGTTTAAATAATCTCGAAAAGTATTTTACCGATTTTGAAACTTACTTTTTTCACATTGTAGCTTCTCATGACACATCATAAAAATATAAAACAAAACAAATGAAATAGACAGAAATCTTCATTGACATCCCTACTATGGCAAAGACAATTTCTGATAACAGTAAAAACTTATAACAGCTACAACCATATTCTAAATATAGCATGTACAAATGTTTGATAGTATAAACTAGTGGATTTCCTCAATGGTTGTCGTAGCTGAATACAATAAAAACATTCAATGTATCATTCTACTTACAACTACAGTTACTGTGTAAGTGCAGAAACCTTGTATCCGAAATAATGCGACATTTGGGGAATTTATTGCATCATGGTTAGGGTAAAGAAATGGTAAAATCAAAAAGTAAATGTGTATAGCTATTAAGGTTGTCACCTCTACGAGTGACACAATCCATTGCTATATTACTGTACAGAGAACCAATTGTGTGGTGTGGTCTGTCTGGTGATCCTAGTGCTGTAGGATAGTGTGTAGTATATAGTTTTAACTCATATTCTCACTTTCAACTACAGCAGCCACATAGCTCCTGTGAGCTAAAGGGGAGCCGAGTGCATAAGTCTCTTCTGCTGGTACATAGCATCTTCATAGACAATATTCTAGCACAACCTCTTCATGATACATGGCAAATGTGCTAAGGACCAGTTCATTAAGGAAGTAGAAAACGCAATCCGAAGAATTGCCTCAGACACTACGGGATTGGGAAATGAAAAAAAATGGCCAAGAACTGTTGGAATTCTGTTTTTCTAACAGCCTGTGCTGCTGTGCATCACCAATTCGTTCTTCCATACGAAGCCATATTACAAAGTGTTCTGGAGCTCTCTGAGATCCCACCACTGGTGCCAGCCTGACCTAGCTGTGACCAGGTAACCTAGTCTGAACAGTGTGCTCATCATCCGCAGTTATCGCAGTGCAGACTGCTACACTGACCAGCTAGTAATCAAGTATGGAACAATGTGTCAAAGATCATATTGTCAATCATATGATAAGGAATAAATTATTTAGTACGCAACAATTTGGTTTTATTAAAGGTCGATCTACGGTACTCCAATTATTAAATGTTATTGACTCATGGACCAAAGCTTTAGATAGTGGGGAATCGGTAGACGTTGTATATTTGGACTTCATGAAAGCATTTGACACCGTCCCTCACAAAAGATTGATAGGAAAACTTAAATCGTATGGAATAGAGTATTACACACTAAGATGGATCCAGGCGTTCTTGTCTGACCGGGTACAGCAGGTCAATGTAAATGGTACAAATTCTGAGTGGGCAAATATAACAAGTGGTATTCCACAAGGCAGTGTATTAGGACCGATACTATTTGTGTTATACATAAATGATCTTCCTGAGAATATAGTTTCAAATGTATATATGTTTGCGGATGATATAAAGATTTTCAAAACGATTACTAGTCCACATGACCAGCGTACACTACAGAACGACTTAGATTATTTAACATCTTGGTCAAGTAAATGGTTATTAAGGTTCCACCCAGATAAATGTAATTTAATGCAAGTAGGGAAAACAATACAGCAAGAGTATACATATAACCTGAAGATAGATAATATTGCCCATGAATTAGGAGGAATAGAAGAACAAAAAGACATTGGGGTTATAATTGATTCAAACCTAGAATTTGATAAACACATCAACCAAAAAATAAACAAAGCAAATAGTATCATGGCAGTTATTAGAAGGTCCTTTACAACCCTAAATCAACATAATTTTGTGCCATTATATAAAGCTTTGGTTAGGAGTCATCTAGATTATGCAATATCAATATGGTCCCCTTATAAACAGAAATACAAAGATGCCATCGAAAATGTGCAAAGACGCGCAACAAAACAGCTTCCTGGTATGAAGAATATTTCTTACGAGGAAAGACTTCAGAGATTGAAACTTCCTACACTTGCATATAGACGAACTCGTGGTGATATGATTGAGGTATATAAACTGCTCCATGGGAAATATGACAGTGATGTATCTAACATTGTAAAGCTGCACAAAGACAGTGATACAAGGGAAGGAACAAGGGGTCATAGATTGAAATTATTTATAGAACGTGCTTGTACAAATGTTAGAAAAGAAAGCTTCTCACTTAGAGTTACCAGATTATGGATTGATCTACCGGAAGTAGTTGTAACTGCCCCAAGTGTCAACTCCTTTAAAACCGTTTAGATAGACATTGGAGTACTGAGGATTTTCTCTACAACTACAAAGCTGCCTTGCAAGGAAGT
Organism: Lamellibrachia satsuma; assembly: GCA_033239005.1. Lineage (NCBI taxonomy): Eukaryota > Metazoa > Annelida > Polychaeta > Sabellida > Siboglinidae > Lamellibrachia > Lamellibrachia satsuma. The sequence goes on along the minus strand of BSQZ01000182.1, from coordinate 192,257 downwards.
CGTAGAAAATTCCATGGGAAAATTGAAGATCTGACCACCGAGGCCACAGCCTACGGTCAGGAAGAACCTAAGTAAGTAAACCTAAGTAAGTAAGTAATGAAGTAATCAAGTGTCAGAATCCTGCTCTGCTGCACCAACTTAACAAGCTTCTCTGTTTGTGTTGGGAAGAAGGTTCAATGCCTCAAAACATGCGTGATGCCAACATTGTCACCATTTACAAGGATAAGTGAGATTGTAGTGACTGTAATATCTACCGAGGAATCTCCCTGCTAAATATAGTGTGATCGCAGTGCCTCAAATAGCCCAATAGAGAAATCTAACTCTTTTGCTGTTGATCAACGACGATCCTCTCGAACGACTCATGGTCGATAGTGGTGATGGACAGTCCAGTCACAGTCTGCTGTTGCACTGGACAATAACAGTTTTTATTGTTGTTGAATTGGTCGCTGCGTTGCATAGGTTGCTGGGTTGGACCCTGTACCCTGGTTACAGATCAGTACAATAGAATATTCATCGCGAGCACCGGTCATTGTTGTTTAACAGGTTCTTGTATAGGTACACACCCAAGCAATCAGTACACTGATGGTTACGGTTGACTGAATGATCCCTACAGCAGCATAAATTCAAGATTACTCCAACTACATACAGTTCATACCTTAATTGTGCACTGTGTTTCGTTTCCACATGCTGTCAGAATAGCTTAGTCCATCATTGTGGAGAGCATATTGTATTTATTCTGCCAAAGTTTGACAGATTGAAGGAACACTAATACAGCGCTGGCAGGGTCTCACACCATGTGACGTCAACACTCATTGGAAAATTGCCACACATTGATGCAGTAATCCTTAAACCTTTGAAAATTTTATGCAGCATTTATAAACATTATTCACACTTTTAAAGGGTAATTTATAAAAATTAATAAGGACTGTGTACACGTATGGAGATGAGTCACAGTGAACTGTAGCAGGACATTATTCTAGGAGAATATATGTCTTGCTGCAAAACAGTTTTCTCAGTTACAATTTTACCTTTAATTTCAGATGACATTTTACATGCTGGTGTATATTGTTGGCTTTGGTTTGATACGATTTGCATCATTAAAAGCAACCAGAACCTGATATAATTCACAGATGTCATGTGAAACCATTTGGATAGAGTTTGTGTTGTTTTCATGTTGCAAGACTAAGAAGCTTTTGTAAAATGTTTCATATATACAGTAGAACCCCTCTAAAAAGTGATTGAGATAAAGTAATCTCATTAATGGGTGGCCTGATTACAGAGGTTAGTCAGATCATCTACATATGTGCAGATCTGGCAAAAAAGGCTGTGACAGAGTGGCCTTTTTCAAGGGGTGGCTGCTTGGAGGGGTGGCTGCTTGGAGGGGTCCTACTTGTGCTGTAACTGATCTGCAACCAATCACTCGCATTGGTGCAATGTTGTCCAAAAATGGCCCCCTTTTACAACTTGGATGGACCATTGGCCAAGATCCTAGATTGAACCCTGGGACGGTGCTGAAGTTGGCAGGGCACCCAAACCTGGACAAGACTTTCCAAAGAGCTTCACGATTGATGTATTCAAAGGCCTTGGTCAAGTCAATGAAGGCCATGAATAGTTCCTGGTTGTTCCCGACATTTCTCCTGAATTTGTCCGGCCAAAAAGATCATATCGGTGGTTCCTCAGGATGGTCTAAAGCCACACTGGGTTTCAGGGAGTATCTCTTCGGTCAGCGGGAACAAGCGATTCAGGAAAACTTGGGCAAGTTTCTTCCCAGTTGGCAGGATTTCTCGGGATGCTCTCTCTGGGTGTTGTGGGATAGACAGGATGGTGTCGTCTGTCACCATAGCTTCACGGTTTAGGAACTGCTCAAAATGTTCCCTCCATCATTGCTGGATGGCAGTGTCACCTTTCAGGAGAGTCCCATCTTGAGACCAGAGGAATGTGGCCATTTGAGCTTGGCCCACATTTAGCCTTCGTCGCTTGGAAGAAGAACATGTCATGTTGGTCAGCAAAGTCTTGGATCACTTTGGCTTTCTCTTCCCACCACTTGTTTTAACGTCACGGAGCTTCTTCTTCTGGGTCTCAGCTTTGATGTGCTGGTGTTCCTTCCACTTCTGATGAGAAGTAATGTCATTTTGCCACATACAGAAGATTTTTCTCTTGCGTTCATGAAGGTCGTGAATCTCCCCATCATTCTCATCAAATCAGTCTTGGTGCTTGCGTGAGGTGTGGCCAATTGTCTCAGTACAAGTCTTGTGGATGGCTGACTTAAGTGCATCCCACTGCTGTTCAATATTGGCGTCAACTAAACGGAGATCAAGAAGTCGAGTGGAGAGACACTCCTGGAGTCTGGTTCTTTTGCTTGGGTTTTGGAGGGCTTTGATGTTGAACTTCTTCTTGCTGGTCTTTGGGCGTCTACGATGTTTGGATGCAAGGTAAATGTTCATGCCTGATCGAACTAGGCGATGCTCCATTGAGCAGGCAACAGTTCCATGCATGGCCCGTGTAATGCGGATACCTTTTCAGTCACGGGAGCAAACAACGACATAGTCCAAGAAGTGCCAATGTTTGGATCACGGATGCATCCATGTCGTCTTGAACATGTTCCTCTGTCGGAACAGGGTTTTCTTCTGATATAGTAGCGTGTGTAGGACTCAAGCTTCCACTTGCATACATATCTGAGAATCTTTTAAATGCTCTAAAACCTGTTTCATATACTGTCCTGGTAGACATGTTTATTGACATATCTCAGCTGGTCAACTACGCTATACCACATCACATCGGAGGGCATTGGACATTGGCAGGGATTGAGTGCTGCCCCGGGTGCGAGCTGTCTGAATCTGCTGACCTGGACAGGGCGGACGATGGTTTTAGTAGTCCTTTGGAACGGCTGAGTCACAAACAACTAGTCCTGATAATGTTGTACTAGTCCTTAAATGTGACGGGTAACATAATCTATAATATGGACACTGTCATATTGTGGTATCATATGACCAATTTGGTACATAGTTAAAGTGGCTCCATGATCGCTAGGTGGCACCACCTACGCTAACCGGATATAAACAGCCACCATTCACATCTCCCGCATTCAGTAGGTTTCGTAGACGGTCGGAGTGAGAAAATGTTATCTTATTGTTTATTGTTGTTTTATTCCATCACAACACTCCACTAGCGGTATCACTGGCCCTGTAAACAGTTGGGTTGAGAAATTCTTTAAGGATAGAAAGTAACCCGTGGCATGTGAAGGTGTGTATTCGGACTGGGGTCTGGTTATCAGTGAAGTCCCACAAGGTTCATGGGTTCAAGTGATTGCCCCGATCCTCTTTCTTGTCTATATAAAAGACCTACCTAATAACCTCAAATCAACTGTCTTTGCTGATGACACTATTATCTACATGACAATACCCAATCATACTGACGTGACAGCCCTTCAACAAGATCTAGACAAATTGGCCAAGTGGAAAGAAACATGGCAAATGGAGTTCCATCCCCAGAAATGTAGTGTACTCCACATAACCAGATCCCGTAACCCGAAATACCAACAATACACTCTTCATGGCCACATACTCGTAAAGGAGAAATATCTTGGTGTGGTCATAAATAAAACACTGTCCTGGAATAACCACATAAATGATGTCACAAAGAAAGCAAATGCATCCTTAGGTTTCCTACGAAGAAATCTCAGAATTGGCCAGGAAAAATTAAAAACCAGTGCTTATTTCACTTTAGTTAGACCCCAGTTAGTTAGTTAGCCGCTGCTATATTGGACCCCTACACACACAAACGTACAAAAACAAAATACAGATGGTCCAAAGACTACAACCGTGAAGCAAGTGCCACCACCATGATCAAACACTTGCACTGGCGCAGCCTCCAACAGAGGAGAACCGACATCCGCCTTGTCATGTTTTATAAGACATTACATGGTATAATCGCTCTGGACTTCTTCCCCTAACTTATACTCCTGGTGAGACCCTCCCGACACACGCATTCTGAAGCTTTTCAACTCCCCGTAATCACTAAGCAATTCATCCAGTATAGCTGTTTACCCTGTACAATAGCCAATTGGAATAACCTGCCAGCCAACGCAGCTACAGCGCCAAGTTTGGAGATTTTCAGACAGAAGATCTCCAGCTTGCAACATTAATTGATATTGCATTTTTCACACTATCAACTTTTCCTCTCCTCAAATTGCAGTTCTACACGCACGCTATCATCTTTTCTCTTTCTTCCAAATATTTTATTACTTTCTCTTACAGCACTTCAGCACGTGTACACACACACCAAGTCTATAAGCCTTGAAGAGAGAGTTGACTCGTACCCGGAAGAAGAAGAAGCATACACCGCGTACATTCATCTCATCATTACAGCTAGTCTGACGGGACTGCTCCTCTAACAATGGACTAGTCCAATCTTTGAAACTACTTGTCTGGGACGATTGGATGCCTGTCATTTCACACCCTGCCAGGAACTGAGATGATGCATCAGCAATGTTATTATTAATACCTGGGATGTGTCTGCCAATAATTATAAAGTTCCCGGATGCAGCACACCAAGTTAAGCACCTCATTAACCTCATAATGGGTTGAACTTTAGATCTACCCTTGTTAATGATATGGACAGTAACTTCATTATCACAGTAGAAGAGAATTCTCTTGCCCTTCCACTCTGATCCCCATAGTATAGCTGATACTACAATAGGGTACAGCTCCAAAAATGCCATAGACAGCTGCTCATTATCTTTGAGCATAAACTCTGGAGGCCATCTGCCCTGAAACCACCTGTTCCTAAAGAAACCACCATAACCAGCCATGGCAGCAGAATCTGTATATAGTGTAAAGTCAACTGCTTTAATAACTTCTTGTCCTAGAAAGAGGGCCACCCCATTCCACTCAGTGAGAAATCTATGCCACATAGCTATATCTAGTAGACATTCTTTGTTGAGTTTCACGTATTGATGTAATTGTTTCACAGAGGCTGCCAAAGATAAGAGATAAGCTACAAAACTTTGAACCTGTTGAATTACCCTGGAAGCAACATTTAGGTGATCTAATAAGCTCAACAGCTCCCTCTTTGAAATACTGTGCTTATTTTTGAACATATTCAGTATAGTGATTATCCTGCTAAGATTATCATCAGGCAACCTGGCTTACATTCTGTCAGTGTCGAGGTTTATCCCTAAATACTGCAACTGTACAGTAGGTCCTACAGTCTTATGCAGGGCTATTGGGACACATAGCCTATTAAAAACCAAGGTAAGCAGAGCCATTGTTCTCTCTGCCGTGGCATTGGTGAATCTGTAGTTAGAAAGTCAACTAACAAGTGTAACTAAAATTAATTCCATAGTTATGCTGGGCTATCCAACAAATTGCTTATGAAAGCTAGTCAAAATTTGGACTGGAATGTCAGTCTTACATAACCAAGATCCCTGACCCCTATCTAAGATCTCCTGTATAGCTTCATCTAATTTAGCATAGGACAGAAATAATTCCTCTTAGTTGATCAGCTCATTTAAACCAGTATGTTTGTCACTGTTATGCGGGGCGGATAAATAAAAAATGAGACGCATCTTCCCAGAATAGGTGCCCTCGGCTAAACCCAGAGAACTTACTCTGGACCTTACCTACCAGGAACCCTTTCTTCACTTCTTTCATTATTAGTTGACTGACTATTTCAGCCTGTTATTTGGACATTCCAAACTAGCCAAGTGTGTTCGTCCCCTTCGCTGCTATTTGTGTAGGAGTCAGTCTGTCCGTCAGTAGCAGGGTTGAAAAAAAATTATTATTTTTATTTAAAAAATCGGATTTTTTAAATTTAAATCGTATTTATTTGATTTTTTTTATTTATTTGATTTTTTTTAAATCTGATACATAGATATTTATATAGATGTTTAAATTTGTAAACTCTTTCAAACATGTTCTATTCAAATCGATTTGGGTTCTTGTCTTAACAGAGGGTACATGATTTTTGCATATATAAAGACATTAGACAATGTCCACAAGGCCTCACCCCCTGTAGTTGCATAATCTGTCCTGGAAAGGAAAGCATGCTGTGTGTCTGGCTGTAGCAGTGGTAATTATTGTTTACCTATAGGGTGGATTAGCACCTGTCCAGGTCTCTGTGTACTCTAAGGGTCTCTAACCAGACTACAAACTGGTACAGTATTAAACAACTGAGTCAACATACTGAATTGGTAACAACTAGCACAAGCTATAAGTGGACTTCAACTCAGGGCTTCTGTGTTGAAAAGATACTTCCTCTGGAAGACAAGTTTGTGTGGCTTCACTGCATTCAGAAAGGGAATAGCTCAAACATACACAATGTCAAAAAAAATGGACTATCAGGCTATCTGGTGACAATACAGCTACACAAGTGTGCGCACTTTGTGTTTTGTATTAAAAAACATACAAAACTTTGTTGATCTCGATGCTTGTAAACAATTATTTGGGTTAAATTCATATAAATCAGCGATTAAAAAAACCGGATTTAAATCAAACAACCCTGGTCAGTAGTGTCTGTTTTTACTAGTCACTGTTTAGATCTAGTGGTGTTATGGGGTGCCTTTGCTTGGTGTCCATTGGACATCCTACCTTCTGGCCTGGTTGGGCAGGATATACTGACACGTGGTGCCCTGCAAACCAGGCACGAGTGCAGAAACCTACAATTCTGCCTCGAACAGCTGCGCTCGAGTTGTAGCTATTGCAAACTTCTCTATGGCCTACACTGAAAGTCTGTTTGCCTGCCAGTGACATTACCTCAGGTGAAATGGTGGTTGGGTATTTTAGGGTTGCCAAAGAGGGGACAGAAACTGCTCAAGTGAGCTACGCTGCCACACAGCGAACACACATTTGCTTTCTGCCCGGCAAACAGCGAGCAAAACAGACCTTTGTCTCGGACCTCCAGTCTTCTTTAACGTTCTGCTACTGGATAAGCGTAGCTGCTCAGGCAGAAAATGATCAGTAATATTCATAGAAAGTGGTGCCATCAATCCGTGAAGCAATGCCTACCACAATGGCCTCATAAGTGTCTAACTCCTAACGATGGTCCCATATTTCACACATAATGTTACGGTATTTGTTAAATGCATAGATGAATTTGAGCAGGGTAAGGTAAGGCGAGGGTCAGAGGACAATGGGCGAAGGTGTTCAAAGCCGTCTAATCCCGTGTTATGGCTGTACTCACCGAGATCACAGTGAGGGATAAAAAAAATTATGCCAGATTAACGTCTTTACCCTCGAGGATGGCCAATCACAGGGCAGGTGACACGGTCTCAATGCCCGATAGATTTTCGGATGGAATCCATGATGTCAAACCCGGCCATCTGTATGAGTTGGCGAACGCTGGTTCAGATCGTAGGGCCTTCTCTGTAACATGTTCGATAGATGTCATCGCAGTAGTCATGGTGCACGTGCCATTCCTTCGAGGCACTGATGCACCTATCGCAACCTGCGTATCCATGTCTGTTCATGCGGCCAACAAAGATAAGGGTGTCATTGCTTGCCCGAACGGTTTCCGGTCCATTCATTCGTGTCATTCGGCGATAAACTCCCGCATATGTGCTGTCATCACTGACACGGAACTCTGTAGTGCTCGTACGTCGGCCAGTGGCTCCACACTACTGATGGAGGCGATATTGGGCTGGTGGAAATCACATTCCACTGTTGTTAGGTTGTTCTAACTTGCTTGAGCCAGAATCTGACCCACCCAAGAGAAAAATGTTAGAGCCAGTAGGTTGGTGTTGCTGTCGTGCACTGGTAGACATCCTGTTGAGATATGCTGCAACGCTCCAACGGGTTACAGGAGGTGACGGCGGCAGCCTCGTGCTGACAGCGCTGGCACTAGCATCAGGCGAAGGTTTATTGTCAGTCTTGTCGGTGTTGTGGAAGTTATCATAAATTCGCACAAGTTCCTCAGTGAGCATACGAAGTGAAGCTGCTGACCAGTTGGCAGGGAGTCCAACATCCCAGTGCCGATGTTCCCTGGCTGGACTCGTTTCAGGGTCCGTAGGTGTAGTCGATGGCGTGATGTTTTCGTCCAAGAAGTCCACAGAAACGGGCACTGCCTGGGGCAAGTGAATAGATTCTCTAAGACGGCAATCTGCTGGTAGATACCGTCGTTCCGCTGCGCTTCGTCTCGGTCGGCCTCGCGTCATTACAAGTACGTAAATGTGGATTAAAAGTAATGAATACAAATTAAGTGTTTCTTTGTTCGTGCTACGAGATAAAGACATCCCAAAAAGGGATATTGACAGTTTCCATTGCTGGGATAATGCTTCTAATTGGTCAGAAGCCCCTGCAGTGAAGGAATATAAGGGGTGCTGTCAGCTCCCATAACAGGGATAATAACAGGTCCTCTACAGTGAGGGGACGTTCCTTTTAATTGGTCAGCTTTCCTTTCCCCAGGTCCCCTGCAGGAATGACCCCCTCCCATGGTAGTCTCCCAAAGATGCATTAGTCAGTTGTTGTCATAAACCACGCCCAGAGATAACACTAAGTTTCAATTTAAATATGAAACATAAGTCCTGCAAGTTAATATAGAGGCAATTGTCCAACAAAAACATGTTAGTCTTTGGATTTAATTGTTGTAATAATCAAACCATTAGATACAAAAGAATGTTTCAGACGGTTAACTACCAGCTATTATGTAAGAAAAATGGAATTTCTTGTTATCAGTAAAATGGCATGTGAGTGTTTAAAAACTTTTGTAGAAAACAATGTGTGTCTATTGAGGAATGTAATGTGTGCAATATTTCATGTGGTGTACTCCAAAGTTCGATTTTTGGCCTCAAACCATTTATACAGTGAACACTGCTTAACAGAATCACAGCTAACAGAATCAACGGTTTAACAGAATCAAAATGGCTGGGAAAGAATCGTTCCCTATTCCCACTGTGTTAAAATGAGCTGCTTAACAGAATCATGTGTGCCTCTTAGTTAAATCAGATATAAAAAAAAATTATACATTGTAGTGCGAAATAACAGGTTTTCCTGGAAATGCCGAAGGTTTTGACTAGAAGTCAGTGTTTTTGTGTGAAAAACCATACATTGTACTGGTAAAATGGTTAAACATTATATATTATATGCGATTGTGGAAATATCTGGCAGAAGATATGTAAATATTGACATGTTCCCTACTGTGAATTATTGGCATTTAATATGTTGTCATTTGGGTAGTGATATTTTATTTCACAAGACATATTTTGAAAATGCTTGTTTTACAACATTATAATACATATTATAATACATAAATTATGCTTGTTAGCATATCATGCATTTCCACTAAATTGATCAGTAACATCTGATAGATGTGGTTGAACTACTTACCCCAGTGTCTGCAATGACGACATCCTGGCAATGCTCTTGCCAAGATCATCACCAGCTCCTTTAGCGCTCATGTCATTTCACTCAACCTGTAAAATAGTACAGCAACGAATTAGTTGTTTGGAAATTTAAACGGAATATTGGAAGAGCAAAATATTGTAAAGCAGCAGTTTAATTCCAAAATCACCATAAAGGAGCTGTTTAATTTCTAAAAATAGTTTAGAACAGCTTATTTAAAAAATCATTGACCTTGCTGACAGATGACTTTGCACCAAAATCTGGCAAATGTGTTATGTTTCCAGCAAGAATATGCAAGCTTTGCACATCATACATGAAGATATGTTAATAAAAATACAATAAATAAAGATTACTGCTGACAAACAGAAAGAATACCTAAAACAAAAACATTTTGACCGCATTGCCCAGGTGGTGTCTGCTAATTTCACAGCCTTTTCCGAGGTGTGTGCGTGCGTGTCCTTACATGCATGCACACAAACACGCACGCACATACACACAACTTATACAATAGTACATATATCAGTGAGTACAAAAGTGTCCTGTGTAATTGTCAACCAGAACATTCACAACTGATTGAGATATGTACAAATTAACACTCACACAAGGTTCTCCACTTTCGGACAGTTCAGAAGTTCACGGGCCACACAGTGCATTGCAGTAGCTCCAACGCTACATTTGAACAAACTGCAACATATAAAACAGTGTAACATTAAAATTTTTACGATATACCATATCACTACATAGTGGGGAACAATAGCCATTTCATAGGTGTCAGAATGACGGAATCTCAATTGAGAGAACCTCTTGCTTCTACCCGGCAATATTGTTCATTCGCTCACTTGTCACTAAGGGATTAACTTAGTTCCAATCAGCTGATTCTATAACCACAGACAATGTAAGTTCTCTTCCTCTTACACCACAGAATTGTGTTATACACCAGCACTGTGGGCCTAAATGGCCTAGAAAAGATTTTACTGTAACAACATTATATGGGCCACTCTCATGAAAAATAATTATATTTATTTTTTTAGCTAGTTTTATTCATCAGTAACATTAATTATGTGTATTAATACGCACACATGAAATAACAAATCGTGAGCTGAAATATGAGTACAGGAAGAAAGGGTTTAAGATATTCATTTATTCATTCATGTTTAAATAATCTCGAAAAGTATTTTACCGATTTTGAAACTTACTTTTTTCACATTGTAGCTTCTCATGACACATCATAAAAATATAAAACAAAACAAATGAAATAGACAGAAATCTTCATTGACATCCCTACTATGGCAAAGACAATTTCTGATAACAGTAAAAACTTATAACAGCTACAACCATATTCTAAATATAGCATGTACAAATGTTTGATAGTATAAACTAGTGGATTTCCTCAATGGTTGTCGTAGCTGAATACAATAAAAACATTCAATGTATCATTCTACTTACAACTACAGTTACTGTGTAAGTGCAGAAACCTTGTATCCGAACTAATGCGACATTTGGGGAATTTATTGCATCATGGTTAGGGTAAAGAAATGGTAAAATCAAAAAGTAAATGTGTATAGCTATTAAGGTTGTCACCTCTACGAGTGACACAATCCATTGCTATATTACTGTACAGAGAACCAATTGTGTGGTGTGGTCTGTCTGGTGATCCTAGTGCTGTAGGGTAGTGTGTAGTATATAGTTTTAACTCATATTCTCACTTTCAACTACAGCAGCCACATAGCTCCTGTGAGCTAAAGGGGAGCCGAGTGCGAGAGTCTCTTCTGCTGGTACATAGCATCTTCATAGACAATATTCTAGCACAACCTCTTCATGATACATGGCAAATGTGCTAAGGACCAGTTCATTAAGGAAGTAGAAAACGCAATCCGAAGAATTGCCTCAGACACTACGGGATTGGGAAATGAAAAAAAATGGCCAAGAACTGTTGGAATTCTGTTTTTCTAACAGCCTGTGCTGCTGTGCATCACCAATTCGTTCTTCCATACGAAGCCATATTACAAAGTGTTCTGGAGCTATCCGAGATCCCACCACTGGTGCCAGCCTGACCTAGCTGTGACCAGGTAACCTAGTCTGAACAGTGTGCTCATCATCCGCAGTTATCGCAGTACAGACTGCTACACTGACCAGCTAGTAATCAAGTAATGAAGTAATCAAGTGTGAGAATCCTGCTCTGCTGCACCATCTTAACAAGCTTCTCTGTTTGTGTTGGGAAGAAGGTTCAATGCCTCAAAACATGCGTGATGCCAACATTGTCACCATTTACAAGGATAAGTGAGATTGTAGTGACTGTAATATCTACCGAGGAATCTCCCTGCTAAATATAGTGGGGAAAAGCTTTGCCTGTGTCGTTCTCAACATACCCAGAATCATAATGTTGTTCTACTGCAACAGTTGCAAGATAAATGTACGGAACAGACTCTATGCATTTGTTGATCTGACATAGGCCTTTGACCTGGTCAGCAGGAAAAAACTCTTCACACACCTCGATAAGAGTGGATGTCTCCCAAATCGGAAAGGCAGCAGACGTCATGTAAAGGCTAGGCAACAGTGTGGGGGAGAACAGCATTCTCACTGAGAACGTCAGGCTTTTGTCCAAGCACCATCTATGGTAGTGAAGTCTGGACAAATAGTGCGAAGCAGGAGCAATGCTTTAACAACTTCCATCTCCGATGCATGAGATGCATACTTGGCATCACATGACAGGAGTAAACATCAGACATCACCGATATGTTTCCCTACTAAGTCACCGACGTGTGCGTTTGCTTGGTAATGTCTGCCAAATGGAGGATGGCCATATTCCAAAGGACACCCTCTGTGGTGCGCTTGTCTCTGGTGCAAGGCATGTCAGTAGTCCAGTTCTATGGGACGCTTTGGAATCTGCACCAACAGCAGATCACAACAACTGGCAACAGGTTGTGCGGAGTGATAAGGGCGGGCTACACATAGATGAAAAAATTGTTGGACTCTCGATAAGCCAATGGCTTCCTTGTCCACTTGCCATCTGGAACTTGTTGTTTGGGATGGCAATCTTGTTAAATCTTGATACTAAGGCAGAAGAGGAGAGAAACGAACTGTGGACATAGAAGAGAGAGCATCACAATGAATGGCCATTAACTACCATATCTCTGCATCAAACTGGTTACACCTGTAGCATATGTTACACTTTTTAGTCACAACAGACCTTCGGCGCTGCTCCATTATTTTGGATAGATAGATGCCAATGTATCAATTATAGAAGTTTTAAAGTTGTATCATGAGTAGTAATTAGTATGTTTAATGGTGGAAGTCCATAGTTGAAGTTTCATGGGTTAATGGTAATGACATTTCAACATTAAGCTTCTCAGAAAAACACTTTTAAAATGCCAGGCCAAGAAGTTTTTAATTCTTGTATAGCAGCAACACATTGCACAGCTCTAAGGGAAATTTGTTAAAACAATTCATTTTTATTTCTCAATTTGTCACTTTTTTATGAGAATGGCCCCCACACCTGTATTCCACTAAAAACTTGTTACAAAAAGTTTCTGTGAAACTGTTTGAAAAGTGTAGGTATAGAACTTACATCAGTTCCTGCAAACATATCAGAGAGCCAATGGATGTACCAAGTGCAGAGTCAGTCGCAGAGGCACTCAGGTTGATTCCATGAAACCTGAAATGTAACATTTATGTTAATTAATATACGCATGCACGCAACCATACCTGTATAATGGACACCTCCATAAAATGGGGAACTTCTCGAATGCCCCCAAAACACATCACACTGAACGCTACTTTTATATAACAGCAACCAGCCTACTGCGGTTAGATGACACTCAGATTAGCACCAATTGGCAAATCTAATATATTGCCCATCAAAATAGACATCTACACCAAGATACTGCATAATTTACAGATATATACATGTCGCATTGCCTATCCAACTGATGTGGCATAGAGGGACATTGTAAATGTTCATTGATGCTGAACACTTCAGCTGGAGACTAATATATGAATACATGTTACATATCAATAAACCATATTCAACCGTAGATGTACAATCACAAGGTCAGTTTATATTAATGAAAAGTGAGATCAAGTGTTATTTCATCTTCTATTATATAAAAGTATTTACATCAGTTTGTGGATTGATTTCTTTCCTCTCAGTGATGTAATGAGTTGCTTCATGTAGTATGTGTGACAGTTCAACAACCTGAAATTATATAAATATGACTGTAAACATTATGCAGGTTCAAATGTTAAAAAAACACCTCCTTGGTACCATTTGCTAGCCCAAACATTACTCTGTTTGGTAGGCAAAAATTTCCATGTTATGGACATATTTGGGGGAAATGTTCATGAGTAAGAGAACATGGTTGTCATAGCAACCAACATCTCCATAAAAATAACATGTAAATATAAAACATATGGACGTGATTAAAGAGTGTATATGTTTCAAAAGCCGAGATCAACAAAACCAGTGTTTACATAATTTCCCACACACTGCTTACATATGCCAACTGAAATGGGAAATCTCATATACATGTGTGGATATGTTGCCTAAGACCGACAGTTTAGAAATTATATTCAATGGATCCTTTATTCTAAACAGTATTCAATTGGCATATGTCTATCTTGAACGATAACGGAGCTGAGACAATCGATGTTCCATACAGCAATATTTGATTTGACTAAAAAAAGTCCAATCTTTGAGTGAGTCTCTGGTACAGTTGCAAAAGGGTACACGGTTTGATGCAGGTGTGGTAGTCGATAACCTTTCTCTCAGACGCTTTCTCTTCTCCGACTACATTTCGTTTTTCCTCTGTTTTGCCTTCCTGTCGCCAGTTGTTGCGGTCTACTGCAACAGTTTCCCAGGACTCTACGCCAATCTGTGCAGACTTTATATATTGCTTACAGAGGTCCCTGAACCAAAGAGCTTACAGGGGTCCGTGAACCACAGAGCTTACAGGGGTCCCAGAACCACAGAGCTTACAGGGGTCCCTGAACCACAGAGCTTACAGGGGTCCCTGAACCACAGAGCTTACAGGGGTCTCTGAACCACAGAGCTTACAGGGGTCTCTGAACCACAGAGCTTACAGGGGTCCCTGAACCACAGAGCTTACAGGGGTCCCTGAACCACAGAGCTTACAGGGGTCTCTGAACCACAGAGCTTACAGGGGTCTCTGAACCACAGAGCTTACAGGGGTATCTGAACCACAGAGCTTACAGGGGTCCTTGAACCACAGAGCTTACAGGGGTCCCTGAACCACAGAGCTTACAGGGGTCCCTGATCCACAGAGCTTACAGGGGTCCCTGAACCACAGAGCTTCACGTCTTACACCAGTGGCAAGCTCACTGTAGAAGACGTCCTTCTGTAATACGTCCATCCTACATGCAGCAGGACAAACATACTGGGGATGTCTGCATGGTTTATGGCATGTTTGTTTGATGTATGCATCTGCCAGGTGAAGCCAAACATACGTCCCAAATATCGGAGATAGAAGCTATTGAGGCGGCGCACCTGCTTCGCATGACTTGTCCACGCATCGCTACTGTAAAGGACGGGTGCTAAGGACACAAACTTGATACATCTTAGTGAGCATGATTTACCCTCACGTCCTCTTGGCTAGTCATGACGTAACAGCTACTTTCCCGATGCACTTGTTGATTTCTACGTCAAAGGATGGATAGATAGCTGGTAATGATTGACCCTCCAACACCTCCAGAGTGTGATCATTTCAGGATTGTGGTCAGACCAAATTATGTGCAAGCCTGGTAAATTAATCCTGCAGTGTTCCAGCACCAGCACTGCATCATCAGCGAAGAGCATCTCCATAATCAGGACCTAATGTACCTTGGTTTTTGTAAGCATACTGGCCATGTTGTACACCTTGCCATCAGTCCTTGAATGTAAGCAAGCACCTTCTAAAGCTGAGCCGAAGGCATACGAAAGTAGGGGGAAAGAATGTCATGAAAAAGGTTGGTGCAAAGATGCAACCTTGTTTCACACTGCTGTGAATTGAGAAGGTTTAAACAGTACACAGATTTGCAAAGTGTATTATGAACCATGAAAAAACTAGCGTGATTAAAGTTGGTGTTTGTATCTTTAATGAGTATAGATATTTGTTGTTCATCTAACGTTTGTCAATCATGGTGATGGTCAGTTGGGCTCACCTTAAGCCAAAGTTAGTTTTTTCCATTTGTATGCAATAAATATGCTTCATACATGAAACACTGTCATATGATTGACACATTCCACAAATGTATTACGGAAATGAAACTGTAATGCCATGGCAACCCATCACCTGATATCCAGAACCATGAAAGCAGTTGGTGCTATGCGAGGTTCCCCATATGTACAATTGCTAAGTTGGTGCTATGCGAGGTTCCCCACATGTACAATTGCTAAGTTGGTGCTATGCGAGGTTCCCCACATGTACAATTGCTAAGTTGGTGCTATGCGAGGTTCCCCATATGTACAATTGCTAAGTTGGTGCTATGCGAGGTTCCCCATATGTACAATTGCTAAGTTGGTGCTATGCGAGGTTCCCCATATGTACAATTGCTAAGTTGGTGCTATGCGAGGTTCCCCACATGTACAATTGCTAAGTTGGTGCTATGCGAGGTTCCCCACATGTACAATTGCTAAGTTGGTGCTATGCGAGGTTCCCCATATGTACAATTGCTAAGTTGGTGCTATGCGAGGTTCCCCACATGTACAACTGCTAAGTTGGTGCTATGCGAGGTTCCCCATATGTACAATTGCTAAGTTGGTGCTATGCGAGGTTCCCCACATGTACAATTGCTAAGTTGGTGCTATGCGAGGTTCCCCACATGTACAATTGCTAAGTTGGTGCTATGCGAGGTTCCCCATATGTACAATTGCTAAGTTGGTGCTATGCGAGGTTCCCCACATGTACAATTGCTAAGTTGGTGCTATGCGAGGTTCCCCATATGTACAATTGCTAAGTTGGTGCTATGCGAGGTTCCCCATATGTACAATTGCTAAGTTGGTGCTATGCGAGGTTCCCCACATGTACAATTGCTAAGTTGGTGCTATGCGAGGTTCCCCATATGTACAATTGCTAAGTTGGTGCTATGCAAGGTTCCCCACATGTACAATTGCTAAGTTGGTGCTATGCAAAGTTCTCCACTTCGAGAATTGTTAAACTGGACCTGCAAACATTGTCTGTTTCCACATTTCATATAAAAATATATAACATATTTAATTTGTATACGTTTTTTTTTCCATTAAATAATTACGACCAGCGAACGCTGCTTCTGACATTTTCCAACGCACTACTAGCTCCCAAAGATAACAAAGTGACACCATAAGTAATGAGGCACAAAAACATTCAAATTGAAACACTTTACTTACAATTCATACTACCAGTAGGTTTATTCTAGCAACATCTGCTAATGATGCCTTAATTATATTTGTTTTTGTTTTTTAAATTGCTGAGAACTTCCAATTCAGGAAAATATAATTTTACCTTTTGTGTTGTTATGTAAAGAAAATAATTTCTGGTGTTAAACTGAATAACTGATAAAAAAACTAATTCGGATATATTGCAAAGGCTATTTATTTTCGGTAATTATAATGATAGTTAGTTCAAACGAAGACACACACACACGTACGCACACACACACACGTACGCACACACAAACACACACACACACACATCAATACTAGGTACATGTATCATGGGGTTTTCCAAGCGAATGTATCAATCAGCTTTCCAAATATATATTTATTCAAATGTGTATGTTCATTAAAATTTACTTTAAAACTGGCATGACCAGAAATTATTTTTCTTCACTTGCCAAACTGCAGTGAAGAGGGTGCACATGAATGCTTTGATCTACCTCTAAGCCACGTTAAGTCAGATACATGGTGACTTTAACAATTAAAAGTGCTAGATGTGAAGTTTGTACATAACTTACCTCAAACTGGTGATGTGACCATTTTCATTTTCCAGTACCCACACCAACGCATGCATATCCATCATGGACATGTTACTGGATTTTATTTCAGTTGGCACAACAATTTGCACCATGGTAGGATTCTGTGTCTCAAACACAGTGGCAATCATCATTGCATCATCATCCATCATTTGTGTGAGTATTCTGGTCTGAATCAGCATTTCTGTCAGCCGTGTGGTCAACTTCTGAGAGTCACGTGTTGCATCTCCTGATACTAGACGCTCGACATAATACCTATGACCAGTGTCTCCAAGCAGGCCTCCCATAAACATGACCATGGACTTCAGTTGCTCAAACAGTGTCTTGTTCCTAAGACACTCCCACACACTGTCACCTGACCTCAGCATACCAACAGCTGCAAAAAATGCTTGTATGCTGGCATGGCTGAATTCCCAGCAGATCCTTGTTGCTCCTTTGACACGTCGATCCGGTGTCCGTGATTCAACCAAGAAACCGCATTTTTTGTCGGTATCGTCAAACTTCTCAAGATCATCTTTGTAAAAGATGAATTTTGGTGGCGATGACATTATGCTAGATCTTGCTAGATCTGCATGTTTACGTAGTGGTGCCTCAATGATGTCAAACAGATCGTCTAAATCTGTTGCCTCCTTGCTGTACTTCAAATGAGGGTGGAGCTTCGATGCACCTTGGATAGTTGATTGTTTATACAAGTCGGTCGTCGTATTCACAGCAGGCACCTTTGCATTCTTAGCACAAGTGTACATGTCTGCTAAAGACACACATACAAAGGCGCACTGCAGTGGCACCTGGCATAATCCTGCCATGCTTGGACTTGCATCAAGTTGTTTCATGATGAATTCTTCCTCTTCCTTTGTGTGTGCATTCTTGTGAACATATTTGCTTACCATTTCACTGGTAAAACCACACAGTTGTACAGAATGATTGAATGCCTTTACAGGTAACTGCTTGGTTGGCCGTGAACTGACCAATACTTTAGCCCCGGGTAGCACGCCATTGTTGATGATGCGTGATATCAAAGTTGACAAAGTATCTTCCTTGTTGCTTTGTCCTTCTTGTTGGTCTGACCCTCCTCCTTCATCATATCCATCCAGGAAAACTAATATTTCCTCAGGACTTCCACTGATGACATCAAGGCATGCTGCGTGATGCTCGGGAGGGATGAGTCCATCTAACAGCAGGTTGCTGAGTGACCACTTCTCACGTGGCGGGAGCTCTTTTATCGGGACCAGGAAGGTATACTTGATATCAGGCCATAGCTCACTTCTTGCCCATTGGCTTGCAATGTGTTTAGCCAGGGTACTCTTCCCCACTCCAGGTTGACCTCGAATCAAAACTTTTGTCGGGGCCGTGGTCTTCTGGTGTTCACCATTTCCTAGATTGCTAAAGAGCTCAGCAATGGGTATAGCATCATTGGACTGCACACGCGTCTCCATTTCCTTCAAGTCATCATAACTGAACTTCTCAGGAAATTTCTCCTCAGTGTGCTTCTGAAGATGCATTTCCATAAATGCATCTTCCAGACAAACAGGTTTGTCTGAATCTAATTCAACTGAATGACAGACAGGAACAGTCAAATGTTGATACTTCTCTCGCAACACTTTCTCGAGGAATTCTGAAAATGAATATACTTTGTAATACAGACAAATTGCATTTTTTTTACAAGATATGCCTTTAGAAATAGATCAGCTTTCTCTCCTTCCTCATGGGTTAAAGTTAGTTTGTCAGTCTTCACATTTGTCTTCCCCACTATACACTCCCTCTCCCAGTCCCTCCCAGTCCCTCCTCCCGTCTCTCCCAGTCCCTCCTCCCGTCTCTCCCAGTCCCTCCTCCCGTCTCTCCCAGTCCCTCCTCCCATCTCTCCCAGTCCCTCCTCCCATCTCTCCCAGTCCCTCCTCCCATCTCTCCCAGTCACTCCTCCCGTCTCTCCCAGTCCCTCCTCCCGTCTCTCCCAGTCCATCCTCCCATCTCTCCCAGTCCCTCCTCCCATCTCTCCCAGTCCCTCCTCCCATCTCTCCCAGTCACTCCTCCCAGTCCCTCCTCCCATCTCTCCCAGTCCCTCCTCCTGTCTCTCCCAGTCCATCCTCCCATCGCTCCCAGTCCCTCCTCCCATCTCTCCCAGTCCCTCCTCCCATCTCTCCCAGTCACTCCTCCCATCTCTCCCAGTCCCTCCTCCCATCTCTCCCAGTCCCTCCTCCCATCTCTCCCAGTCCCTCCTCCCATCTCTCCCAGTCACTCCTCCCGTCTCTCCCAG
Organism: Lamellibrachia satsuma; assembly: GCA_033239005.1. Classification (NCBI taxonomy): domain Eukaryota; kingdom Metazoa; phylum Annelida; class Polychaeta; order Sabellida; family Siboglinidae; genus Lamellibrachia; species Lamellibrachia satsuma. Next base: position 172,724 of record BSQZ01000182.1, on the reverse strand, counting down.
TCACTCCTCCCGTCTCTCCCAGTCCCTCCTCCCGTCTCTCCCAGTCCATCCTCCCATCTCTCCCAGTCCCTCCTCCCATCTCTCCCAGTCCCTCCTCCCATCTCTCCCAGTCACTCCTCCCATCTCTCCCAGTCACTCCTCCCATCTCTCCCAGTCACTCCTCCCGTCTCTCCCAGTCCCTCCTCCCGTCTCTCCCAGTCCATCCTCCCATCTCTCCCAGTCCCTCCTCCCATCTCTCCCAGTCCCTCCTCCCATCTCTCCCAGTCACTCCTCCCATCTCTCCCAGTCCATCCTCCCGTCTCTCCCAGTCCATCATCCCGTCTCTCCCAGTACACTGCTGGCACATTACAGTGCATCTGATTTTAACATGGATTCAGCTATAGCGTGGTATGTCAATCACTCCACATATCTCTAGTTATTGCATCATCAATGGTAACCAACAACCAGTAACTGAAATGGTAAATCATACTGAAAAGTAACATGTGACACATTCATTCTAAAATATACATTTTGCAGTATATGCTGGTTATGCCTTCATTTTATTCAAACCACTTTTGGCAAATAAACGTTAGCCTCAAATGAAGTTGCCGACATCTAAATAATTACCCATTACGAACACCTGCAATATTATTTTGCCAATAGGATTTCTGTGTATTCACAGCATGCTGAGTTTGAAAATTAACACATTTCTTTTTCAGCAATTCCATAAACTAGAGTCAAATTTAAAAGAAATAACTATAAATTATCCTTTAAAATGATTTGTCAACTTATGCAGAATCTTATTTATAAAAATACAAGCTTGATCTCCCAAATGTTGTCCAAACCATTACAAGTACCACATTTGTCCTATTACATTAACATACTTACAGTACTCTTGACAAATTATGCAGAAAAAGTCACAAATTGTATTTATACCAAAATATGTGTAAAGCATAAATGATGAAAAAATTTCCACCAGGATGCACCACGTTTTCATTAATCCACCAGATGGCACCATGGTTGGCACCATAACAAAACGGCGTCAGTTGAGACCTGCGTATTGCTCTGAGTTAGAAACTTACACATTTTGGACAACTATCTGTGGTTACCATAGTGAATTGCAGTAACTATGTATGAGAAACTATGTAAGAACGAAACATTAGAAAAAAGTTAGCCGTGGTAAACATTTTACTCTAAAACTTAGTAAAAGACTGGCTGTCATACAGACACTGAGGCAGTTATGATCAACCATGTCCTCTGTAAGGAACCATGAAAATTCCAACAGGACACATCAAAACTCAACTGTCAAGATATTCAATGAAGGGACTGTGTTAGTGTTACCAGCCATTTATACATTCACTTGTGGTAAAAAAAATACCAGAGCTGATATAGGTGAAACTTTATTTTCTCAGACTTGTCGTCACTGAAACTTGAAAAAATGAGGGTGTACGCTCATGTACGCTTAATAGGACGAATACGGTAAGTCCTCTTTGCAAGATGTTTATATACTGATTAGGTATATTATCTTCAATATGCTACAAACTATTTATAGTGAATTGCATTAACTGACCTTCTGCATTCCACTCATCAGTCTTTTGTGCTACAGAAAAAAAGAACAATTATGAATATTACTGAGGAGTACATAACAGCTGCATGCGGTAACACTTGTCCAAGACAAGCAAATCTACAACTGGTCAGTTTTGTAATGTAAATCATCTACTATGAATGAATATATGCCACACCACACAATTACACAAACCTGTTGCATGGTTATAAAACAGAATGATGTCAACATAATTAACTTCAAATAAAATTAACATTCCAAATACATAATCAAATCTGAACAATACTGTTGACTTCACAACCACAAAATAATGAGATTTCTGAAGAACATTTGTTAGTTGTATATTTATATATTTAATATTTCAGGGGTGAGATTTAGCAAGTCATGGAAGGTAGCCAGTCGGGCTACCAACCTTGCAAAGTGAAGTAGCCCAACAGTTTCTTAGGTAGCCCACTTGCTAATCAATACTTTGATGATAGAAAGTAAATACTTTGAAGATACATGCATATATATGATGTCATTTGTATATATATATATATATATATATATATATATATATATATATATATATATATATATATATATCACATCGACAACAAATAAAAACATATGTAGCATAATCTTTTTCTCACAAATGTATACCAAAAACTTTAATATAATATTTTATTATGTAATATAAAAGTTATTGAGAAATTACTTTCAGTCAATTCAGTTCAGTATAGATGAAAATTAAACTGACAAAACATATTAGCAAATATAAATATATATATATATATATATATATATAATAATATATATATATATATGTTTGTCAATGTATAAAAGATTAATAAAACAGTATTTATAGTTAGTCAGTATTATATTAACCCACCTTTCACATTCTGAAGTTCTCCTGAAAAAAAAATTATTTTTGTTATCTAAATCGTCTACGATGAATTGTCATATGCCACACCACACAATTACACAAACCTGTTGCATAGTTATAAAACAGAATTATATCAACATAATTAATTTCAGATAAAATTAACATTTCAAATACATAATTAAATCTGAACTATACTGTTGACTTCGCAACCACAAAATAATGAGATTTCTGAAGAACATTTGTTAGTCGTATATATATTTACAATAATTATTATTCATGCATTACACACGAGAAACTTTTAACAATGTTGATAGAGGATTCCGACAAACTAAAATTCTGCCCTATATGTAAACACAGCACAAATCTGTAGCATAATCTTTTTTCTCACAAATGTATACCAAAAACTTTAATATAATATTTTATTATGTAATATAAAGTTTATTGAGAAATTACTTTCAGTCAGCTCAGGTCAGCACAGATGAAAACTAAACTGACTGCATGTCATAATTAAAATTAATTGACAAAACGCATTAGTAAATATATATCAGTTTGTCAATGATAAAATATTAATAAAAACAGTATTTATAGTTAGTCAGTATTAAATTAACCCACCTTTCACATTCTGAAGTTCTCCTGAAAAAGACAGTAAATAATGTTATCAATACTTTTCATTAGAACATTAGTGTACAGCGGGTGCATTCAGTTTTGTAATGTTAATTGTCTATGATGAATTGACATATGCCACACCACATAATTATATAAACCTGTTAATGGTTATAAAACAGAATTATTTTCAAATAAAATTAACATTCCAAATACATAATCAAATCTGAACAATACTGTTGATTTCACAACCACGAAATAATGAGATTTATAAAGAATGTTAGTCGTATATATTTACAATAATTCTTATTCATGCATTACACATGAGAAACATTTAACAATGTTGATAGGTTGGATGGTAAGGAGATCAAGCAAGTGGATGGCTTTGTGTACCTTGAAGGAATGGTTACAGAGTATGGGCATTCAGAAGTAGAGGTGAGACGTCGAATACAAGCGGGAGCGAATGCTTGGGTAAAGGTAGAGGGAGTCATGTTGGACAGAAAAATTTCAAAAAAGCTGAAAGGGAAAGTCCTGCGAATGTGTGTTACACCGGCATGCCTGTCTGATCTGGAGACAGTGGCGGTGACAGAACAACAGAAGCAACAAGTTTATGAGAACTGGGTTCGACGAATAACAAGAACAAAGAGAGACGACCTGAGGAAAGAGGTTGGGATGCAATGCAACCTAACAGGAACATTGGTGAGATGGGCAGGCCACTTGGTAAGGATGGATGCAGGCAAACTAGCAGAGAGCCGAGGTGGAAAAACATCAAGGACGCAGGAAAAACGGAAGGCCACAGCTGAGATGGGAGGACTGCATGAGGAGGGATATGAGAATATCGGGGGAGGATGAAATATGGAGAGGGGGCTGCCAATTTAAAACTATGGAAAGAAAGAACAGAAAGAGTAGCTCAACAATACTGTAACTGTACCTGACCCTCACCCTTGTACAGCAGGGAACAAGGAGGAAGAGCACACAGAGGAATTCCAACAAACTAAAATTCTGCCCTATTTGTAAATACAGCACAAATCTGTAGCATAATCTTTTTTCTCACAAATGTATACTAATAACTTTAATAATATAATATTTGATTATGTAATATAAAGGTTATTGAGAAATTACTTTCAGTCAACTCAGGTCAGTACAGATGAAAACTAAATTGACTGGATATCATAATTAAAATTAACTGACAAAACATATTAGTAAATATATATAAGTTTGTCAATGTATAACAGATTAATAAAACAGTATTTATAGTTAGTCAGTATTACATTAACCCACCTTTCATATCCTGCTGTTCTCCTGAAAAAGACAATAATTATTGTTATCAATACTTTTCATTAGAACATTAGTGTACAGCAGGTGCATTCAGTTTTGTAATGTTAATTGTCTATGATGAATTGACATATACCATACAATTACACAAAAATGTTACATATCACATTTCACAGGGTTGAACATTACACTTTTCTGATGGATCAAGACAAGCAAATGTTCAGACCCACTCATCCCTACTGATAATGTTGATGGATGTTTGGGATTTCACGTTTCAATGAAGCCAACATTTTCTTGAAAATTCCACCTATCTGTTTTTTTTATGTTAGATATCTAAGCTATTATAAAAAACATGTACGACAATTACATATTGCACTAAGTTTTTATTTATTTACTTACAGCAAATGTTCGTGTATTCTATAAATATACGTATAAATATTTCATAATTTAAGTTAAACTTTATATTTTTAATAATGGCATTAATAATTTTCTTTAAATGTACAAATCACGTTGAAAATTAGACAATAAATTCAACAAAATCATACAGTGGACTCAGCCGTTTAGTAGAATAAAAATTGTACAGACGGAATCTTTCCCTATTCCAGCTATGTCAAAATGCGCCGCTTAAAATAATCACAGCCGCCGCTTAGTAGAGTCCGATACACTAAAAACATATGGAGCTGAGATATTGTAGGCATGACCGTGGTCCATGGTGATGTACATTAAAAATAATTTGTAATTCCGGGGGGGGGGGTTGGGATATTACGAAGGAATCTATGTGGATGGTTGACGTAAATTACGTAACTCGTAATTTGTGCAACTCGGCTAGTTACATATAAACTAAAATATTATTAAATGTAGCCATTGCAACGTGGACAAGCCTTTGCTAGATTTATGTAACTAAGTTGTGACTTTCGTCTGTTTAAGAAAATGTGTTGTTTGAGAATATAAATTTATTAAATTCCGTAGCTACTATACAGTAATTCAGCATAGAGGAAATAAAACTTAGACATACATTCACATCCACAAATAGGTCTGGCCCGAAGTGATTCTGTTAACTGGAGTCCATTGTAGTTACTTTTTTAATTTCAGCAGACATTATTTCTCTGCTGTACTGTAGGCAGTACTGCTGGGAAATAAATCTTCTCACACACAGACTTTTGTAATGTTGCTATCTTAGGAAAAGAACGATAATGATTGTTTAAACTGGACTGCAGCGGATGTCCTTTTTGGAAAACTTGCTTGAAATCCTATTTTACATCTTAGGAATGCATGTGCAAACATACTAACTAAAGCTCGACAGACGACAGGAAGAGAAATGTTAATTACATACAGTACAGCACGACAGACAACGACAGGAAGAGAAATGTTAATTACACACAGTACAGTTCGACAGACGACAGGAAGAGAAATGTTAATTACATACAGTACAGCATGACAGACGACAGGAAGAGAAATGTTAATTACATACCGTACAGCTCGACAGACAACGACAGGAAGAGAAACGTTAATTACATACAGTACAGCTCGACAGACGACAGGAAGAGAAATGTTAATTACATACAGTACAGCACGACAGACAACAACAGGAAGAGAAATGTTAATTACATACAGTACCGCACAACAGACGACAGGAAAAGAAATGTTAATTACATACAGAACAGCACGAAAGACAACAGGAAGAGAAATGTTAATTACATACAGTACAGCTCGACAGACAACGACAGGAAGAGAAATGTTAATTACATACAGTACAGCACGACAGACAACGACGGGAAGAGAAATGTTAATTACATACAGTACAGCACGACAGACGACAGGAAGAGAAATGTTAATTACATACCGTACAGCTCGACAGACAACGACAGGAAGAGAAACGTTAATTACATACAGTACAGCTCGACAGACGACAGGAAGAGAAATATTAATTACATACAGTACAGCACGACAGACGACAGGAAGAGAAACGTTAATTACATACAGTACAGCTCGACAGACGACAGGAAGAGAAATGTTAATTACATACAGTACAGCACGACAGACAACAGGAAGAGAAACGTTAATTACATACAGTACAGCACGACAGACAACAACAGGAAGAGAAATGTTAATTACATACAGTACAGCACAACAGACGACAGGAAAAGAAATGTTAATTACATACAGTACAGCATGACAGACAACAGGAAGAGAAATATTAATTACATACAGTACAGCTCGACAGACAACGACAGGAAGAGAAATGTTAATTACATACAGTACAGCACAACAGACGACAGGAAAAGAAATGTTAATTACATACAGTACAGCTCGACAGACAACGACAGGAAGAGAAATGTTAATTACATACAGTACAGCTCAACAGACAATGACAGAAAGAGAAATGTTAATTACATACAGTACAGCTCGACAGACAACGACAGGAAGAGAAATGTTAATTACATACAGTACAGCTCGACAGACGACAGAAAGAGAAATGTTAATTACATACAGTAAAGCTCGACAGACAACGACACGGAGAGAAATGTTAATTACATACAGTACAGCTCAACAAACAATGACAGAAAGAGAAATGTTAATTACATACAGTACCGCACAACAGACGACAGGAAAAGAAATATTAATTACATACAGTACCGCATGACAGATGACAGGAAGAGAAACGTTAATTACATACAGTACAGCTCGACAGACGACAGGAAGAGAAATGTTAATTACATACAGTACAGCACGACAGACAACGACGGGAAGAGAAATGTTAATTACACACAGTACAGCTCGACAGACGACAAGGAGAGAAATGTTAATTACATACAGTACAGCTCGACAGATGACAGGAAGAGAAATGTTAATTACATACAGTACAGCACGACAGACAACAGGAAGAGAAATGTTAATTACATACAGTACAGCTCGACAGACAACAACAGGAAGAGAAATGTTAATTACATACAGTACAGCTCGACAGACGACAGAAAGAGAAATGTTAATTACATACAGTACAGCTCGACAGACAACGACACGGAGAGAAATGTTAATTACATACAGTACAGCTCAACAAACAATGACAGAAAGAGAAATGTTAATTACATACAGTACAGCTCGACAGACAACGACAGGGAGAGAAATGTTAATTACATACAGTACAGCTCGACAGACGACAGAAAGAGAAATGTTAATTACATACAGTACAGCTCGACAGACGACAAGGAGAGAAATGTTAATTACATACAGTACAGCTCGACAAACAATGACAGAAAGAGAAATGTTAATTACATACAGTACAGCTCGACAGACAACGACAGTGAGAGAAATGTTAATTACATACAGTGCAGCTCGACAGACAACGACAGGAAGAGAAATGTTAATTACATACAGTACCACATGACAGACAGCGAAGGGAATAGAAATGTTAATTACACACAGTACAGCACGACAGACAACGACAGGAAAAGAAATGTTAATTACATACATTACAGCTCGACAGACGACAGGAAGAGAAATATTAATTTGCAACCTTGGCTGTGCCAATGTCGCATATCCCCATTTATGCAAGCAACACCACATACAATTAATGATTGGTCCATTGCTAATTTATTCTATTATGCTAATTCCAGCAGAGCTGGGTGACGCGCTCTGTGACCCAGTTTGCCTGCCTCCATATATTGAACCAATCAGCGCGCACTAGCTGCGCGACGCTACAGATTTCAAACTTGGACTAGCCACTTCGTTTTGTGAAAGCATACGGAGTGGACGTGCTTTGCAAATTTGTCCCACCCTCCTCCCCATCTTTCTCCCTGTTGTACATTGTACATCTTTGGTGGAAGGGGGATGTTCATGTCTCCAAGCTTTCCCATTTTTTATTTCGATAGTGGACATGAGAGTTTTGGCTCTCCCAGAAGTGTTCACGGCTTTTAATGCGGGGACGCAGCTCGCTTCCCTTCCACCTTGGATTTTAGAACTGTTTTGTGTAATGGGGCGAATTGGCCCCACCTTTGTAGTTATTCCAGTTAGAGCTAGTGTATTTTTAAGCAGGTACTTGTATTCATAGACTGCGTGATAGCATGTAGCATACAGTAAATGTTTATTCTATAAATAATTGTGTATAAATATTTTAGAACTTCAGTTAAACTTTTTATTTTTAATAAATAATAAATAATTTTCTTTAAATGTACAAATCACGTTGAAAATTACATGATAAATTCAGCAAAATCATATGGTTCATTTCAACGCCAAAATCTGAGCCATTTAGTAGAATCAAAATTGCTGGGACAGAATCTTCCCCCTATTCCATCTGTGTCAAAATGCACCGCTTAAAAATATCACATCCACCGTTTAACAAAGTAGTAGAGTCCGATACACGAAAAACAATACCCAGTAGGGCGAAATAACAGGTTTTCCTGAAAAACCCCAATGCTTTTGACTATAGATCAGTATTTTTATGCGAAAAATTATACATTGTACAAATAAAACATCTGTAATATAAAGTAGTTTGTGTCTATTTGTCAATCTGTATGTTTCCTCATATCTGTCAGTTTCACATCTATGGAGCTGACATTTTGTAGGCGTGTCCATGGTGATGGTTGGTAAAAGTGATTTGTAATTCCCGGAGGGGGGGGGGGTGTGATATTACAAAGGAATCTATGTGGACGGTTGACGTAAATTTCGTAACTCGTAATTTGTGCAACTCCGCTAGTTATAAACTGAAATATTATTAAATGTATCCGTTGCAATGTGGACAAGCCCTTGCCAGATTTATGTAACTACATTGTGACTTTCGTCTGTTTAAGAAAATGTGTCGTTTGAGAATATCGATTTATAAAATGTTATAGCTACTATGCAGTAATTCAGAATAAATGAAATAAAACTATATTGTTAGACGTACATTCACATCCATCATTCGGAGTCCATTCTGTTGGAAATTCGATTAAGAGAATCTGCCACTTAAAATAATCAAATAGCTCTGGCTCGAAGTGATTCTGCTAACTGGAGTCAACAGAAGTTACTTTTTTAATTTCAGCAGACATTATTTCTCTGCTGTACTGTAGGCAGTACTGCTGGGAAATAAATTATCTCACACACAAACTTTTGTACAGCTGCTATCGTGGGAAAAGAATGATTCTTTAAACTGGACTGCAGCTGGACATCCTTTTTAGAAAACTTGCCAAAACTAGGTACTGGCAGCCAAAAATGCAATGAGGATTTATGACAGTGAAATTTATTGCAATGAATAGAAAATTAAAAAACATGAAAAATAAAAAAATTAATGTTCTATCTTAAAAATTTTAGAAATTACAGCCATTTTTGCCTTACAGCAGCACATCTCCTAAATCACTCAACATGGCCTACTAGTACTAGAGACTGTACCCAATTTTTTTTTAGAGCTGTCACACACACCACAGGGCTTTGGCATTCCTTCAAAAATGGCAAAATGTGCAATTAGTACTTTCGTTACAAAGTACTCGATTTACGCCATTTTACCCCCATATTCAGTGGGTCAACATTTGAACCATTCTACCTATCTTCAATAAATTTTGACATGACTTAAAGGAAGTTATGTACTTTACTTTACACTTAGGCTCATTGCTGCCAAAGAGTAAATATGCCTGCACTGATGTTCAGAAAGAGAGATTAAAAAAAAATACAACTTTACCGCCAAACTCCCGAAGTCGTCCCTTATTCAGTGATCAACAGTCACAATCCAAACATAAAAGTCAGCAAGAAGAGGAGTTCAGCAAATTGTCAAGTGCATTTTATTTATTTATTTTTGAAAAATAATAAAATTTTCCATGTGCCAAAAATTTATGAAATAAGCAAATAAAAGAAGTGTCCCCATACATCTTTCTATCACAAATGTCACTGTAAATTTCATGAAGCAATCAACTCCAATTTGTCTTCAGAATGTTGCCCCCAGGTCATATATCAGATTGCATAGATCAAGGGACTGTGTTTATGTAGATACACATGTGTAATTAATCAATTAAACAAGCTAATTTGAAATGCTCACTGTGACAACATGAGTATCGGTTTGCAACATGCTCACAAGGTGGCACCGTTCTCGATTTTAAGCATCCTGCTAGACTATGAAAATATATCAATAAAATGCGGAATTTGCATGTATTCATGTTTGTAAATCAAAGTTCACCCTTCACCAGATGCTAAATATTAAAAATGAGTCATAAATCATTATTTACGTAGCAGAAATTTATCACTGCATGGGCGGCGCCATCTAGTGGCATCTTGCTACATTCATACTCAAACTAGAGTCGGGCCCCATTTCGACCAAAAAGTGCTGTAGATACATATGTTGATGTCAGCATATGCATGAAATTATTATTTGTAGTTATAGTTAATGCATCACTTATATGGAAGAATGGCTAAACTATGTGAAAAATTACATAGTTCGGCCAAAACATCGCTCGGAATCAAGCCGGCAAAGGAAGTCGCCATGCTGCCTCGCAGGCTTAGTTTTCGACCAATCGGGTGGCGTTTTACAACCATAGCCTCTAATCGGATGTTTTGATTGACAGAAAATTCCATGCTCTTTCAAAAAATACCTGAATTGATCATGATATTTTCATTATTTCTGTTAAAAAATCTCCTTTAAAATATTTAAAAAGCTGTTTCATTTACAATGTTAGAGAAAATGGTGTACTGCCTTACACCAATGGAAAGATCTCGATCGCCTCTTTCCTTTGTAGGTCAAAGTATTGTTCTAATTATAGAAAATCTCTTTTTCTGCTGTGATGGCAAGCGCTTCCCATGGCGAAACACGTTCACGATACTGTGGTTGATCGTTGTTTTTCTTGCATTTTCAAGCAAACGCACACACAAAATAGTACTCAAATGAAAGATAAGAAGTCAATCAAGAAGAACACACAGATTTCATTTCATGAGAAAACACAGAAGTTACAACAACTTGAAAATGCACAATTTTCCATGATCTGACTGCTGAGACAGGGTGTTACATAGGCTTGCCGGTACCTACTAAAACTGGAAACATAAGACAAAATCTATTCAACACGACATCTGCCACCGGTTCACTTCAACGCCATAAAACTAACTTCCTTGCTTCTTATGACTATACCCAGTCATCATAAAAATAATTCCTTCGATTTCATATTTTTTCTTCTCATTATTTTCGCATATGCAGATTATCAGTTGCTGACCACATCCCATAATATGCTACTGCACCACAGTCAAATAAAGACAATATTGGTAGCAGTTTCTGACAACATTTTCCATTATTAGAAAACAAATTGTGGTCGTTTTACTAAAAATGCAGGAAGATTTATCTATATATGTGAATGTGTGATAATTTAACCCTTTGTGGGATGCAATATTTCATGTTAAAATGCAGTTTTATTCTGTGTAATTTGAAAGGTAAGACATGTCTGAAAGTTCTGTCAGACACTTGTCTGGTTGACAAGGGAAAAATTTGAAAAGGTGTTTAAAGGCCTTCCTTAAAAAACAATGTAAATGTTAATTACATATAGTACAGCTCAACAGACAATGACAGGAAGAGAAATACAGTCACAGACAAAATAATATTAACAAGACTTTATAAATTATGTTTAACATGTCCAATAATGCCCATAGACAAAGTTGGTAACCTGATGCTACATTAATGTTTTCTGATGCTTGGTGCTGCGATCAGCTCAGTTATTTGACCCCCAAGCATTAAATATAACAAAGAATAATGTATTTTGTCAACAGATACCTTCTAGCTTTGTGATTCGCCCTTCATGGTTTTTCTTCAGTGAGTCCAACTCTTTGGAAAGATGCATTTCCAGCTCCTTGCGCTCACTGATAAACCTGATGACATCTTGTTCCACTTTGATGAGGTCCTGCTTTGCTTTCTCTAACTGAAATTGAACAAGACAACAATGGTTAATGGACGTGTTCAGGTTAAAAAACATGATTTGTTTTAATCAAACAAATGGATACTCATTTAAACAGATTTTTTAAAACTAATTTTGTAATTCAGCAGTGAAATCTGATGTATAGATAGCAATATATAAAAAGGGTTATGTGTGTGTGTGTGTGTGTGTGTGTGTGTGTGTGTGCGTGCGTGCGTGCGTGCGTGCGTGCGTGCGTGCGTGCGTGCGTGTGTGTAACAACATTTTGCTACTAATATATCCCTCTCCGGGTACAATCCCTCTCTGGGTACAAGACCATCCCCCTGACAGTGTGATTGACAGCTATCTCACTGGTGTTCTCTGATTTGATGGACAGGTAATGGATGACCCAACCATTCTCCAACTGGGAATGCTAACTGCCTAACAATGGTGACTGTCTCAAGTGGTTATTGTGCCTATAAAAAGATCACAATCAGTAGGTGTTAATCACTTGCCTCTTGGCATAGCTATCACAATGGCACAGGATAATTACGAAGTACAATTTAAGGAAGAACTCTACAAAAGGTAGCAACTCGTGGACAAGATTTTGTCAGGTGTAACTGTTGCAGTCTTCTTTAAAAATGTACTAGCAACAGGTGCAAGTGCTACAAAGCAAAACGAATGTGTAACAGCCGGTGTCATAACAGTCTGAGCTGCCCAAACAAATGAGAATGAACCATGTGACCTGTTAATAACTAATCATCAAGTTATTAGTAAAGTAAATTCTCCTTTTAAGACCAGACATGATTTGATTTGTCGTCTTTTATAAATATCCTCTGGGTAATGTGTATGATTTCTCTGTGGCAAGTATACCTACTAGTATGCTTCACATGTCTTTCATAATAACTAGTGAGTATAATAATTATTTATTAATATAATTTCATCACAATATAAAAAATATTTTTGAGTGAGAAATAGATAGCTGCCAGGTGGCAATTTCTGAAAATATCGGGCTAGGTAGATGAAAAAACAGCAAGTTTGCCCACATCACTTGTCATTAACCAAGGGAAGCACTGTTTCAGTCATTACGCGAAATGACTGCACCTCTTTTCCATTCATTTCGCGAAATGCCTGAGTGAAACAGTCATTTCGCACAATGCCTAAACATGTCAGTAATTACGTGAAATGACTGATTACGCAGATTGACTGTAACATATATATAAACCCTTTCAAACATGTAGATACACAATCCTGTTTCCTTCGAGGCATTGTGAAAAACACACATTACATATAATCTCACAGCAATAAACAGTGTTCACAAGTCAACAGCCATATATCTAATGCAGAGTTCGTTCAATAGGAAAAGTCGAATCCAATGGACTACGCACGTTGACAAACCACTCTACTGTTTAAAGAGAAACAAAAGTCATGGTTTTGGGTCTATGCACCTATAAGAGTTACTAAGAAATTATAATTTGCAACTACAATTAGTGGTTTACTAGGAAAACCATTGTTGAATACACAGCCGCTTATTTCATGAGCTCACCAAATTAAAATATATTTGTATACACCTATTCCTATACTTGCCAATATGATATGGCCATGCTGTTTGCATCAAAACTCAAGTTATGTAACATATTTTGGCCTTTATTTACTAAACTAGTCCTCTTTATGACAAAATAGCACACCGTTTCAGACTTTGCGATGGTTCTGTGTATGCCGGCCTCCCTTAATACATCACACGTAGTCTAGGTTACCTGATTTTCAGAGCTGCGCATGCACTTATCACTTGTGCTGGTTAGTATGTCAGGCCTCAGTCAACCTGAGAAATGACAGTATTCTCCCACTTTTAGAACACATTCTGAGTAAACCGCTGGCGTGACACTCTTGATTTTAGTTGCACATGGTTAGGCTTTATTATATCTTTTAGGTGCATAGCCCCAAAACCATGACTTGTTTCGCTTTATGCAAAAGAGCTCAAACCAAAGACAAAGGTAAAGCACAACTAAAAGACAAACAAAGCATCCACACTCTTCACTCTGTAGTACAAATACAACTACCTCAATGCAACAGTTAGCAAGTGGCTATTTTAACTACTTTGTATTTAAATTGCTCATTTCAATCTCCTCATTCTCAAAGGTGAGAACGAGGAGAGCAGAGATGGTGAGAATGATGAGAGCAGAGGCAATGTGAGGGAGACAGCTGATAAGAAGAAGCAAGATGGAAGGAGGCAGAGTGTACAGCAAAATTAAGGTAAATGGTGGAAAGGGATTGCCAGATGGTAAAACGGTACAGGTTGATGATGGAGAGAGATGTCAGTAAGACACTAAAACAGAATGAGCACAAGAAGACAGATGGAAGGAGGGAGAATGTGCAGCAAGAGAATGGCAAATGAGTGACGCGTCAGGAAAGGAGCTTAAGACATGTAGTGTCACAAGAGAAGGTGAGAAAAGCTCGGGTAAACAGAGGAGAGGACATCACGGTATGCCTACCAGGGGCAAAAATAGATGAAAAGGCAGGACAGGTCATGAGTGGTGGCACAGGAGGTGCTTTTTTGAGCATGTGGGAACGAACAATGCCAAGAAGGGAACATCAGCCATCATTGACAAGTACAGTAGATCGGTCAGTACACTTAAATAGGCTTCAATGGATTTGACAGATTGTGTTGTCGGGATACTACCAGTAATGGGAGGCAGGGGAAGGGGCAATGGAACTGTAGGAGGATGGCGATCAACACACAAGTACCGAAGTATGGAGGCGGGAGTAGGCTTCATAGAGACATGGTTAAACCTTGTGGGGAGAGATGACTTTTTAATGAGAGATTGGTGTCATCTAACCAAGAAGCTGCAGTTCTTGTGTGTGCGTTTGTCAATGGTGACAGGTACCGTAAATTTAAAAACTCAGTACAAATAAACAACCAAATAAACAACCAAAGAAATGTTCACCAATTATTTATGCTTAAATGCCAGTAGCAAACGAAAAAAAAGCAAGTTAGACATTATGGTAGCAGATATTGACCCTCATGTAATAGGTATTACAGTTAGCACTAGAAGGTTATGTAATGCTTAGAAAGGACAGGTGAGTGAGTGAGTGAGTGAGTGAGTGAGTGAGTGAGTGAGTGAGTGAGTGAGTGAGTGAGTGAGTGAGTGAGTGAGTGAGTGAGTGAGTGAGTGAGAGAGAGAGAGAGAGAGAGAGAGAGAGAGAGAGAGAGAGAGAGAGAGAGAGAAGGGGAGATGAAATAATTTGTGTATACTAAAGAATCTATCCAAGCATATGGAATAACACGGAAAAGTGAAATGCCGACTCCACATGATCTGGCCTTAAATATACTCTTACTGTATAAAGATAGCGTTTATTGGCAATCTAGGTGTGGAATTGTGTGAGGACATATCGACTTTGCCATATGTGAGATCAACTTCTGGAAGATCAGTGCTAGTCATCATATTTGGTGGTGGTGACGATGATGTGAACAACTTCAAATTGATGACATCTTACAGTTTTTGAACTGATGTGTTTGTATTAAAAATGCCACTGTTCCTTTCGTAAGTGTCTTAGTGATCTAGTGTTTAGTGCAAGATTATATCTGTCTAAAACTTTTGCAAATGAACTTGCCATGTATTCACAACAAAAAGAGTCTAAAAACAACGTTGAAGTTCGGGCAAGTACTTTGCAAAAAAAGATTTTGACTGTATTCATTTCAACTTATCATATTATTGTATAAATCAAGAGTTATGCACATAAGATGCACATATTTGGAATGCTGAGTTTCTTAGCCTTTATTTGGTATACAACACATGTATATAATAACATTATTAGTTGAGAAAATAAAATTTGACAGAGTACGCAACAGAATGCTGAACCTATTTTTAAAAGATGAAATTTATGGCTTACTGAGAGGTTTGTTCCATTAAGAAAACAAGAGAAAAGGTCCAGGAAGAAACACCTGTCATATGAGGCTATTAGAAAAATTGCTACAAGCAGATGCTGTGGGGAATATACACAGGAAATGTAAAAGATTACAAACTAAAAAAAAAAAAAAATTTGGAACTACCAGACATTTACCCATTCACAGATGGTCAAAAAGGATACAAGAGAACTGCAAGGTCTGCTGATATTGGTAAATATTTGATGGGAGTGAAAATTCATGTCATTGTTGAACCGTGACTTCGGTGGAAATTATACTCGAGCTACCTGATTTCGTGCTCCTTTTGGTTGGTTTGCGCATGCAAGGCTAGCATAACTATCCAATTATTATTTTAGTGAATGAATTCCTCATTTTTGTATGATGCTACGACCACAGCTCATACTGTCAGTTCAGCGCAAACACTGATCTCCAGTGATCAACCTCTAGTTGCAGAACAATAAAATACTGCATTGCCACAGAGATGTGTGTCGCACAAAGGTGGGATATGCAACCATGCAACCTGGATTAAAAAAAAATGGGGGTGTACGCTTATTAGAGCATGTACGCTTATTAGGGCGAATACATTTTATATATATATATATATATATATATATATATATATATATATATATATATATATACACACACACACACATATACATACATACATACATACATACATACATACATACATACATATAAACATAAGTGATTTGGTAGATGACATAATCACCAAATTACTGAAATTGGACAATGACAGAAAAGAATTCAGAAAGGTTAAAAATGATACAGATAAACAAAGTTTACAGGACGTTATTCAATTTTGGATAGTGTAAATGCATACATATAGAACATGGAAACATGGACGAAGAATATGAAATAGGGGGTGCTATACTAGGTTGAACCACAAAAGAAAAGGACAACACAAGAGACCAGGAGACTAAGAGGAGACCAAACAGAAGTGTTTAAAATAGTGAATGGTTATGAGGTTTTTAATAAAAATATGTTCTTCAAACTTAAAGAAGGCAGTAGAACCAGAGGACACAAAGCAGCACTAGTTAATTAGCAGTGTAGGTTGGACATGAGAAAGTACTTTTTCTTACAATGAATGGAACAAGCTGCAAATGATTTTGTTAATGCTGGTAGTGTGAATATGTTTAAAACAAAATGGACAGATTTCTGATAAGGATGGGATATACGTAAATTGTTGGACTCTCGATAAGGCAATGGCTTTCTTGTCCACTTGCCATTTGGAACTTGTAGTTTTGGATGGCAATCTTGTTAAATCAAATTATTTAAACCAAACAACCTGCATGTGTTATGCATGATATGTGAAATACAAATAACTATACAAATATAACTATGTTCCTGAAAAATTAAAGTTATGTTTGCACATCAGAACTGACTGTAATAAGTGTGGTTCGTAAACATTTATTTAACGTGGACCATCTATTACCTATACCTAACCTAGAAAAATTGTAAATGGTAAAATATATATATATTTTTTCTACACCCATGTACAACCTTTTTCCATGGTGACAAGCACTGATGATCAATCACTAAATCCTTGCAATCATTTCTTATTTACTGACAATTTACCTTCTGTGTTGAAACTGAGTGGACACTTTGACCTAGGTAATATATATGACTGCTGTGTAACAATTGGTGATGGTTTACTGTCAGGCTATCATCGCATGTTGGATTAATAACAATTTGATGTATACACAGGAATGCAGACCTGGTGTAACTAAAGCCAAAACGAATTCTTTTGGTATAAACTGGCTCTGGAAAAAATTTCTTTTCCTTGTTCTTGTTCAGTTGTAAAACTAGCCTTTTTTTCTAATGTATTTCTTGGATATACATGGTGTGATTATTTTTTCTTGGAGAGGTGAAATTATTGCCTAATTTACTATTACTCCCCATCACATTGAAAACAGCTGAAGACATATTTATTCCAAATTTCATTTACACCATAAATCTTTGGTTGTTCCTCGTTCTGATAATGACTTTTGCGCGACCCTGTTCACAATAATGCTTAATGATTCTGTTTTGTTGCGCCTCTGACCTCAGGTTCCTGAGGATACAGGCGCCATAGAAGTTAATCTAACTATAATCAAGCTAGCGTATGTTTGTATGTGGTTATGTTAATGTCTCCAGTTGGCTCTTCCTCTCCAATCTCCACTCTACACATCCTTCCCCACTTTCCTCCAGGTCTCCCGCTGTCCTGCTCCCCTTTGTTCCCCGGTGTGGACAAAGCAAGCACCAAAGGTTCCCCATATTTTTTAAACACTAGCTTCAAAACAGTGCAATAAGTTGATGTTGAAGCACTTTGAAAACAGTGCAATAAGTTGATGTTGAAGCACTTTGAAAACAGTGCAATAAGTTGATGTTGAAGCACTTTGAAAACAGTGCAATAAGTTGATGTTGAAGCACTTTGAAAACAGTGCAATAAGTTGATGTTGAAGCACTTTGAGAAGTTAAGGTAGCTGGGGCGGCTATTATATGCTTGCTTTAATTGAGTAGTTTCAGTAGAAGTTTTAAGATAAATTAACAATTTCTTCACAGATTGTAGTTGAAATACTATATAATATTCCAGATTAATAAAAAATTTAGTTTTTCATTTATTTGGTTATGTTACAAGATTTTAAAAACATTTTTGTAAATGTGAAAAAAATCGCCACAAATTGCAAAATTATATGATTTTGAGAAAATCCCCAAAGAAATAAATGGCATCTAACTATTATCGAGCTAGCATATGCATATGGTTATGTTAACGTTTTCCTCCTAGACGGCTTGCACCTCGGGCGCCAAACTTTCAGGGATTAATCTACAACCACACGAATGAAACATAACGCCTTTATTTTATACCCCGTATATCAAGGGTTCTTAGTGGTTTTTATGGTAAATCAATTGTTCACTACGTAAAACGTTAACAATAATCGCAGAAACCATGCGTGCGTGCAGCGAATAATTCAGTATGTAAACTGCTTGAGAGTACGTAGCGCCATCTGGTACATAACATATTTAACTATGTGGGTGGTTTATATTAATTATAGTAGAAAACACACGTAGCAACTGTACATAATAAATACCTATGAATTACTTTTTGTAATTACTACGTATAATTATTTGTAATGCTATGCGCGAAATTTATGATTAGAAGTCCACAATTACATAAACTGTTCGATGTCGCCAGTGTGTATGTATTGCCCTTTGGCACATAACATCGACTAGGTTGCTTGGCAACAGTAACATGAATTAGACGCCGACACAAGGTCGGAAGATGTAGCATTGTTTTCTAGCCATATTCATAAAAGCGATCACCTATTTGGTAAACATTGCTTATCATGACTGTCACGTATGAACTATCACGTTATCCCATCCTGGGAACGGGCATTTTTTTGCTAGTTATTATAATTATTATTATTATTTAAGACTAAAGCGGCAGTGTATATTTTTCAAGGAAAGATAAATTTGTATTGTATTCTCATAGAAGTTGTTCATATTACAGCAATTCATTAATACAACTGCTTTAGCTACAGATATGTGATGATGACGATGCGATGAAAAATGCAGAACTACGTCATTAATAATTTCCCTACTGACTATACTTTTATGTTATGTTTATGCACGTGGATAAAAACAATATCCAATCAATGGTGTAAATTTAGAAATACCTCTTGTGTTGTGCTTGATTGGATTGTTGTTGATCCAGAGCTTGTAGTTGTTGACCCTGAGCTTGGTGTTGTTGGCCCAAAGTTTGCTGTTGTTGATCCAGAGCTTGTAGCTGTTGATCCAGAGTCTGGTGTTGAAGGCCCAGAGCTTGTTGTTGTTGGTCCAGGGCTTTGTGTTGTTGGTCCAACGCAGTCAGCTTCTGCCCCCAGGTGATGCGTTCATACTGAAGGACCTTATCATCATTGACAGCGAGATCAAGCGATTCAATCTACAACAAAACAAATTATAACAATCATTTTAAATGTCATTATTAATTTCAGTGGGTATTTTAATGCACTGTAAGAAAGAAAGGAACATATAAAACCAGACACACACACACACACACATGCACGCACACATATGCATGCTAGTTCAGTACTACCAGATCTAAAGGTATGCAGAACAAAGAAATGGAATGTCCACCTTAGTGAAAATATATATTAGTAATTAGGCTAAATGGCATTATTCTTGTTAGAATCTTGTCAATAAATATGCAGTCAAATGCAGAAAAACAGTCAGTTCACATGGGGTAATTGCAGAGCATATTTCTGTGATTTTCTGCTGGGGGATAGGTTCCCCACCTCCAATTTTATGACGGATATGTTAGACCACTGGAGAGTGCTAGGCAGTCTGTTGAAGAACAGTGGCCCTTGCACAATGAACATATCCAACAAGTATATGCTATGGTTGCTACAATAACATCCCACTCTATGGAACAACTTCTACACACAGACACGTTGATGTGATACTAATGTGTCATCAGAAGAATATATCACTAATATCTGCCTATTCAAACGCAGCAATGATATTTCAACAACACAACTAACAGGTAAACACATAACAACATAAGCCCCTTCAATGCATCTCAATTCATCCTAACTGTGGTCACATTAGACCTTACTACCAGTAAGGTTTAATATGAAGTATTCAAATCTCATTGTCAAGGGAAACAATGTTCATGGTTTTGAGTTAGTGCACCTATAAGAGTTACTAAAATATAAACATTTGCAATTATAATTAAGAATATCACCCCAGTGATTCACTTGGAAAACCTAGTTGAACTCACATCTTAATTTCATGGGCTGAGCCACACTGTTAAAAAAGTTACGTGTCAAAGTCTAACAAAATTCACTCGCCAAATGATAATATATTTGTATACACCTAGTTTATACTTGCCAATTGAATACAGCCATGCTTTTTGCATCCGAACTCAACTGATGTAACATATTTTTTTTTTTTTTTATTAAACTAGTCCTCTTTCTAACAAAATAGCATGTTTGTTTGAGACTTTGCATCGGTTATGTGTATGGTTCATTGCATTGGTTCTGGCACATGTTATGTGTATGGTTCATTGCACTGATTCTGGCACATGTTATGTGTATGGTTCATTGCACTGGTTCTGGCATGTGTTATGTGTATGGTTCATTGCACTGGTTCTGGCATGTGTTATGTGTATGGTTCATTGCACTGGTTCTGGCATGTGTTATGTGTATGGTTCATTGCATTGGTTCTGGCATATGTTATGTGTATGGTTCATGGCATTGGTTCTGGCATATGTTTTGTGTATGGTTCATTGCATTGGTTCTGGCACATGTTATGTGTATGGTTCATTGCACTGGTTCTGGCATATGTTATGTTTATGGTTCATTGCACTGGTTCTGGCACATGTTATGTGTATGGTTCATTGCACTGGTTCTGGCATATGTTATGTGCATGGTTCATAGCACTGGTTCTGGCACATGTTATGTGTATGGTTCATTGCACTGGTTCTGCCACATGTTATGTGTATGGTTAATTGCACTGATTCTGGCACATGTTATGTGTATGGTTCATTGCACTGGATCTGGCACATGTTATGTGTATGGTTCATTGCACTGGTTCTAGCACATGTTATGTGTATGGTTCATTGCACTGGTTCTGGCATATGTTATGTGTATGGTTCATTGCACTGGTTCTGGCACGTTATGTGTATGGTTCATTGCACTGGTTCTGGCATGTTATGTGTATGGTTCATTGCACTGGTTCTGGCACATGTTATGTGTATGGTTCATTGCACTGGTTCTGGCACATGTTATGTGTATGGTTCATTGCACTGGTTCTGGCACATGTTATGTGTATGGTTCATTGCACTGGTTCTAGCACATGTTATGTGTATGGTTCATTGCACTGGTTCTGGCATATGTTATGTGTATGGTTCATTGCACTGGTTCTGGCATGTGTTATGTGTATGGTTCATTGCACTGGTTCTAGCACATGTTATGTGCATGGTTCATTGCACTGGTTCTGGCACAAGGTATGTGTACGGTTCATTGCACTGTTTCTGGCACATGTTATGTGTATGGTTCATTGCACTGGTTCTGGCATATGTTATGTGTATGGTTCATAGCATTGGTTCTGGCACATGTTATATGTATGGTTCATTGCACTGGTTCTGGCACATGCAGAAATGACTGGAATCTCCCACTTTTTAGAAGACATTCTGAGTAAACCAGTGGCATGACATTCTTGATTTTAGTTGCACATAGTTAGTTTTTATTATCTTTGTTAGGTGCATAGTCCCAACATTATGACTTGTTTCACTTTAAGGATTAACACATGTATTTACTCAACAGTTATACATCAACTCAGTAGCATCCCTTTTGAAATCCCTGTTACTCAGACACATATAACATGTGTGTCAGAGGTGGATATAGGATTTGACCAAGGGTTACACCTTCAATGACACGGGGGTTCAACCCAGGGGCATTTGGAAACTTTGTTTTACTGTGCTTGAAATGATGTAGCATTTCGGGGCAAAATAGGCGGTGTGCAATCCCCTACCCAGCATCAGCATATGTGTGCTATCACCTAAATAAAGAGTGCTATTTCCTGGGGGTAACATGAATTTTGTTGCTACATATTTATTATTGCCTAGTTTGGCTGCAAGCATTAGAACACCTATAAAAAAACACTGGGTATATCTAACATATCAATGATTAAAATTATACTTTCTAAACATAGATGAAACATGTACTAAACCAGTCCACACAGACCAAACAAATACAAGTGTTGAAGGTTGGCCAATGTTAGAATGTTCCAGACAGACACTAAACCAGTCCACACAGACCAAACAAATACAAGTGTTGAAGGTTAGTCAATGTTACATTGCTACAGACAGACACTAAACCAGTCCACACAGACCAAACAAATACAAGTGTTGAAGGTTGGTCAATGTTACATTGCTACAGACAGACACTAAACCAGTCCACACAGACCAAACAAATACAAGTGTTGAAGGTTGGCCAATGTTAGATTGTTCCAGACAGACACTAAACCAGTCCACACAGACCAAACAAATACAAGTGTTGAAGGTTAGTCAATGTTACATTGCTACAGACAGACACTAAACCAGTCCACACAGACCAAACAAATACAAGTGTTGAAGGTTGGTCAATGTTACATTGCTACAGACAGACACTAAACCAGTCCACACAGACCAAACAAATACAAGTGTTGAAGGTTGGCCAATGTTAGATTGTTCCAGACAGACACTAAACCAGTCCACACAGACCAAACAAATACAAGTGTTGAAGGTTAGTCAATGTTACATTGCTACAGACAGACACTAAACCAGTCCACACAGACCAAACAAATACAAGTGTTGAAGGTTGGTCAATGTTACATTGCTACAGACAGACACTAAACCAGTCCACACAGACCAAACAAATACAAGTGTTGAAGGTTGGCCAATGTTACATTGCTACAGACAGACACTAAACCAGTCCACACAGACCAAACAAATACAAGTGTTGATGGTTGGTCAGTGTTACATTGCTACAGACAGACACTAAACCAGTCCACACAGACCAAACAAATGCAAGTGCTGAAGGTTGGTCAGTGTTACACTGCTACAGACAGACACTAAACCAGTCCACACAGACCAAACAAATACAAGTGCTGAAGGTTGATCAAAGTTACATTGCTACAGACAGACACTAAACCAGTCCACACAGACCAAACAAATACAAGTGTTGAAAGTTGGTCAACGTTACATTGCTACAGACAGACACTAAACCAGTCCACACAGACCAAACAAATACAAGTGCTGATGGTTGGTCAACGTTACATTGCTACAGACAGACACTAAACCAGTCCACACAGACCAAACAAATACAAGTGTTGAAGGTTGGTCAGTGTTACATTGCTACAGACAGACACTAAACCAGTCGACACAGACCAAACAAATACAAGTGCTGAAGGTTGGTCAGTGTTACATTGCTACAGACAGACACTAAACCAGTCCACAGACCAAACAAATACAAGTGTTGATGGTTGATCAATGTTACATTGCTACAGACAGACATTAAACCAGTCCACACAGACCAAACAAATACAAGTGCTGAAGGTTGGTCAGTGTTACATTGCTACAGACAGACACTAAACCAGTCCACACAGACCAAACAAATACAAGTGCTGATGGTTGGTCAATGTTACATTGCTACAGACAGACACTAAACCAGTCCACACAGACCAAACAAATACAAGTGTTGAAGGTTGGCCAATGTTAGATTGTTCCAGACAGACACTAAACCAGTCCACACAGACCAAACAAATACAAGTGTTGAAGGTTAGTCAATGTTACATTGCTACAGACAGACACTAAACCAGTCCACACAGACCAAACAAATACAAGTGTTGAAGGTTGGTCAATGTTACATTGCTACAGACAGACACTAAACCAGTCCACACAGACCAAACAAATACAAGTGCTGATGGTTGGTCAATGTTACATTGCTACAGACAGACACTAAACCAGTCCACACAGACCAAACAAATACAAGTGCTGATGGTTCGTCAGTGTTACACTGCTACAGACAGACACTAAACCAGTCCACACAGACCAAACAAATACAAGTACTGATGGTTGGTCAATGTTACATTGCTACAGACAGTATATTTTTTTGGAAAAATTATGTATAAAATATATAATACCTGACGAAGATCATCAACGGCATCTTTTGCACATTGGTATGCCCATACACGTGGCTCCAGGAGAAGGGTGATCATGGCTTGTATGTGAGCCTTCATATCTGGTGTTGTCACAGAGAAATCAGAAGAATGCATACAAGCATTTCTGATATCCCTCACCTGAAGAAAATTAATGAAATGAGAAATTAAGTACCACATTTATGAATGTATGAATTTATGAGTATGATTACTTAGAAAATGAGCGTAATCAATTAGAAGAATATAATTGACATACTGAAGCAAATAAATACCCTCATATCATTACTGTTACCAACGTTATTCAAGACAAAATCAAACGCGATATTGAAATACAGTCACTGTACAAGCATTAGATATAAAATGAAGAGAAGAGCTTGCTTGCATTGTAATTGGGACCTTAGCAACAGAAATATGTACAAGAACATTGTACTTGTGATTGTAATCATGATCACAATTACTTTAGCAATGTAAAAGAGTATGATTACTCAACAATTTTCTATGATTACACGATTGAAGATGGTCAACAAATAAATAGTATGATTGTATGTATGATGGTCAATGATACCCAACATAATCATGACACAAACTGACACACCATAAGTAAAATGAAACTTGACAGTAAAATGTAATGAAAAAGAGTCTGGGAATAAAAGGTGACTTACTGCCTTCACTTTCTGTATATCCAAAAGTGGTCCATACTTCTTACAGTTGATCAGCAACTGCAGAATGCCCGCGGGATCTGTGTCTGTTGGGCTGTTACAAGATGTGGCTTTGCCTGCACTCATGAATGGCTTCGCCAACTGCCAGGCGTCCACAGGCCAATCATCAACACTTGTGTTCTGCCAACAGATCTGACGGGTTGCCTGTTCAGCTCCAATACTTCTTGTCCATGGTCCACAAACTGCACATGGACAGTTGATGCTCCAGCTGTTGCTGCGTCTATCAAAGGTGATCCTTTTCTGAGAGCCCGGGCTGGTGCAAACTGCACTCCCATGTTGGTGTAGCAGTGAGGTGTGGAAATGTTTGACAACATCATCGGCAAATTCAGTCAACCCTTCAGCAGTGCACTTCACGGCTTTGCCCAACTTCAGAAAGTTATGGTATTCTAACTTGTTGAAGTGACTGATGACTGGGGAGGGTACAGGCGGTGGGGCCACAGGAGGCGGGGCCCCAGGCAGTGGGGCCGCAGCCATACTGATTTCTATGACACTACAAAACAACATTACATGAACAATTATATATTAGACATTTATACTGCTAAAGTCATGCCAATACATTAAGGGTTCCTCCTCAATTCAATTTTTTAACTCATTTAATTTTGTGAAAAATCAAACCTACCTAGTATACACTACTGCGCTGTGAGCAGCCCCATTTGGCACACATGTTGGACCTGTACTGAAATTTACCTGTGGCAATGCCACATTTCAGACTTGTGACATAGTTTCAGAATTATTGCATATTAACTATAAAACATTGTTGGATTGCTATTAACACATACACAGACATAACTTCGCATGACAGTTGAAAAATATGTTGTTGCAAAGGTCACTGACCCCACAGGCAGTGGGGCCAGCCATTCTGATTTCTGTGACTAGGGATGACTATCAGGGGTAATTTTACTATAACGACAGAATCGCAATAGGTTCATGACTATCACGATAGTATCACGATAGTGTCATGACTATCAAGATATTATCATAGAATCTTAAGTTGACAGGCATACCTAATAATTTCTATCAAATTAGTTGTAGTTCCATTGAATGTCAGCACAAAGCGACAATGAAAAAACATGTTTACAGTTACTGTGACACAAGTAAACCTGCTGACTTGTTTTACCAACTATCGTTACTATCAATAGTTCACTGTACTACCAGCGATGACCATCAATAGTTAAATTTACTATTGATAGTATTGTTACAACTGCCGCAATGCATCGATAGTTCGATGTATCGTTACACCCCTATCTATGGTGCTTTAAAACAAAATTACATGAACAATTATATATTATACATTGATACTGCTAAAGTCATGCCAACACATTAAAGGTCCCTCCTCAATTCATTTTTTTAGTATCTAACTTTGTGAAAAATTAAACCTATGTGTGGTGTCCGACGTACATAAAAAATGTACATCCGATACCCCATACGTCCAACACCCCATGTTGATGTAATTTCTGTGTGATGTTAATAAACATTATCAATGCCATAGCCATTCTTAATCCATATAATTGGATTAGCACAACACTGGAACTAATTACACCGACTAAACCAAAATTCAACTGGGGCACAACAAAAACCATTGAACCAGACATTAAAAACCTAGTACAATGTGTAAATGAGTTTGAAGCAGCAATAACCAATCTAAAACTTTATAATATCACTAGCCTTTACTCTCTGGCATTATTTCCTGTAATCTGGTTGGCAGTGGCCATCTTTCTTTTGCCATGTGCGGATTGTCAAATTATGCCCAAGGCACTCTATTCTGCCTATGCGTAGACAAATAGTGGAATCACTGAGGCTGAGAGCTATGCCATTGTCTCGGGTGTATTACAGTACACCAAGCTTAATGTGTTCGTGGATACACTCTTCATGCATTTGAAGGCTAAGTATCCAAGTTTATATCAAGACCATGATTTCAGATGGAGTTCTTAAACAGAGATTCCTATTCTCAAATCTCCACTTGTGGGAAGGAGAGAGTGCCATGACATTGAGCTGGAATTTTTCAGTAACATCACATGACAAGGGCATTGTAGATGGAATTGGTGGAATGGTCATATGAGCAGTTTGGTGCCATGACATTGAGCTGGAATTTTTCAGTAACATCACATGACAAGGGCATTGTAGATGGAATTGGTGGAATGGTCATGTGAGCAGTTTGGTGCTACGTTCGAAGTGGAAAAGGCAGTGCAACTACAACAGTAGCCTTTCTGGATCTGGCTGTACTACGAAATCCAGGAGTGAATGTCAAGTTTGTCTCCCAGTAGCCAATACTCACCAGTAGTACAGCATATAAGCAAGAGGCAATAAGCATTTGCTGATTGCTGATACATCTGATTCACAGGACTTAACAGAAGTAACAATTAGTGACGACTCTTTGGATGATAGTACTGATACCATTTCTTCAGAAATTTTTGATGCACGACAGAAGTGCATCTGGAAATCAAAGTGAATATAGGTGACTGGGTGGTTGTGAAGTTTGAAGGGGCAGATTTCCGTGGTGAAGTCACAGATTTTTTTACAATACAAGACAAGTGGAGAAATCAAGGTGAATGTTGATTGATGAACCGACTGTTGTTGGCAGTCCTGGCAGTTTGTTCTGATGCATTTTATTTAAGGTCTTACACATTGTCTGGACAGTAGACAGCATCAATATGTTGTCTTTTAAGTGTCAGCATTTATGTAGAAGAATCTTCAAAAGTGTGTTTTGTCATTGTAACTACCTTATTTAGAAAATATAAGCATAATTGTATCTACTTGTTATGTTGTATTTCACACAGATATGTCTGACACCAAAAAAATGCATGTCCGACACCACACAAACTATTTTCTATTTCTTCAGTGTACTACAGCCACATTTTATTGAATCTAGTCAACAGATTAACTCCTGCCCTATCAGCATATAACATAAAATTTCCAATACGTCCTCACACATCACAGAGATTTGGACACGACCTTACTCAGGTGGAAAATTCAGGTTTGTGTGACGTCCGACATCATGCATGTTTTTCATTGTATGTCTTGAATGACTATAGGATGGAAGGAAGTTTATATATGACAATGATGTCATAGTTGGTTTCTATCCCAGCATGCAGTGCATGGCTAAAGTGTCTGAAATGTATGTCAGACACCGTGGAACTGCCCGACAGAGCAATTTGAAGTTAGGTAGCAGAAATGTTGATGCTACAGTAGCTATAGATTAGGTTCTGAAAAATTTTCATTAACTTCAAATAACTGTATCTCAAGAACTTACATTTCGACCATTATAATAGTTTTGCCTGAAACTTGTTGATACAATGATCTTCCTAAAAAATAATTTTTTTTTTAATCGGAGATTATCCATTTTGGATACATCAAAGTCAAAGGTCAAGGTCAAGGTCAGTGACCTTTGCAACAAAATATTTTAAAATTGCCTAATTTTTTTATCAGGGTTTACTAATTTTTAGTATTCAAGTCAAAGGTGACCTTCACAACTGCCTCGTGATGTATGTGTGTGTGTATATAGTCAAAGTCAAAGGTCAAGGTCAGTGACCTTCACAACAGCCTCGTGATGTATGTGTATATAGAAAAATGTATTAGCTTCAACTTAAAACCAATATCAGTATCTTAGCACCATTAGGGCCAAAGTTATGTCAACATACCTGTTAAGAAGTAACATGATTTTTTATTTTTATATCTTTAATATAATCATAATATATAAAATACTTCTACTGTGCTAAAATCCTCGGAAGACCCAAGCTCATCAGCGCTCCGTAATCGCTAAGCAGTTCCAGTTGTAAATAGTTGGAATGGTACGCTGGGGAGCTATGGGGGATAAGTAGTTCCAGCTGTAAATAGTTGGAATGGTATGCTGGGGAGCTATGGGGGATAAGTATAGTTCCAGTTGTAAATAGTTGGAATGGTACACTGGGGAGCTATGGGGGATAAGTAGTTCCAGTTGTAAACAGTTGGATTGGTACACTGGGCAGCTATGGGGGATAAGTAGTTCCAGTAGTAAACAGTTGGATTGGTATGCTGGGGAGCTATGGGGGATAAGTAGTTCCAGTTGTAAACAGTTGGAATGGTACACTGGGGAGCTATGGGGGATAAGAAGTTCCAGTTGTAAACAGTTGGATTGGTACGCTGAGGAGCTATGGGGGATAAGCAGTTCCAGTTGTAAACAGTTGGAATGGTACACTGGGGAGCCATGGGGGATAAGTAGTTCCAGTTGTAAACGGTTGGATTGGTATGCTGGGGAGCTATGGGGGATAAGTAGTTCCAGTTGTAAACGGTTGGATTGGTACGCTGGGGAGCTATGGGGGATAAGTAGTTCCAGTTGTAAACGGTTGGATTGGTACGCTGGGGAGCTATGGGGGATAAGCAGTTCCAGTTGTAAACAGTTGGATTGGTACGCTGGGGAGCTATGGGGGATAAGCAGTTCCAGTTGTAAATAGTTGGAATGGTATGCTGGGGAGCTATGGGGGATAAGCAGTTCCAGTTGTAAATAGTTGGAATGGTACGCTGGGGAGCTATAGGGGATAAGTAGTTCCAGTTGTAAACGGTTGGATTGGTACACTGGGGAGCTATGTGGGATAAGTAGTTCCAGTTGTAAACAGTTGGATTGGTACGCTGGGGAGCTATGGGGGATAAGCAGTTCCAGTTGTAAACGGTTGGATTGGTACGCTGGGGAGCTATGGAGGATAAGTAGTTCCAGTTGTAAACAGTTGGAATGGTACGCTGGGGAGCTATGGAGGATAAGTAGTTCCAGTTATAAACAGTTGGATTGGTACACTGGCGAGCTATGGGGGATAAGTAGTTCCAGTTGTAAACAGTTGGATTGGTACGCTGGGGAGCTATGGAGGATAAGTAGTTCCAGTTGTAAACAGTTGGATTGGTACGCTGGGGAGCTCTGGAGGATAAGTAGTTCCAGTTGTAAACAGTTGGATTGGTACACTGGGGAGCTATGGGGGATAAGTAGTTCCAGTTGTAAACAGTAGGATTGGTACGCTGGGGAGCTATGGGGGATAAGCAAGTTTAAATAGATGGGTTTTAAGTTCCAGTTGTAAACAGTTGGATTGATACGCTGGGGAGCTATGGAGGATAAGTAGTTCCAGTTGTAAACAGTTGCAATGGTACACTGGGGAGCTATGGGGGATAAGTAGTTCCAGTTGTAAACAGTTGCAATGGTACACTGGGGAGCCATGGGGGATAAGTAGTTCCAGTTGTAAACAGTTGGATTGGTACACTGGGGAGCTATGGGGGATAAGCAGTTCCAGTTGTAAACAGTTGGATTGGTACACTGGGGAGCTATGGGGGATAAGTAGTTCCAGTTGTAAATAGTTGGAATGGTACGCTGGGGAGCTATGGAGGATAAGTAGTTCCAGTTGTAAACGGTTGGATTGGTACACTGGGGAGCTATGGGGGATAAGCAGTTCCAGTTGTAAACAGTTGGATTGGTATGCTGGGGAGCTATGGGGATAAGTAGTTCCAGTTGTAAACAGTTGGATTGGTACGCTGGGGAGCTATGGGGGATAAGCAGTTCCAGTTGTAAACGGTTGGATTGGTACGCTGGGGAGCTATGGAGGATAAGTAGTTCCAGTTGTAAACAGTTGGATTGGTACGCTGGGGAGCTATGGGGGATAAGCAGTTCCAGTTGTAAACAGTTGGATTGGTACGCTGGGGAGCTATGGGGGATAAGCAGTTCCAGTTGTAAACGGTTGGATTGGTACGCTGGGGAGCTATGGGGGATAAGTAGTTCCAGTTGTAAACAGTTGGATTGGTACACTGGGGAGCTATGGGGGATAAGCAGTTCCAGTTGTAAACAGTTGGATTGGTACGCCGGGGAGCTATGGGGGATAAGTAGTTCCAGTTGTAAACAGTTGGAATGGTACACTGGGGAGCTATGGGGGATAAGTAGTTCCAGTTGTAAATAGTTGGAATGGTACACTGGGGAGCTATGGGGGATAAGCAGTTCCAGTTGTAAATAGTTGGAATGGTACGCTGGGGAGCTATGGGGGATAAGTAGTTCCAGTTGTAAACGGTTGGATTGGTATGCTGGGGAGCTATGAGGAATAAGTAGTTCCAGTTGTAAACAGTTGGAATGGTACACTGGGGAGTTATGGGGGATAAGCAGTTCCAGTTGTAAACAGTTGGATTGGTACGCCGGGGAGCTATGGGGGATAAGTAGTTGGAATGGTACACTGGGGAGCTATGGGGGATAAGCAGTTCCAGTTGTAAATAGTTGGAATGGTACGCTGGGGAGCTATGGGGGATAAGTAGTTCCAGTTGTAAACGGTTGGATTGGTATGCTGGGGAGCTATGAGGAATAAGTAGTTCCAGTTGTAAACAGTTGGAATGGTACACTGGGGAGTTATGGGGGATAAGCAGTTCCAGTTGTAAACAGTTGGATTGGTACGCTGGGGAGCTATGGGGGATAAGTAGTTCCAGTTGTAAACAGTTGGAATGGTACACTGGGGAGCTATGGGGGATAAGCAGTTCCAGTTGTAAATAGTTGGAATGGTACGCTGGGGAGCTATGGGGGATAAGTAGTTCCAGTTGTAAACAGTTGGATTGGTACGCTGGGGAGCTATGGGGGATAAGCAGTTCCAGTTGTAAACTGTTGGATTGGTACGCTGGGGAGCTATGGGGGATAAGTAGTTCCAGTTGTAAACAGTTGGAATGGTACACTGGGGAGCTATGGGGGATAAGTAGTTCCAGTTGTAAACAGTTGGAATGGTATGCTGGGGAGCTATAGGGGGATAAGTAGTTCCAGTTGTAAACAGTTGGAATGGTACGCTGGGGAGCTATGGGGGATAAGCAAGTTTAAACAGATGGGTTTTAAGTTCCAGTTGTAAACAGTTGGATTGGTACGCTGGGGAGCTATGGAGGATAAGTAGTTCCAGTTATAAACAGTTGGATTGGTACACTGGCGAGCTATGGGGGATAAGTAGTTCCAGTTGTAAACAGTTGGATTGGTACGCTGGGGAGCTATGGGGGATAAGCAAGTTTAAATAGATGGGTTTTAAGTTCCAGTTGTAAACAGTTGGATTGATACGCTGGGGAGCTATGGAGGATAAGTAGTTCCAGTTGTAAACAGTTGCAATGGTACACTGGGGAGCTATGGGGGATAAGTAGTTCCAGTTGTAAACAGTTGCAATGGTACACTGGGGAGCTATGGGGGATAAGTAGTTCCAGTTGTAAACGGTTGGATTGGTACACTGGGGAGCTATGGGGGATAAGCAGTTCCAGTTGTAAACAGTTGGATTGGTACACTGGGGAGCTATGGGGGATAAGTAGTTCCAGTTGTAAATAGTTGGAACAGTACGCTGGGGAGCTATGGAGGATAAGTAGTTCCAGTTGTAAACGGTTGGATTGGTACACTGGGGAGCTATGGGGGATAAGCAGTTCCAGTTGTAAACAGTTGGATTGGTATGCTGGGGAGCTATGGGGGATAAGCAGTTCCAGTTGTAAACAGTTGGATTGGTACACTGGGGAGCTATGGGGGATAAGTAGTTCCAGTTGTAAATAGTTGGAACAGTACGCTGGGGAGCTATGGAGGATAAGTAGTTCCAGTTGTAAACAGTTGGATTGGTACGCTGGGGAGCTATGGGGGATAAGCAAGTTTAAACAGATGGGTTTTTAGCTTACTGCAAAATGTTGCTATATTTCCTACAGACTTAACACTAACAGGAAGCGAGTTCCACAGCTCAAGTCGGTGCAGCAATTGAAAAAGCTCTAGTTCCGACATTTGTCTTTACTGTGCAATAACTCTAAAACTATTTCACTCACAACTCTGATATAAAATATTGTGTTGCACAGGTCACTGATCTTCACCTTTGACATATTCAATATGAGTAAACCCCGATTTTGAAAATAAAATGTCTTTAGCAAGGTCCAACGTGCGTGCCACATTTTATTAAAATCAGAGGGGCCAAAAATTTGATTGGTTGGAATGTAAATTTCACAACATGCTAGCATGTCTGTAAATTTTTTTATTAGTTTTGGGCAAAACATTGAACAAACTATTTCAATTGTTTTTTTACAGAATATTTTTTTAAATCAGCAAAACTTTGAAAAAGTGGCTCGGCCTTTATTATGACTCTATATACTATAGCATAAAGCTATTCACATTTTCGTGAGTTACCAGGTCTAATGATCAAATTCAATTCTTTCGATGAGTCTAACAAAAGTATGTACTGTTAAGTGAGTGTTTCATTAAATCGATTGCACATATTACTTAAGACTTAATCACACATTTTACTGATTTGAACATCAACAACTTGATTCGCAATGGGCTATATCACTTCAGGAGGGAGTTTCAAGATGGCTATGTATACAATTAATGATGACGCATGAGTGCTGGAGTGCTCTACCCTAAATCTGAACACTCCTGATTTACTTCCAAAGATGACACCACATAATTTAAGATAAAAATTACAAATATACGTGAGTTCTAAGAACTCCAGAATTCATACTTTGTATACACTGTACTTTACATGTGTCAAGTACCAGGCTACTTTTTAAAGATATGCAAACCAAATGTGAAAAAGGACAATGCTTACCTTGAATCATACAGGTGAGTTGATCACATGACTGACTGAGATGACCATCAGGTTCAGAAGGGGATTTATCTCACTCAATTTCAGCCAATGACTGACCCTGCAAACTGAGCAAACATGAACAATTATATTATCAGCGCAGCCATGTGTATGTTATGCACTGATACGTACAATTCCCAAAGTATCATCATTGTTCAATGTTCATCCTTGGCATTCTTTATATTATGTGAATCTTTCATATTTTTGTTAATACAATTAAATAGTGATTAAAAACGGTTAGCAGTTGTGTAGTGAAATGGTGTAGCGACAAATGGAACTCTCCATTCACCAGTACTTTACATATACAATGGTGTGGTGACAAATGGAACCCTCCATTCACTAGTACTTTACAGATACAGAAGTGCAGAAATGATGAGTTGTTTGCTCATTTGAAACATGAACTTTCTGCGTCCGAAGTCTTCATCTGTCCCAATCACTGTCTTTTTAGGGATTAGAACCATATCTGATGGGAACAGTTTTGTTGCATTAATGGATGACATGTGGATATAACAGGAAACATGGGTGTAATGAGCCACACACGCACACATGCATGCACGCACGCATGCACGAACCATTGCGAAAAGGTGGTGTAGTGAACCCCTAGCCAGATTGTTAGCCAAATAAAACTTTGCGGATAAAATTATATCTTCTGCGCCTTTTATGATGTATAAATAAGTAAATTGGTCTGATGTGGTCTTTATTCAAATTGCCACACATCCCCTTTGTTGCAATTTGGACAAATGTTCTCACCTCTACCCCTTCAAATGGTGCACATGTTTGGGGGGGGGTAATGTTTAGTCACTGGTAAACTAACTACAAAGATATTGGTTTAATGGGTATTATGCATGTGGTTTATGAATGGTTAAGCAAAAACTGATTTTATGAGTCATACCATGAAGTAGAGGGGTTTGTAAAATGTAACCATATGTTTGATTTTCTCATTTGTTTGTAGGGGTAGGCATTCATTTGTCTTCAAGTATAAATAATACATTACATATATTGTGGTAAACCATAATTATATTGTATGGGTCTATGGAGCACTTCCTTATTGTTCAAAGTCTGTTACAACTATTGGAAATATTTTCCTGAAAGAAAAAATGCAACAGAATATGTGACAGTGATTAATTTAAGATGATTCTTATTTAATTAATTGACTAGTAAAATAGTAGCCCCCATGTCTCTAGCCCCCGTCCCAGTAGCCCCGAGGTATGAGAATTGAGTGTCACTAGCCATCAAGTCAGTATGCTGTTGATTTAACACACCCCCTCTTTCTAGATATTTCTAATTGTAGGTAGAGTTAATCATTTGAAGGATTGACCATTTGAAGCTCCATGTAACTTTCACACATCAATTGTGTGGTACGAAAAGCTCACTGTCCTAAGAGTTAAAGTAAATCCTCTACATAAAGCTTGTTTGGGGTGAGCAAAACCCAATTTAACAAACACATAAAAGATCCAGATATAAGCTATTGAAAGTCAATTGCCCTAACTTTTAACTGAATAAACTATTGATTGTGGATTTGTGGTGTTCTGTGCCTATCAGTTCACACATTTCTAGCCAATAAGGAAAGGATATGTTGAGCTGCTCTGCTCTAGCTGGCCTGAGTTTCATGTTGAATTCTATATTTTAGTTCGGACTGACACGTGAAACATGGCTGCTAGTGTTGAGTTTGAGTTCGGAATGACACGTGAAACATGGCTGCTAGTGTTGAGTTCATCGAAAGTGCTAGGGGACTTCCTGTTGCTGTTTTGAACAGTTATACCTATCACAAATCGAAAGCGTTGACAAATGGCATGAAGTTCACATGTAGCAAGAGGAAAAGTGTGAAGTGTAAGGCATTTGTGGCGGTCAGCGATGATGGAACTGTGGTGAAAGCTAAAGATAGCCACAATCACCAACCCAACCCTGGTGACGTACAAGCACCAAACCAACCCTGGTGACGTACAAGCGCGACAGTTGAGAAGCGAGCCAGGGATGAAACGACTTCAATGCAGGCGATTTACGATCAGGAAAAGGTGAAACTGCTTCAACAAAGTTCGACTGCGATGGCTTCACCAGGTGAGACAGCATCTGCTCTGCCTCAATACCAGCGTGTCAAGTCATCACTGTACCGTGAACGGTGGAAACGTTTCCCCCTAATGCCATCCACAAGAGGTAACATTGACCTGGATGGCCAGTGGACAACTTCGGTTCAAGGAGATTGGTTCCTGCTCGGCGAGGATGGCGATGGAGCCGACAAGATAATAGCGTTTGCATCCAACTCCGCTCTGCATGCACTAGCGAATGCTGATACCTATCACATGGATGGGACGTTTGCAACAGCACCAGGGCTGTTTTATCAAATAGTCACATTACATGTATTCGTTCTTGGAGTGATGGTGCTACTCGTGTTTGGTCTGCTCCCCAACAAAGACGGGAACACCTACATTCGTTTCCTCTGTTTGGTGAAGGAAAAGTCTGAATCAATCGGATTCACCATCAGCCCGCAACGTATCATGTAGGATTTCGAGAAAGGTCTGATGAATGCCTGCCTACACGTGTTCCCCGGAGTGATTGTCAAGGGGTGCTACTTCTACTACGCCCAGTGTCTGTGGCGGAGAATCCAAGATATGTTTGAGCTATTCCCTTTATGAATGTAGTGAGCCCACACAAAAAAAAAGTACTCGGGGGGGGGGGGAAACTCACTCGTTAACAACCATGAAGGTAGTTATTTAGAGTTGCTTTCTACCTGTCAGACAAAGACGGACACAGTGAGTGAACTGAGTGCTGAACCATTCTGTGGCTTTGTTGGCCACAGATGACATTTACGATCTGTCTACCAGTACCCAAACAGAGTCCCTAGGATAGTGACGAATGCGCATTAAGAGTAAATTTATGATGGAATTTTTTTCAATGCCAGTTGGTAGATCAAGGGTTGTTTGATTTAAATCATGATTTAAATCACTCCAAAATAATCACGGATTTGTGATTTTTCTTATTTCCGATTTTTTTAATCGCTGATTTATATGAATTTAACACAAATAATTGTTTACAAGCATCGAGATCAACAAAGTTTTGTTGTATGTTTTTTAATACAAAAGCACAAAGTACGCACACTTGTGTAGTTGTATTGTCACCAGATAGTCACTTGTGTAGCTGTATTGTCACCAGATAGTCTGACAGTCAAATATTTGATGACATTGTATATGTTTGAGCTACTCCCTTTCTGAATGCAGTGAAGCCACACAAACTTGTCTTCAAGAGGAAGTATCTTTTCATGTCAGAAGCCCTGAGCAAACCTGGGGCCGAGTACATTTTCATGAGTACGAGTACAAGTACATTGCTAAAAGTTGAGTACGAGTACAAGTACATTGATAAAGGCTGAGTACCAGTAAAAGTACGAGTACATTGCTTCACTGATCCCACACCGAGTTCATTGTTATGAAGCACTTGAGTCATTGTTAGCAATTGCAATCAAGGGTCAGTTAGGAGCCCTCCAGATCTGGAGTCCTCAGATGTTACCTACATAGTCTCAGGACTCTGGACCACATGTCTGGACAGTGGATATGGTCTAATCAATTAATTAAATAAGGATCATCTTAAATTAATCATTGTCACAGATTCTATTGCATTTTTTCTTTCAGGAAAATATTTCCAATAGTTGTAACAGACTTTGAACAATGAGGAAGTGCTCTATAGATCCATACAATATAATTATGGTTTACCACAATATATGTAATATATTATTTATACTTAAAGACAAATGAATGCCCACCCCTACAAACAAATGAGAAAATCAAACATATGGTTACATTTTACAAACCCCTCTATTTCATGGTATGACTCATAAAATCAGTCTTTGCTTAACCATTCATAAACCACATGCATAATACCCACTAAACCAATATTTTTATAGTTAGTTTACCAGTGACTAAACATTACCCCCCCCAACAATTAATTAAATAAGAATCATCTTAAATTAATCACTGTCACATATTCTGTTGCATTTTTTCTTTCAGGAAAATATTTCCAATAGTTGTAACAGACTTTGAACAATAAGGAAGTGCTCCATAGACCCATACAATATAATTATGGTTTACCACAATATATGTAATGTATTATTTATACTTGAAGACAAATGAATGCCTACCCCTACAAACAAATGAGAAAATCAAACATATGGTTACATTTTACAAACCCCTCTACTTCATGGTATGACTCATAAAATCAGTTTTTGCTTAACCATTCATAAACCACATGCATAATATCCATTAAACCAATATCTTTGTAGTTAGTTTACCAGTGACTAAACATTACCCCCCCCCCCAAACATGTGCACCATTTGAAGGGGTAGAGGTGAGAACATTTGTCCAAATTGCAACAAAGGGGATGTGTGGCAATTTGAATAAAGACCACATCAGACCAATTTACTTATTTATACATCAGTTCAGTTTGTCTTCTTTTGGTGCACAAAGGCAGTGTTGCAATTTGCAATCTGTTTATATTAGAAGTTTGCAATTTACATGTTCTGATCTTAGACTACTGGTTGTAGAGAGGGTTAACGCATGCCAATACAACTGGCTCAAAATCCCCTTTGTACTTTTTAGCCAGATTGCTGACACCAGATTATACTGGTGTAGGAGGCAGCCTGACCAACTTCTACAGAGGAAGACTCTGCTAGCAGTTCTTAGTAGTTAGCAATATCAGCCAGTGCCAAGTGGCATGGTCTCCTGACTGCATTAAAGGCATTTCATGGCTAACTGGTGGGTCAACTGATGAATGGCCCTTTATGGAAGGATTATGGCCTGAACTGGTAGCCTACAGTTGTTTGCTTAACAGGGTGTTTCTGACTGAGAAAAACATTAACTTTTTACTTTGGTTATTGGAGAATGGGCGTGTACAATGTGTAGGGATGGTAGGGGGTGTAATCAATCAGAAATAACGAAGTATTTAAAAAAATAGTTGAACATTCAAATACTTCAGGAAAGTTTAATTTTGTTAACTACAAATAAATTAATTTTCACAGCATATATTGAGAAAGTACTAAAATGTACTCATAATGTACTCGTAAAATCTGAGTACATTGAGTACGAGAACGAGTACTTGACCCACAAGTTATATGAGTATGAGTACTTCAAAAATGTACTCGAGTACACGAGTACTTCCGCCCCAGGTCTGACCCTCAGTTAAAGTCCATTTAGAGCTTGTGCTAGTTGTTACCAATTCAGTATGTTGATTCAAGTGAGACTGTTTGGCTTACAACTGTCTAAAACTGTACCAGTTTGCAGCCTGTTTAGAGACCCTTAGAGTACACAAAGCCCTGGGTAGGTGTTAATCCACCATCTCAGCAAATAATAATTATCACAGCTAAAGCCACAAGCACACAACATGCTTTCCTTTCCAACACAGATTATGCTACTATAGGGGGTGAGGCCTTGTGGACACTGTCTAATGTCTTTATATAAGCAAAAATCATGTACCCTCTGTTAAGACAAGTACCCAAATCGATTTGATTAGAACACATTTGAAAGAGTTTATAAATATAAACATCTATATAAATGTATATATATATACCAGATTTTTTTTTATCTGATTTAAATTTAAAAATCTGATTTCTCTTTTTTTAATCTGGATTTTTTTTCAACCCTGGGTAGTCCAGAGGCCACTGGTGCAAGGAGACAAAGGTACATAGAAAGCAATTAAGAGAATGGCGGTGATAATTTGCGCTAGCCCAATATTACAATAATTATTTATAATGAATTGTACAGACTAGACTAGTAGTACTAGTAGGCCTAGTAGCGTTCGAGACTGGTTGAGACGAAGATTTCCTAAAAGCAGATTTGAATACTGAATTTAAATATATTTTGTAGCATGGTTGTCTAAAAGTTGATTCCAAATACTAACACGCGGTGACAAAAAAGAAGTAAGCTTTCTAATGAAATATATAGCGATAAAATTAACTCACCTGGATGGCGCCGGCACTGGAAGTCCGCCATCTTGGATATTTTTTATTTTGGTGCACGGGTTGCGATAAAAGGTGTTATTCTGATTAATTGTGTTTGTTGTCAGTTTGGTCTGTCTGGTTCTGTGTGACCAGAGAATTATGTTGAGTTATTGTACCAATTGTGATCGTTGATTGTGTTGGCGAACATGTATTTCAGCGAAATGTGTGGAGCGACGTAGCTAACTCCTATCAACACACTGCACGCACAAACCGCCTTGTACGGCTAGAGTATTTTTTGCAAGCGCACCGATCTCGACTCCCTTCCCGATCCCGATCTCAAGTTTTTCCAAACAGCCCAAACTTGGGCTAAGGCAGAAGTTTGTGATGGACTGTGCGCATGCGCTGTGGGTGGTACATACAACTAAGAGACTAGTATCTTTGATGTTGCTGAAAGGGTTTTTTATCTGATAGTTTTATTTATTTTATGTATAGGATGTTTAGATGAAATTTTTTAATGGGTTGGTTGTGTGTATGGATAATGTCGCTGTCTTGCCACATGCACACATAGACAGTCTCCATACCCACACCATGGATAAGTTTACGCTGAGCACTGTATTTTAAAGACAGTTTAGATGAGGAAAATTTTGGAGGGGTTCAGCTACAATTAATGTTGTCCACCAATAAGGACCGCCATGGACATTCCTGTCCTTTCTGATGGCCTCATAGTTGGATGGGAGGAAAGAGTATGTAGAATAGTTTTCATCTAATTTAGTTTCAATTAGAAATATATACATGTCTGTGTTACTATATTGAATAGTTGCCTTTAGTTGGGTTGCTTTTTCTATGCTCTTAACGCTGTTGGTGTTTATCAAGATTCTTTTAAGTGTGTTTCCTTGGGTTTTCTTGTGACGTTCGGGGGTTGAGGTGTTTTGGGGGTTTGTGGCGAAAAATAAGCCTGCGTTTTGTGATGTATGGAGTGTTGGGGTACTAAGTATAGAGCTGTCAGATGAGGTGTAGTTAGAATTTGGTTGCGTATTTCTAGATGGAGAAGGGGTAAAATTTGGAATTCCACATTGGTCGCAGAACCAGAAGGCACTTTGGTTAATCAAGGAGTTGCAGGATGATGGGGAGATACCAATACAATGTATGTGGGGCGTGCTACGTCATCGCTTCTTGTGTTTATACGAATGGGGCAGAGTCGATGATATAGGAAAAACACCGAACTCGCAGGTTCAATCGGTTAGTAAGTTAGTGGTCTCCGTATCTATAGTACGTTGAGATTATATGGTTGTATAAAACAAATAATTCTACAGCAATTCTACGTCACCGTATATTTAGATTTAGACATCGCATTGTAGATGAGTCCTAGTATAAACTAGACCAAAAATGCCAGCTGAAGTGGACATTCTACATTGTATTTTTATAAATAAAATAAATAAATAAAATATATACTCGAGTCTTCGACTCGTGCACCTTTTGTTTTGGTTCGCATATGCAAGGTTAGCGCAACTATCCGACTATTATTTTCGTAAATAATTTCTAATTTGGTTGTGATACGATGCCCACAACTGCAACTGTCGGTTCAACATAAACGCTGTCCTCCAATGACCAACCGCTAGTTGCAGAACGATAAAATACTGCGTTGCCACGGAATTGTGCGACGGACGAATTTGGGACATGCAACCATACAAACAAGTGTTTTTATTTTACATATGTTCGGATATCATGAAGATTTCTTCTTCTGCTTATAATACCAATAGTCCAAAAATTATTTGTACAAGAACTGTGAGATTTTTGCATGGTTACTCTCCATCATTTGTAGATGGCTGCTAGATAGTAACAGACATACTACTGTATATTAGTTCTCCCACAATCTGCCATTGGCATTGAAGGTATATTTTTTTTATGTGCGAGATTGAGCCAACGAGTGAGTTCAACAATAAAACAACGTTCAATAATGTTAGAACACAAATAAATCTTATTTGGACCAGTAACACACCTACATATTATGAGAACTTTGAAGTTTCTTGTTGTTGGTAAATAAAGAAAAGTGGCCTATATATAGCAGCCAAACATGCTATGGCGATAGAGATAAAATTCCAATTTATTTGTATATGAAAAACAAGTACAATGCTAGTGTAATGCACCATATTTGGATTCCCTATTCAAATGGCTTAATATTGAAACCAATATTTTTGATGGACGCATCAGATTACAACACAGTATCAACTAGGTGATGTTTTACCTGTTCCATCTGTAGTAAGAAAACGATGTAAATATTGCTGTCAAATGCAAGAAAAACCTTCTGAATACATAGTTCTAGATTATATTAATAATACATAGTTCTAGTCCCCGCATTAGTAGCAACAGTAGCCCCCCCCCCCCAGTGACACTATACTTATTCTTTTGCCAACACTGCCTGGCTGTTCCATTCATTGTTCTGCCCCACCTTAATTTATGTACCTAATTTAAAACAAGAAAATATTCATATATCTGGTGCACATTCAAGGAATATCGGACTTTTTTGATCGGAGAGAAACCGTAAAACCCTTTTTATTTTTCATATGGATACACAGGATCAAATAAAAAAAATTAAGTATTATTAATTTCCAATGAGGAACAATGTTTGCATAAACTTGGTTGAGAGTAATAGACATTAAATGGTAATATAAAATAAAAACATTACTGTGTGTTCATAGCATTGATCAAAACATTATATTGTGAGCTTTCCACACCACACAATTGTGTAAAAGTTATATGCGGCATCAAATGATTAACTCCACCTACAATTGCCTTTCAGAAGCAATATCTAGACAACAATCCTTTGATGAATGTTGCAACCCTAGTTAATGACTGAACCTTATTTTGTTAGATTGTTATATTATAATCATATCAGCTAATCCAAGTCAGCTAATCAAAAAACATGATTTTGTTATAAAAACTAGAGGGGGTGTTAAACCAACAGCATACTGACCTGGGGGCTACTGGCACTCAATTCTCACACCTTGGGGGGCTACAGGGGCTAGAGGCACGGGGGCTACTGGGATGATACCACTGCAACATCCCTAAATCTCCTCGGCTGATTGTGTATGCTCGAACCCACCCACCCCCTTTCAAAACCAGTATTTATTTAGGGGTGCATTGGGCCATGGCACCCTTGACTTAAACGTTTGATTGTTTTCATAACCTGTTGAGCCATTACAGGAGAGAATAGTGAACTAATGGGTGATTTAGCTCCCCCCCCCCCAATACGCCACCGGTCCTGCGTGCTGTCCTGCATGTTACGTACGTGCTCTGTTTACGTGCAGTGCATAATCAGCTCGTATATCAACCGTGCGGTGTCTTTTGTTTGTTGTTGAAGTGCGTGTATGCCTACCGCTATATCTGTACGCGCTATTCAAGTCGACATAATTGATATCAAGATACGCATCTACCGCAACCAACGTTGAATAGCTGCCAGTGTTGTAGATGTCGGTCCAGTTAGATTCTATACACAGACACCTTGTGAGGCGGTGACATCGAGAGCGGCCTGGGTCGCTCGGTCTAGGTCTGTCGATTGTGAGACATGTCTCACAACTTGACAAAACAAACGCGTCACAAATGTTTTTCATGATTGTGGCTCTCGTTCTGGTTGAGACTAGCGGAAACCAGGATGACGTCAAGAAGAGGAGTTGTTATCGACAGGCCTAGCTACAA
Organism: Lamellibrachia satsuma; assembly: GCA_033239005.1. NCBI lineage: Eukaryota > Metazoa > Annelida > Polychaeta > Sabellida > Siboglinidae > Lamellibrachia > Lamellibrachia satsuma. Next base: position 129,085 of record BSQZ01000182.1, on the reverse strand, counting down.
TTCTCAGTGATTTAATTAATCGGCTTACCGCGCACATTCAGTCTTATATCAAATCTACCAAGAGTCGCGACAACAAGGAAGGTTTTTCGTGATTCCAACAATAACATTATCGGCGTCTGGGTAGTAGGTATTCAATGACAGTGCATTGTATGCATGGAAAGTATTTCTCCCAACATTTTGATCGCTGTTCATCGCCATGCAATCATTTTTGCCGCACAGTGCACTGTGTCGATGCCTGCTATAACAATGTAGAGTCTGGCCAGCCCGTTGTGATGCGCAGAGAGTGACATGGCCTCTTATTCATATTTTTTGGGCGTATTCTTTTTGTCTCTCTGACCTGTCCGAGGAGCGAAATGTGCTATTCTTTTTGACGCGGAGAGGTCACGTGATCTCTCCGCGCTAAATAGAACAGACCGGAGAAGCTGTCCGGACCGCTCCGACCTCGCCGCCTGCAGGGCGTGTCGCGAGCGGAGAGTTTCCGGTCACGTGACTTTAAACATGACATAGCACAAAGATTGATAAGTGGCATTTGTACAAAATATGAAATTAAACGTGTAGTTTTCTGTTTGCTTTGTACACGTGACAACACAACGAAGTATATCGTCGCTGAAGAAAAAATCGCTAACGATTGACACGGCTACTCATTCTGCGTCCATATTGTTTATGGGCGATAACAAGGCGGTTGCTACCCTCTCCGCATTTTCCGCTTCCGGTGGCTCCGCGGACGCCAAAAATTATACGCCCTGTGAAACACCCGAGAAAAATACTAAATATACACCAGGTGGCGTGTCAGTCTGTTTATATAACAGCCTGCTAGCTGTCGTGACAAGAAGCGGACGGATGCACTGACGCCTACGGGAAGGTGAAGTTTGAAAAATACAATAAGGTTCTCATGATATATTTGAATTGGCGCCGCCAGCATATTAGTTGTGACGGAAACTGTAGGTCGACAGATAAACGCGGGCCAGTAATGATAACATATCTGCTGGAACTCTGTGGCAGCGGGAATGATGTGACACGGGTGTCCCCAACGACAAGTACAACTTGTTGACGTCGATTACGTTGACATCTGCATGCATGACATTATCTATATAAGCTATACGATCGTAATCAGTTCAATAACTGAAGGTTGCTCTAATCTTGTTTTGTATAAAAGCCGCGTTGTATAAGGCACTTGTGTTCAGTTCACCTGTACAGCTAGTTCTGTGTATGTAGTGTATGACTCATGTGGTGTAAAAACATACTACTGTGGGGTGCGGTAGCGTGATGGTTAGAACGTCGGGCTCTCGATCGAGAGGACCCGGGCTCTTGCTGCCTTTTGAAGTTTTGACAATTTCGATCACCCCACGTTGCCACAGTTCACTCAGCTGTAAATTAAACAGACAGTGGTGGATATGTGAGCGACCAAACTTTGCGTAGTAATTGCTGCATTGCTGAATGGTTATCAGAGAAGGTGTTGGAATGAACGGGTCTGCCAGGGGGTGTAAAGCGCTTTGAGCAGTCCCAAGGACTGGATACCGCACCAAATAGGAACGTACCCTTTTTACTTAATAATTATTAATTGTCTGCGACAAGTTGGTGTCAACAATTCAATCTAGAATAGAAGTACCACCAACGTTTGTCGTGATTATCTCTTGTTGTTTTTGTGTGAACACTTTCTTATCTCAGTAGGCCCTTAGCCATGAACCCGTCTGCCCGTCTTGCAGACGGGCAAATGTCTGACGCCGACAGTTGTGCCACGACTGGAATGTAATTTGTGTTATAATTTCATGCATTGGCGGTGGAGGACTTGATTAAATAAAAGGTTTTATTACTGTTGTTACACAAAACTTGTATTCCATTTACATACCCATACAAATATGACATTCATCGATAGTAATAACGCCCCAGTAATAGTAATGGATATCCTGGTATTAGTAATAGTAATAGATTATAATTAATGTAATAGTAATATATTAGAATTAATGTATTAGTAATAGAAACTGTAAAAAGTAATAGATTGTCTACAATAGAACCCATGCCTGCATAGAAGCTATATACATTTTGCATGTAGATACTATGAAATGGCTGATTCTTACGGAATCGTACAACCATTCTTACGGAATCACGCATTCATACATACTCATAACATGTTTCCATACAAAGACGGTTTGTTATTATAATTATGTCCAATATTTGTTGAACTTTGCCTGGAACTATTCTCTCTCGCCTGTGGAAATATCCATGTGAATCTTAATCTGACGTGGAGGAGAAAAATCTGTGAGGCTGTCCTCACGGTCAACCAGGCTGTCCTCGCGGTCAACCAGGCCCTCATCCTTTTGGCCCCACTTCCATTTGCCCCTGGCTGGGGTGAAGTATGAAGTGTTGTTGCCATTGGTGCCGTAGACATTTGTCATGAACCAACGGCGAACATTGACTACAGAGACGTAGCTGCTAACGAATTCGCACGGAACATTCCCAAAGAATCATGCATTCATATATAATCAGAACACGTGACCCCCTGTGTAAAGTTGGCTACAGGCCTGACCAGGCCCTCATCCTTTTGGTCTCACTTATTCTGAAAATATAGTAGAGTAGATACCTACTAAACTGAAAGTACAAATTCAGTATATTTGGCAATAGATCAGAGGGCAATAATTTAGACACAGTACTGTAGCACAATAATGAAATACAGGCTGATGAAATCACTTTCGGAAAAAAAACCTCCCGTTTTTGTACACCCGTTATACCCCTTGTCCTTCCCCCTATCATTCTTGAATATTGCATAGACAATCGGTACTAATCTATGTCAAGTCACCAGGGTTCACCAATCGCCATGATTGCTGTGGTTTGTCTGCGGTCAGTTTTTGCCACAACATTAACCAATCATAATAAGTACTTAATAATTATTGCATTGGTGCGACCTGTCACAACAACGTGGTCTCGTTTTGAGTACGTTTCGAGCCACCAGCAGACCTGGGGCGATTCCAACTCCGGAATCGGAATCAAAGGACGATTCCGGGTCGGAATCGTTAGGAGTTAATTCAGTGAAATCGGAATCATTTGGAGTGGAATCAGAATCGGAGTCGGAATCATTTGGAGTGGAGTTTTATTCGGAATCACACTGAGTGGAATCGGACTCGTCATGTATGTCACTACTAGTGTTTGCACAGAAAAGCCACAGGTCCTTCCACATGGGACATGGCTAATTGCAATTTACTTTAATTGGTATCTCACTGCTCACTGGCCAGTCACTGCTAGTGTCTGCTCAGAAAAACCACAGATCCTTTTCAAGGATTAAATCCTTTGGTTTTATTGACAGTTTGTCAGAAGAGTCTTCATATGCCTGGTTCAGATCTGTCCTGGTCATACCTAGACCATGGCTAATTGCAATTTACTTTTACTGATTTCTCACTGGTAGTGTTTGCACAGAATTATACAAACCCTTCTAAAGGATTAAATCAAAAGTTGTGCTAGAGTCAGAATCGGAATCAAAAGTTGCACTGGAGTCGGAATCGGAGTAGGAATCGAACCGAGACAAGTGGAGTCGGAATCGGAGTAGGAATCGAACCGAGACAACCGGAGTTGGAATCGGAATCGAAAAGGTCTGCTGGAGTCGGAATCGGAGTGGGAATCGTTGAAGCGGAATGGAACCCAGGTCTGGTCACCAGATTAGTTGGCCAGTCACAAACTGGCAAGTTTAATTAAGTCTCAAGAAAATGTGCGACTCGAGTAGTTTCAGAGATATTGCCAGGTCCAAATATCTCGTTCTGTTGTACGTAAAAGCCTGACGTTTGTTGTGGTAGAAGGCCATAAAAGCCTGACGTTTGTTGTGGTAGAAGGCCATAAAAGCCTGACGTTTGTTGTGGTAGAAGGCCATAAAAGCCTGACGTTTGTTGTGGTAGAAGCCCATAATAGCCTGACGTTTGTTGTGGTAGAAGGCCATAAAAGCCTGACGTTTATCGTGCTAGAAGACCGTAAAAGCCTGACGTTTGTTGTGGTAGGAGGCCATAAAAGCCTGACGTTTGTTGTGGTAGAAGGCCATAAAAGCCTGACGTTTGTTGTGGTAGGAGGCCATAAAAGCCTGACGTTTGTTGTGGTAGTAGGCCATAAAAGCCTGACGTTTGTTGTGGTAGAAGGCCATAAAAGCCTGACGTTTATTGAGGTAGAAGACCATAAAAGCCTGACGTTTGTTGTGGTAGGAGGCCATTAAAGCCTGATGTTTGTTGTGGTAGAAGGCCATAAAAGCCTGACGTTTGTTGTGGTAGAAGGCCATAAAAGCCTGACGTTTGTTGTGGTAGAAGGCCATAAAAGCCTGACGTTTGTTGTGGTAGGAGGCCATAAAAGCCTGACGTTTATTGTGGTAGAAGACCATAAAAGCCTGACGTTTATTGTGGTAGAAGACCATAAAAGCCTGACGTTTGTTGTGGTAGGAGGCCATAAAAGCCTGACGTTTGTTGTGGTAGAAGGCCATAAAAGCCTGACGTTTGTTGTGGTAGGAGGCCATAAAAGCCTGACGTTTGTTGTGGTAGGAGGCCATAAAAGCCTGACGTTTGTTGTGGTAGAAGGCCATAAAAGCCTGACGTTTGTTGTGGTAGGAGGCCATAAAAGCCTGACGTTTGTTGTGGTAGAAAGCCATAAAAGCCTGACGTTTGTTGTGGTAGAAGGCCATAAAAGCCTGCTATACAAATATAGATGGCAAAATCAGTAGTCATGTGATGAAATATCAACACTGTGCAACATATATTTTGGGGTATTTTCAGTGGACCAAAGCCATTACATACATCTTAAAACTGATGACATGTTGAAACTATTGGGGTGTAGTTTATATTTGCCAAATTTCAATTGTTTATAGCGAAACAAAAGTCACGGTTTTCGGTATATGCACTTATATGAGTAACTAAAACATAACCATTTGTAAATATAATTAAGAATATCATGTCAGTGGTTTATAAGGAAAACCTTGTTGAACGGACATCATCTTAATTTCACAGGCCGCGCCATACCCTACTGTTAGATAACACTGTCACGGGTGCAGTATTCTGTCAATATTCGCTAGCCAAATGAAAATATATTCGTATACAACTATTTATATTCTTGCCAATAGTAATGTAACATATGTTGGCCTTTGTTTACTAAACCAGTCTTCTTTTTTGAGACTGCATTGATTCTGTGTATGCTGGACCAAAGTTGGAATGGCCAGTTTATATCGTCGTTGGTCAGAAATATTGCATCGTATTTATATCAGACGGTTGCCAGTAACAGTAACCCACACATCCTAAAGTTATTTACTGCATAAATAGTTAGTAGCTTAAAAGTATTTAATTGAAATAACAGTATTATTCTCACTCCGCACAACAACATAAAGATGAATAGCTGGAGACATTTATTGAATCAACATAGAAAGTTGGCTCATCTCTTTGTTGCTTCAGAGTGCACTGTTAGCGAACCAATTCACCCCTTGTATGGGGGTTAAACACAACAGCTTATCACACAGACACCCCGCCAGACACAGACACCCCGCCAGACACAGACACCCGCCAGACACAGACACCCCGCCAGACACAGGTCATAACAAATGTTAATTTAGAGCCGCAGCTACAACGACTTGTCTGAGTTCAAATAAACTATTCACACCTCACGAGCCAAAGCTGCAACATCTTAATTGACTTCAAAGTAACCGTTGCATTGCACACTCGACATATCTTAAAACAACGTATTACAAAGGTATGCACTGAACACTAGGTACTTCATGGGAAATATTATATCGACATTTACTAATAGTTTTAATTATTCAAATACTATAATTAGGATAGCATGAATAGATTCAGTAAGACATATTTGTAACATTGTGTCTACTAAATCGCTCCAACCATACAGTTTGTAATAACTTCCGTAAAGCAAATGTATTATTCCGATAACACACAACTCTATACATATCCTACGCCGTGCGTTGTTGGAATTCCAATACGGGCTATCCCTTGAATTCCAATACGGGCTATTTAATTCCAATATTGGGACGTCATAAGTGGGACTCAGCCGTTGCTGCACATACGATTCCGATTTAGCCGTGCGTTGCTGGAATTCTAATAATGGACAGGCCCAAGTTGGGAACATTCCAAAACTGCCCCCATTCCCAAAATGGCCGTAACATAATATTACAGTTACATCACGAACCAGGAAGTAAAATACTGCAATGGTGTGTACACTACCCCAGTTTGTTGACAAACTTCGTAGCCACGGTCGCCTTCGGGGGTTAACATAAGAATGTGTGGTGCGCATGCATAAACGTGAATAATAATTTTAGCAAATCATAATCGTGCAAATAATACACTGATCTTAGCAGCATGTCATGTTGCTAAAATCAGTGACCGTGTCGGTCAGTGGGTAGGTCGGCACTCGAGAGCAATGTCAGTGCTCAACACATCGCATGTCGTCGTTTACATTGGCAATAACTGAACAAGTACTCGTCAATGTTTACTTACCACAGCAGTCAACAGGTAATGTTGAGACGGGTGTCGGGAATATCGTCTTTTAAGACTTGTTTTGAACGCCCGAACGCGCAACAGCACGTATGGAAGTACAGGCGATGCGCATGCGTCAAAGGCGGGGCAGCCTAAAGTGCACTAAGGCGGAACGGAACGGGCTTACCGAGGAAACCTATGTAGTTATAGCGTATTCGAAGGAGCCGTTTAGCTACAAGCATTATAATAAATACAAACAAAATAAGATATTTCCAAAACAGTTAGGAATAATAAATAACACAAATGAGAACTGCATGGCTAGGATGGTCCGCCCACTTTACCTGACAGGTTGCAAAAACCAGTCATGCGGAACGGGTCTACTTGTCCATCCAAACGCAAACATATTGGTCGTGGGTTCGAATCCCATATGAAAAGCGGAATAAAGATGTGTGTTTAGAAAGCGGCATTTTTTTAATGTCACCAACCAACAGAGAACACGACATATTAGCGACGAGGATCGGATTCGATCGTCTGTGTCACGCACAGCCGATGTAAAACGCTGAGATGAAACAGGAAGGTTTGTCTTTAGCACCGTTCTCGAATGAGCCCGTGGACAGTGCTGGTGCGCGAAGGGAACGGTGGCGGCGTCGATTAAAAAATGTCATAGTGGATGAAGACCTCACAGACGATGTGCGTCAAAGCGATGATGCTGCATTATGCTGGGGAAGCAGTGTTCGAAATATGTGGCTCGGTAGGGGTTGTCACTGATGATAGTTTCGCACAAGCGAAAGAAAAGCTTACGGCGTATTTTACTCCCAGGCGAAACGAGGAGTACGAAATATTCACCTTTAGACAAGCCCAACAAGAAGCTGGGGAAATCCTTGACCAATTTCACGCCAGACCACAACAATTGGCAAAGAACTAACTTTCAAAACAAAAACCGTGAGATTAAGTCGGATATTGTTCAGAAGTGTTTACTCCCCCAAAATACGTGATACAGGACTGAGTGAAGCCAACATAACGCTGGAACAGTTGCTTACTTTTGGGCGTGCCCTTGAAGCTACTATGCAGCAGTCCAAGGTGATGGGTGGCACAGCTTCTGTAGCGGAGAAATCTGTCTGTAGTATTTCGCGATGAACATCGCATACCTTCACAAGGTGGCTGGTGCAGTACATGAGAAACAACGGCTCAACAGCTCCACCCGAGGGTGCCACCGTACAAGGCGAATACAAGATTGTGTCCAGGTTGTGGAGGACATCCACACAATAGGATGACGTGTAAAGCCTGGGGCAAGACATACCACAAATGTAACCAGCCAAACCAGTTTGCAAAAGCACATTTTGTGGAAAAGGATACATCGCAAACAATGAATGATTTGTGCGAGGAGACATACGCTATGGGTTTGTACCATACTGCAAGCACCAGCACAGTAAAACCGTATGTTTGTACTGTGAACATGGGAGGAACATGTGTAACCATGGAAATCGACACAGGAGCCTCGGTTTCGTTGATTTCTGAGAAGCAGTGGACCAAGATAAAAGGGTTGGTTCCACAACTAACCTTGTTCGGCTGGGGATAGACCACAACAATCAGCATGCACTTTTTGTGCTTGGATCGGGACCAAATATGCTTGATTGGTTGTCGATGTTAAAGTTGAATCGGGCCGCAGTAAACGAGGTGGACAGAGATGACTTTCTAGAACCGTACCAGGCAGTGTTCAGTGAAGGACGGGGTACACTAAAAAGGGTCACTGCTAAATTATACGTCGACGACACAGTAAAACTACGTTACTGCAAACCACGCCCTGTGCCTTTTGCTTTACAAAAGTGGAAGCGGAATTATATCGCCTACATGAAGGAGTAATTCGTCCTGTTGACTATTCTGAATGGGCCGCACTGGTTGTACCTGTACTCAAATCTACAGGAGCCGTCAGAATATGCGGAGAATACATAGTGACCATCAACCAAGCTGTTGAAGTGGACAAGTACCCGATCCCAACATAAACGATTTGTTCACGAAATTAACGGGTGGTCAACTGTACACAAAACTTGACTTAAGCCACGATTATCAACAAATTGTACTCGACGAAGAATCACGCAAGCTCACCACCATCAACACCTCCTAGGGTTTGTTTGAGTATGAACGTATGTCGTATGATGTCAGCTCATCCCCGGGTATAGTCCACAGGATTATGAAGCACCTGCACCGCAGAATTCCCAGGAGCTACGCAGCTTATCGGGGCTTATACACTACTATCACAACTTTCTGCGAAACCTGAACAACATTTTAGCACCGCTCCACGAACTAACCCGCCAAAATGTAAAATGGGAGTGGGGGCCGAGACAGAAGAAAGCCTTCGAGGAAAAAAAGCATTGCTCTCCTCTGCAAATTGCGTGTACATTACAACCCTGAGCTACCCATCATTACAACCCTGAGCTACCCATCTTTTCAACCCTGAGCTACCCATCATTGTCAGCAGCGATGCTTCTCCCTACATAATTGGAAGTGTGTTGTCACGTTGTCTATTAGATGGTTGTGAGAAACCATTAGCTTATGCTTCCCAAACTCTCCTCTTATGAGAAAAGGTATGCCCAATTGAAGAAGGTAGCGTTGGCACTTCGAAATCACCAAATTCCACAAGTACCTCTATGGACGTGAATTCATCCTACCAATAGATCACAAGCCGTTGCTTGAACTCTCGAAGGAAGACCGCACAATCTCAGCAATTTGTAGCGCCAGAATTCAAAGATGGGCGCGCACACTGAGTAACTATCAGTACTCATTAGAGTACAAGCCATGTAAAATTATCAGTCACGTTGATGGTTTGAGCCGTCTACCACTACCAGATGCACCAAAACAAGTGCCGATGCCAGAGGAAGTTGTCCATGAATGTAAAAAAGAAGAAGATCACAACAGAGAAAATCGCCAAGTGGATAGCGACATGTATCGCCGTCTTCTCGGTTTCGAGTATGACATTAACATCGCAAATCGTTCAACGTTTTCTCTCACAAGCTCTTTCATGGGATAGTTGGCCGAAACGAGCCGCCAATTTCCTTCCGCAGTATCGGCATGTGGACTCTGGCTGCTGATGTGTTCGATTTGCAAGCGCGAGCGCACGTTCATGGCGGCGTTGTCGTTTGATTTCGGCATCAGCTGCTCTTATGGTTTCGGCTTTTGCGGCTCCTTTTTTGATGACCGTACGCCAGCAACAGACCCTGTGTTATCGCGAGTTCGTCAATTTGTGGAACGAGGCTGGCCTCTCCAAGCTCTAAGTGGGTTAGAAATTTATAGTCGCAGGAAAGACGAATTGAGTGTACAACAGGTGTGTTGTTCTAGGGAACCAGAGTCATAATGCCCCGGAAGGGTCGTGATACACTACTAGACGATCTGCATGAGACACAACCTGGCATAATCAAAATGAAAGCAGTAAAAAGAAGCTATTTGAGGTAACAGGGACTAGACAATGAAATTGAAATGCGTGTGAAAGACTGTGCCATATTTCACACGCACAGTAAGCAGCTATCAGAAGCACCACTGCATCCGTGGGAATGGCCAGGCCCGACATGGCACCGCATACACATTCGCTATGCGGGTCCCTTTGAAGGACGTATGATTTTAATCGTCGTCGACGCTCACAGCTTGTATATCGATGCGCGTGTGGTTTCAGCAACAACAAGTGCAACGATTACAAAGCTACGACAAACATTTACAGCCTTAGGCCTACCCAACACCATATTGTGTCGGACAATGGAAACTGTTCCACCAGTAATAGTTTTGAACAGTTCTGCCGAGAAAACGGCATCAAACACATCAAATGCTCACCGTGTCATCCCTCAAGCAATGGGTTGAGAGAGAGAGAGAGAGAGAGAGAGAGAGAGAGAGAGAGAGAGAGAGAGAGAGAGAGAGAGAGAGAGAGAGAGAGAGAGAGAGAGAGAGAGAGAGAGAGAGAGAGAGAGAGAGAGAGAGAGAGAGAGAGAGAGAGAGAGAGAGAGAGAGAGAGAGAGAGAGAGAGAGCAATACAAACCGTGAAGGCTGGTTTGAAGAAAGTGCCACAGGTCAGACTCCGTCAGATTTTGTACTGAAGACACCACCACATACACGCTTGGGTCTCTTGCGTCCCTGCGTACCGAACCGATTGCTACAAAAGCAGGCGTACGAGAAGCAGAGACATGATGTTCATGTATAGATCGCATATTCATGGCAGGCGAGAGCTGTTGGGCTCTAAACTTTCAAGTGAAACCTAAGTGGATTCCGACCGTAATAGAAGACCAACTGGGTCCACTTAAGTTTATTGTATGTCTACGTGATGGGCGCCTATGGAAAAGATACCAGGATCATCTACGACAGAGACGCTCTGTTGCAATACAGCAGACTGTGGCTGATTATGAATGAACACCAACAACTCTGCACCCGAGTGCCATTCCTCCAGAGTCTCGAGTGCTACCGTACTGCATACCGGATGAGGTTGAAGATAGTGATGTGACAATGCGCGTACCGACTGTTGCAGCCAAGCCAGGTTGGGTGTCTGCGTCGCCTGAACCGAGGGTGAATGTGGTTCCTTTGAGGCGATCCACACGATTCGTAAAGCCACCGGACAGTTTGGACTTGTGAACTGGAACATTACAGGCAGAGGATAACAGGTTTACACCGTGCGCTGCTTAATTGTAGTAATTGTTTAACTTAGGGGAGAGGAATGTTATGTTCAATACTAATTACCTTACTAGTGCCGTTTTGGGTTGCACTGCGTGAAGCCGTGTGGGCCCGTTGCCCGTTAGCAACCCCGTATTTTCGTTGTTGTACTTCCGCCCCGCGGAATAAAGATGTGTGGTTTGAAAGCGGCATAATTTTTAAATGCAGTGTCTCTCTCTCTCTCTCTCTCTCTCTCCAATTTTTAAAAGCAATCTGTAATCGTTTGTAATCTGATGCATTGAAGTCAAAATAAAACTTTAAAAAGAATGCCCCTCCAGTCATGGAGTAAAACAATACCCACCTACCCGACCCTCATCCCTGGTAAAAGGTGGATATGAACCTTCGATTTATCATATATGTAAAACTTGGCCTTAAATTGTTTATGTACTATGATTTTGTAGTTTATTAAGATTGTTTACATGTTTGCAATATATGTACAGCAATATCGTTCAAATGATTGGAAAACCTGTATTATGATGACCATAAGTACTAAGAATCAATCTAATTAATCGACAAACACAAACCCTTTGCAATAATAACAGCCATTTAATCATAAGCCAAGAAGACACGTGTGGACATTGACTATACTTCGGTAATAAGTGTTTACGGGTGTAGCATATCAACAGAAAAGGTCCAGGTAGCCACTCTCTCCTTCATTGGGGTGGAATGTTAGCGCTAAATGACTGAACTGGTGGATGGTAAGTTCTGCCTCCAACGTCTTGTCCTTGTAGACATGCCTAAGGGCCAGTCCCGACAAGCACTTAGTTCTCGTAGTGGCGCCGCATGACACTAAATGACCGCTCTGATGTGGCAGTCGAGACAGACATCACCAGCAGTATCACGACTGTTGTACACGTGTTTGGGTACAGGACAACATTGATTTTCTGTATCGTGTCGTTGAGTGTGTTGTGCCTCACGGCGAAATTCACCATCTCCCATCTTACCTTCCAGCAACCCGTTTTCTAGCTAACGCAGATCACCCGGCATGTCGTCTTGGAACACTTCGTATAGCTGGACAGCTGGACAATTCTCTCCGGTGTCAAATTCATCCGCTGTCGTGGTGGCGGGCCCGTTCTGACGGACGGTGCCTCTGTCTATCGTCATTGCGCGGCTTGCTCGCCTCAATCTCAAATCTCCCCGCTAGAGGTACGACACTGTCAACGAATGCATTCCATACTTTTTGGATTTGTGGTTTCCTGCTGCAGCTGGAAGGTTGTAGTGGTTGCCTCTTTGGCAGAGGTTGTAGTGGTTGCCTCTTTGGCAGAGGTTGTAGTGGTTGCCTCTTTGGCAGAGGTTGTAGTGGTTGCCTCTTTGGCAGAGGTTGTAGTGGTTGCCTCTTTGGCAGAGGTTGTAGTGGTTGCCTCTTTGGCAGAGGTTGTAGTGGTTGCCTCTTTGTCAGAGGTTGTAGTGGTTGCCTCTTTGGCAGAGGTTGTAGTGGTTGCCTCTTTGTCAGAGGTTGTAGTGGTTGCCTCTTTGTCAGAGGTTGTAGTGGTTGCCTCTTTGGCAGAGGTTGTAGTGGTTGCCTCTTTGGCAGAGGTTGTAGTGGTTGCATCTTTGGTAGAGGTTGTAGTGGTTGCCTCTTTGGTAGAGGTTGTAGTGGTTGCCTCTTTGGCAGAGGTTGTAGTGGTTGCCTCTTTGGCAGAGGTTACACTGTTTGGACCGTAGGACGTGGTCATAGGAAGCCAACTTTGGAGGACCTGCTCAATGGTCACTAATGTTATGATGAATTCAACATTTGTGATGGATAAGAAGTAACGTCTGGCTTTGCCGTCCCCATCTTCTTCCAATTATCCCAGAACATTAATTACAGCAGTGAATGCAGACTTTAGAGTATACAGGGCGTTCACAAGACTGGACCATCTTATTTGACAGAGCGATTGCAATTTACTTCTGTTGTTCATACGAGCTTGTGCATCCTCGTCTAACTCGAGCTCAGTCTGAAAGACACGCAGCCTCTGGGCTGAATAGTTGAAGGAGAAGGCGATCTGCTGGACTGTGTTCATCACACTTGTAACTAATGGCTCTTTGCTGGCGAGTACAATAGCCGAGTTAACATTGTGTCTTTTGTGGCGAGTGTAGATGGCGACGCGTAAGCCCTATCAGCCAATGCCAGGTTTTTTTTACAAGATGAGATTTTTTCATAATAAAATTGTTTGAATTATCTTTGTGACTCTTAGCGCACGCGGTCGTGTTTCGACGAATGTTGTTGGCGGCAGAATAGCGAATACCGTCGATCTATAAGACTATATTATACCTCGCTGTACAGATAGTAAGACTCGGACTTGGCCTGCCATTGAAAAAACCTAATTCGGCCAATAATGGTTGTTATTTGACATTTGTTCAACTTGCATTGGCCTACCAGTGCAAAAACCAAATACGCCAATAGTGGCTGTCATTATATCAACCAGCAATGGCTTGCCAGTGAAAAATAATCAATTGGGCCAATAACGGCTTCCACGGAAGCCGTTCGCGCGTTTAAGGTTACACCTTTTAGAATGTTCAAGACTGACAACATTTTATTTCTGGCTAAGGGCATGCGGGCAGGGTAATTTTTGAAAAAGTTGTTTGCCATATTGATGTGGAAGCACGTGCGTGCGGCTCTTGAGTAAGCAAAATATTGAAATAAAACGAATGTATCAACACGTTGTGTAAGGGTTTAGATCTTCTTTATATATTCACAGTTTTAATGCATTGAAGCTACATAAATATATTTTGACTATTTTACATGCATATATTGTGAAATAGCGGATTCTTACGGAATCATGAAAACATTCGTACGGAATCACGCAATCATACATAACATATGTTTCCATACAAAGACGGTTTGTTATTTTAATTATGACCAATATTTGTTGAACTTTGTCTGGACATATTCTCTCTAGCCTGTGGAAATATCCATGTGAATCTTAATCTGACGCGGTGAACCTGGGGTTCAACCAGGCCCTCACCCCTTTAGCCCCACTTCCATTTGCCCCTGGATGGGGGGGGTAATGAGTGTAGCCTAGAAAGTATAGTTGCCATTGACGCCTCAGATATTTGTCATGGGACAACGGCGAGCATTGCCTACAGAGACGCGGCTGCTAATCGATTCGTACGGAACATTCGCACGCAATCATGCATTCATAACTGCCGTTATCAGTCACTTGTTCCGTGTCTGCCCATTATCCTTTCCCTGTCAGTGGTGTCGTTCCCAACACGTGCGTTGAAATCCCCAAGAACCACTAGTACATCATGTTTGGGGATGTCTTCCAAAGTCGACTGCGGACTGTCGTAGAAGTTGTCTTATTGAATAAGTTTTGACTAGTATAAATAATTATTAAAGAAAGTTTGTACAGTACAAAATGCTGGTTTCGTGTCTTACTCTATACACTACACATACTATCTATGCTTTGTGTGCGTGCGTGCGTGCTTGCGTGCGTGTGGTGTGTGCATGCATTCATTCATTCATATATGCGTGTGTGCGTGCGTGCGTGTGAAAATATATGTGTGAACATTTTCATTTTATGCGAAACATTTTATGGACATTAAAGTTTTTCAATGTTTCAAAAAGGTATGTATAATTTCTTTCTGAATGATCACATCTGATCTCGAAATTTTACTGTGATTTTCTGACATCAGCTTAGATCCTCATGTTTAATGTGCTTTTCATAAATTTATACAGCTTAGTGAAATCCATTTCTGTTTTTGTAAAATGAATACTTTTCTGTTTAATATATACATCACTCAGGACATTTCATCAAGTAATATGTATAATTTTGCATACTAAATGCAGGAGACTGAAAATTATATTTATTTATATTCTCATTTGGAATCAACATTTATACATTATTATATCTATAATAGTATAACATTATATTTATGTTCTTATAATACATTTTATGTAGTATAAACTTTTTCCATTTGTAAATGCTTTTATTCAATCTCACTGCACAATTAAATGAGTTAATCACCTTTTTTATTTTGCTTTATTTAATGACACAATTGAATATATAAACAATGCTTTGTGATACAGCATTTCTGGTGATCTCTGCATTGTGTAAATATGACCGGACGCAGGAACATGTGGCGCCCATGGAGTCTGCATTCGAAAAGCATGACCCCTTGTGAATGTGTGGCAACCCCTATAGGCTGTATTGGGAAATGTGAGCCCCATTGTGTAAAGTTGGCGTTTTGGTCTCACATATTATGAAAATATAATAGAGTAGACACCTACTAAACTAAAGTATATTGCCAGTATCCTTGGCAATAGATTAGAGGGCAATAATTTAGATAGAGTACTGGACACAATAATTTAGATATAGTACTGGACACAATAATTTAGATATAGTACTGGACACAATAATTTAGATATAATACTGGACACAATAATTTAGATATAGTACTGGACACAATAATTTAGATAGAGTACTGGACACGATAATTTAGATATAGTACTGGACACCATAATTTAGATATAGTACTGGACACAATAATGACATGTATTACTAGTTAATTGACACTATAATTATCTAAACTTGCAATCAAACTTGAGTAGGAAGACAGTGCTCTGCCGAGTTATCTGCCCTACAGCAATGACATGGCAGCTTCCACAGAATAGAACAATTAAAGGACTCAATCTATGAACATCCGCACTACCTGAGTCCCATATTAGACGCAACGAGGTATGTAGCAAACTGATGAATAATCAAGAATCACTTAGAATGTACTAGTGCTACAAATGTATTGTTTTTCATACTTAAACTTGATGTTAAGATCAGTCTCAAAATGCAGTACATTGTACCATGTACTTTCCCATATGTTATCATTGTCAACTATAAGGCTAATCTATCCACTTAATTAGCACTGTGTAGATCTGAGACAATATAGTGTCCAGTGACATTACATATGAATATTGAAAGACAGCTTAATATTTCAGGCGTTTCATATGTCATGAGATATGACAACTACGATATCGTGGCTTCTACCATTTTAATTCGTACGTAGGGATTAATCCGACAATACGTTCGGCATATTTGAAATAATTCATTGGCACACACCATGTTGGACCAATCACTACCGAGATCGCTGCATCCGATACCTGCGCCCAAGGGAGTATGGGGATCCGACTGAAAATTATTCCATGCCATGGAAACAGCGAAAAAATGTCAGCTGCCGGGAAAGGAATAACCGCGAAAGACCGGATATTTCCCCTGCCATTTCAGAGCTGGTGCATTCATTAGCACTGGCGATTTTGTTAACGATGGATGTGGGTAGGAAGTTTGCCTGTTGGGCTGAATTGTCGAAATACCTTGATGAATGCGCATGTGCGGAGCGGGAAAAGATAAATGTTTGACAGCTGTGTTGCGGGCAGTTTCGGAATGGGGGCAAAGTGGAGATGATTCTCACTTGGGACGGACCATTTTTCTACAGAACTCATGAACCAATCAACCAACCAATGCTACATGGAAAAAATGTCAGATGGTGTGCAGTACTGCCACTGTGAAATGGCTTCCTTTTATTGTTGCATTAGCATCAGTCACAAATGTCACACAGATTACAGGAACAGCTTAAAGTCAGTCAGGATGGGATCCACACATGCCTAAGCCATGGAGCCTTAGTATAGAAGCCATGCATAATTATACTGGAAACCCTGCACACTTGATCATACTACCAGGCAGGGTGGGATCCACACATGCCCAAGGCAAGGAGCCTTAGTACAGAACCTCACTAATTATATTGGGAACCCTGCACCCTTGACTAACAGGCAAACAATACAATCTGGTAATCACGGTGGCCAGGTGGTGCTATGAACAAGTGTGGATAATGATAAAACAGTAATTTAGCTAGTGTTAATGTACTACGTATAATAACTCCAAATGAAAAAAGTATATGAAAGAAGGATAAAACAATATAATAATATTATGCACACAACATTAAAATAATTATTAGTGTAACGTCTTGGTAATTAAAACATACATGGAAAGTGACACACATTCAAGTTATTACCCGTAATCTAGATTATAATGTTGTGTCTTTAAAAGTTTCTTAAATGAGTCTTCCAATTTTTTTTAAAGAAAAATCTTTACATAACTCTTAGCTGAATAGTTTCGCTCGTCTAACTGTCAATGTCAAGATGATATTTTTTTCCAATGAGAGTTTTCGGTTATATTTCAACTGAATTACAACGTACACATTTCTTCGAAAAGCGCACGTATTTTTTTGGGGGGTTACAAAATCTACAGGCGTTACGTTACCCTAAACATATAATATTCGTATACAACAGTCACGTACGTACATCGCTTGGGAATGACAGCGATGTTGAGCTCAAGAAAGCTGATCAGCTGAAAACGTTTACGCTTGATCCACCAGCGAAGTTTGGGGTCGGTGGCCGCATATGGTCGTTGTAGATGCTCAGCGATTTTGTCATATTTCGTCTCTGATATGACTTTCGAATTTTGAACTAATAGCAAATTGGTCACTACTTCGGACATGCAAGTCTTACGATCATTAGCAATATTCAAACGATACGATGTTTACTATAGCATAGTATAAGGTCACACGTAACAATTGTTATTCGAGAAGATAATTCAATCAATCAAACATTTAACACGAAATAATTTATCGCAAACAATGTAATAGAATGATCATTAAATGTACGCAAACGAAAAGTCGTCAGTCAAGCACGTGTAATGAAATAAACCACACATATGCAACACGAACAATGTACGTCTCACCACTCCGAATATTGCCGAGCGACTGACAGATCTATCATCTCCACTTGGGCGGGCATTGTGGGATTCCCACAATGACCCGCGAGACATCCGGGGCGATTCTAGAATCGCCCCACAATTCACTTTGCCCTGTACAGCTGTACTATTTCCATATCTTTTTCTTTCCTTTTTGTACTGATCAATCATTTCGTGATATGCAACTATCAGCGAGCTGGTAGGTACCACTATATTATTGATTTGACGTCACTTTCGGATAGTAATAGATTTCCTGTTGATGAAATATGAAGGCGTATCGCCAAAGACCCCTAATATCGCTCACGATACCGTTCATCCAGCTGTCATTCCTAATGATCCAGGACCAGGGGCCGGTTTCATGTCGCCTGCTTAGCGGCTAAGAAAGTTTACTTAGCACTAAGATGACT
Source organism: Lamellibrachia satsuma (assembly GCA_033239005.1). NCBI lineage: Eukaryota > Metazoa > Annelida > Polychaeta > Sabellida > Siboglinidae > Lamellibrachia > Lamellibrachia satsuma. The sequence continues at coordinate 110,821 of BSQZ01000182.1, read as the reverse complement.
GTCTTATGAAATTACGCGTTTCATGTCATCTACTTAGACTACGCAGTGGGCGCAACACCCTACTACTACTCCTACTACCCTACTACTACTCCTACCCCCGTGGCGTAACTCCACTAAGTAGTTCTTAGGGACTTTAAAAATGGCGGTTCTCCGACAAGTACATCGACTAAATCTAGTAAATGACGCAGCAAGATGAGGATTACGCTGGAATGGAGTGTTTAGAGACAAAACACACCCTTTCGAAATGTACGGTGATGTCAAGTGATTAATACGTACCGTTTTTGTCGTGATGACATCATAGACTTAGTCGATTTGACCACTGACAACGTTTTTATTTCTACACAAAACGGCTCGCTCACAGCAACGCTCCAAAGTCTTGTCGCCCTGCGCTTATATTACAATATAGTAACTTTTAAGTGGTTGTCGGCGATTTTGTTTGGCATTAGCAACTAGCAAGGCAACACTGTCTAAAGCAGTCCACAGAGTGGCTGCTTCGTTCGCCCGACTCGTATCGCGATACGTTCACTTCCACGAACACTTGACACATCAGCAGGAATCCTCATTAAGGGTTGTAAAACTGCATCAAAGACTGGAACTGACATTCATCAAGCTGTGAAGCAGACCGTTCACTGAAGATTTTGGATAAGAAAATGGATTGTGTACTAATGGAAAACTGTACTTTAGTTGCCTACAAGCTATACCTCAATTTATACTGTAATATTGTGGCATGCTGCGAGCATTAACGCTGTCGACTGTGTCGCGTGCTTTCGCCATGTCACTAACGGGATTATGGGAAGGGGAATCCCGGGGATTGCCCGTTGATAACGACTCATCTAACCACGTGATAGCCTTACGCGCATTCTTAGCTAAGAAATAGGTCAGGCGCGCTACATAAAACTCGACTTGCTTAGTTTTACGCAACTACTTAGCTATGCAAAATTTTTAGTTTACGCACATGCGTAGCACTAAGTAACTGCGTAGTTTAAGTAGGCGACATGAAACCGGCCCCAGGTCCATGCCAACTCAAGCTTCCATGTGGAACTTGCGGGGAGGCTGTCACATGGAAGCAAAAGGGAATTGTGACAATCCAGAATGCCAACAATTACGTCAATGGTATCACACTCAACTCAACACGAGATCCACTATTATATGAATGTATGAACTACAGCAATTGCGTGTGGGAGTGCCTCCAATGGCAATGCGCCATGCCAAATTTTAGTACAAACCTATTTGATTTGTATTCTATCTCCTCTGCCAACAGCTTTAGTAAACTTTCTGAGTCGTATGATAACACGGACTGCAGCGGGTGCTCATCACTGGGGCCACTATTAGCCTCATCTTCCCCCAGAAAATCATGTCACACTGCAACAAAATGTAAACAGAAACCTCTTCGACTGTTGAATGTTAACTGCCAGTCGATACTTAACAAAAGAAAGGAACTGGATCACCTCCTGGACAGCACAAAGACAGATATTGTTGTTGACACAGAGTCCTAGCTCACTCCTGACATCAAGTATCATGAAGTTTTCCCTCCAGATTTCACAGTTTATCGAAAAACCAGAGATAGGACAAGGGCATGGAATCTTCATAGCACTTAGTTCGAGAGAGAAAGGCCTCGATACAGAGTGCGAGATCCTCTGGATCAAACTGAACATCGCATCCTGCAAGAGCTTGTACATCGGCACATATTATAGGCCTAATGCTACAGATGAACAAAGCCTCAACTCACTTGCACAGTCATTAGCTAAACTACCTCATGACAACTGCCATGTATGGCTAGCTGGTGATATGAACCTCCTATGTCTGGAGTGGCCGTCAGCTCAACTGACTTGACGGACTCAAAAATATATTGACACCAACCAAGAGACCCTGACCGCTAGTGACCTTTGGAACAAACTTAAAGCAGAGTGAAGCAATAGAGTGCCATATCCCCCACAGGAATGCCTCAAACCAGGATAGACCCCCATGGATAAATAATAAAGTGAAGACACTAATGAAAGCCAAGGATCGACTATTTAAGAAAAAAAGAAGGGATCAAAGAAATCCAAATATCGCAGAACTAAATTACAGACCCTGAAAAACACTATTAGGAAAGAAACCAGAACAGCCTATTGCACATACGTTGAATTAGTAATCATGTTAAACCTGGATGACTCCAACAGAAATGGCAACAAGAAACTATGGTCTTTCATCAAACACAGACAAACGGATTCAGTCTTGGAAAAATGGAATCTTGAAAGACACCTCCATGGACAAAGCCAGGATCCTTAATGCACAGTTCAGCTCTGTGTTCACCAACAAGAGCCCCTTAAATCCACCCCCACAGGAAGACCCAATACCACAGTATCCCTGGATTTCCCAAATTAATATCACCACAGAAAGCATTCAAAAACTTCTGGAAAATATAACCCCTAACAAAGCTATGGGACCAGACAGGCTTCACCCCAGGTTCACCCAGTTACTAATCTACAAATAAATTTTTTAAATCCCCTGAAAATGGTGAAGTACCAGACAACTGGAAGCGAGCAAATATGGCACCAATTTTTAAGAAAGGAGAATGATAATACCCAGCATGTGGCATGTGAAGGTCGACTGGGCTCCGGTTATAAGTGGAATCCCCCAAGGTTCAGTGATTGCCCCCATTGTCTTTCCAACCTACCTAGTAGCCTCGAATCAACTGTCCGACTTTTTGTCGATGACAGTATTAGCTACATGATCCAACGGTACTGACTTCAACAAGATCTAGACAAATTGGCCATGTGGGAAGAAACATGGCAAATGGAGTTCCATCCCAGAAATGTATAATATCCTCCACATAACACGATCCCGTAACCCCAAATACAAACAATATACTTTTCATGTCCACATTCTTGTAAAGGAGGACAAAGTGAAATATCTTGGTTGTATATAAAACACTGTCCTGGAATGACTATATTGATGGTGTCACAAAAAAAGCAAATGCATCCTTAGCTTTCCTATGAAGGAATCTCAAAGTTGGCCAGGAAAAAATAAAAAAACAGTGCTTATTTCACTTTATTTAGACCACAATTAGAGTATGCCACTGCCACATGGGACCCGTACATTAAAAAATACGAAAACAAAATAGAGATGGTCCAAAGACGGGCAGCACGTTACGTTTGTAACAATTACAGAAGCCAATGTCAGGCATAGTCACCTTGGACATTATCCCCCAACTTATACCCCCTGTGATACCCTCTCAACACACGCATTCCGAAGCTTTTCAAATTCCCCTAATCACTAAGAAATTCATCCAGTACAGCTTCTTACCCCGTACAAGAGCCAACTGGAACAACCTGTCAGCCAACACAGCTACAGCGCCAAGTTTGGAGATCTTCAGACATAGGATCTCCAGCTTGCAACATTAATTCATATTGCATCTTTCATGCTATCAACTTTTTTTCTCCTTAAATTGCAGTTCTACACACAATTTTCTCTTTCTTCCAAATATTTTATTACTTTCTTTTACAGCACTTTAGGACGTGTGCACACACACCGAGTCTATAAGCCTTGGAGAGAGGGTTGACTCGTACCCGACAGAAGAAGACCAATCATCTCATGAAAGGCACCAATCGTTATCCTATGAAGCTCCGCTACAGCTACGTTCTCTTGGTGTGCAAGCACTATGGATCATACCACACTCACAGCCCTGGTATGCGACCAAAACAGAGATAAGTTTAATGTATGTAATGAATGTAAGTGGACATTAGAGTCAGGCAGCAGCACGAAGTCAACGAAATTAGATCCAGAGAAATGTAAATTTACATTGTAAAGCACTATATAACAACACATTTACCAGTTTGAGCAGTGACCACTGGTCCAAACTATCTCGTAGAGATGTGGCAGATGAAGATATTCCTATAACTAGGCATGACTTACACTTACAAGTAATGGACATTTGTAAGGATACTGATAAGCTTTTTATAATTCACCCATATGGGTCATTCAGTGTCAATTCAACCAATTTTCAGGGAATTTCAAAAGTTTGTCTCAGAATTTGTTTAAATTTTAACCAATGAATAAGTAACTATGCCAGAACACTTCTGCAAAAGACCTAAGCATTTATATGCAAACTGTGTCTGTAGCGCCCTATGCTGCATATATAGACAAACTGGTGCAGATTACCTATGCTAAATTCAAGAATGACAGGGCAAAGGACAATAGCTATAATGGGTGCACGAAAATGGAAAATAAAAAAATAAAAATTCTGAGAACGATTTCAAAGTCTGTATTTAATTGTGTTGCGTTACAGTATGCCACCATATTGTAAAGTCATGTACCTCTCTAGTTATAGCAGGGAGACAAGTTGTGTGTAAACGGATTGATGAGGAAAGTAAGCGAGTGCGGACGAATAGGTCAGCCTCCTAGAAAAGGGACAAACTGTCCCAGTAGAAGACTACAACTATATTAACGATGTCTGCTGACCCGTCCAAGGACAGAGTAGCCAAGAGTAGAAGCGCAGTCTAGAAAGCGAACAGTGTCCAGATATATATCTGTGTGGGTTAGCCTGGGATGTCCAGAATAGTGGTCCACGACTGAGACTGCTCTGTTGACTTATAAGGACATGCCCTCCCTTCTGGGAGGACTGATCATGACTGTGCATGGCGCAAGAGAGCGTATAAATGGACGCCAAAAATACAGATAGTCAGTTTTAGTTTAGTCTTGATGGAAGAGCATTAGAATGAGTTTTAGTTTGGTCTTGATGGAAGAGTGTTTAGTTTAAGCTTGGTCTTGATGGAAGAGCGTTAGAATGAGTTTTAGTCAGTCAGTTCTGGTGGGCGTACGACTACGCATAGATCTGTCATCATGTAGTCTTAGACAACAGAAATGATTGTCTATGTATGTAACCGTATCATCTTTTATCTGATTAAAGTCATAACGAGTTTACCTGGAATCTTCTGAGTGAAGTGAGTTCTTTCTATTACCGTGGTTATTGATGTCATTAAGCTAACCCTGAACGCAGTAGGGGGGACGCTTGCGCCAGTTGACAATAATCAGACAGAGGAGTGTCACTGAATTTTATAGTGACGAGCGCGCCAGTTGACAATAATCAGACAGAGGAGTGTCACTGAATTTTATAGTGACGAGCGCGCCAGTTAACAATAATCAGACAGAGGAGTGTCACTGAATTTTATAGTGACGAGCGTGCCAGTAGACAATAATCAGACAGAGGAGTGTCACTGAATTTTATAGTGATGAGCACGCCAGTTGACAATAATCAGACAGAGGAGTGTCACTGAATTTTATAGTGACGAGTGCGCCATTCAAACTTAAAACAGGACATTAATTTGTATCACAAGATACATGGCGAGCGCGAACAATTGTTGTTATACGGACAGCAAACACGTCCGACGATCCTTGGAAGCACAGGTGGCCGACATGCCGACCCCGAACCGAAGCTCGACGTCACGGCCCCGACGGCTACTGCGACCGCTATCAGACGACGGCTTGGCCGGCCATAATAAGTGCCCTACGGTAGTACACAGCCAGCCTTGCAGTGGACCTGCCCGTCACCGTTCACCGTGCTTATTATTTGTGACTACAGCCGCATCTTTCGTATTCTGTCGGACATTCATGCAAACCATTGCTTGCTGCCCCGTACTGCAGCTATCCAAAGCAGAGAGCGGGCCTCACTACAGCCAGAAATACCCTCCATCGGAGAGGCTAGCCTGAGCTGAGATGCGACCGACGCAACGGAGCCCGCGCCCAGGAAATCAGCACCCGACGACGATGGATGCCGATGAGGGAACGTATCACAACAGCCTGGACACGCTGATCTCCGAACGTCACAACGATGCGCAAGGACGAGACGAGACAAAAGGACTTGATGAATAAACATTTGTGTGTATGTTTAAGGAAAAATCTGCGTGAGAACGTCTACGGTATGTTGCTGGTTTATTTTAATGTGATTTTTCACGGTAATTGTTCAAAACTTATTTGGGATTACTGGGAACTACATAGACAGGATGCGTGGATTAATGTTATCAAAATTGATATTCATAAATACAATGCCAGTGGAGAACAATTAGCCAGATCACACTAAGGAATTAATTACAAATTTGAGTGAGGCTACGTTGTAACCACTGTAGGATTTATTGAAGTCAATATTATAAACTTGACTTAAATGAAAGTAAAGAGCGCCAACCCAACAAGTATGGTTGTCGAGTTGTATTGTTGGGAGAATAGTACAAGTTTGGATTAAGTAGAGTGGATGAAGAGACTGTTAAACTGATAAGTGACGTTGTAATTCTAGTCCAACTTGACAATACATTTTTAGATATTTGTTTGGTGAGATGTTTTCATGGAGGTAGAGTTGTTATATAAATAAGTGGAACACCTTAGGACGGCTATCTGTTGGAGGAGTCATATACTTTGTGGCAGGTTGATCTAAACTCGCGGGAAGCGATAAATCATCCTCGGTGGGGATATTTTCCTCTCTCCAAAGCTTAACATTGATATGCTCCCTCAACCTTTATAATTTTTCCTGGGACGTCTTTTTTTTTTGAATTTCTAAATTACAATTGTTGTATGTGTATCTTAACGTGTGACGTTGATACTGCATTCTTAATTGTAATGGGAAGTTTTGATGGCCAATTTATATGGTGCTTTTGTGAATGCATGTGTGCTAGCCTAATGGGCTTGATCATTTCGAAATCAAGTAAGTTATCCATTTACAGATATTGATCTGCCAGTGGGTCTTATGGGTAAGTTTTATTTATTAAAATGGCTCTGATTTACTAAGTAGTTGACGTACTTCGAATCAGTCCCTGCGAACACTCTGGTCGGGTTAGCTTGGGATTCTTCGTCAACAAAGTTTATTATCCATGTGAGGTTGTGAGACGGCACTCAGATTTTGATCTGCCGGTCAACAGCAACATATACGTGTTATCGATGCAAGCCTAAGAATATACGTTGTTCGGACCAATACGTGTGCACAGCATATTGGCTTTAGGGAACTTCGTATTAACTTCACGGCACCAGGCATCAGGGTTTGCCGGCATCACCATTGATGGTGATGGTCCGAGGTGGATATGTCGTGCAGCAATAAAGTGATTGCAACACTGCTGCACGGACAATTAACAAAAGCATTACTCTAGTCTCTAGCAGTACGCTACGCTAGTAGGTTTTATTTTAGTCCCTGGCTATGGATGGCCAAACTAATGAATGCTGAGTGACAGATTGGTCATAAGGATATGTCTAATTGATACAATATGTATCAGGTATTTCGTCCAACGGTGTGCTGTTGCAAACACAGTTGGCTCCGACGGTTTTGGGAATTAATTAATAATTTCTCAAATTCGCTCTTGCGTATGCGGGAATATCTATGATGATTGAATAGTGATGGGTTTATTTGTTGAGTGACAGACCGGTCGCTTATTTATGTTTAAGTTGGTAACTCAAGGTATTTTTGTTCAACACATAGTGTTGCAAATGGGTTGGAGTTTTAAATCCATCCGCCTAGCGTATGCGGGAATCCTTTTGAAGGCTATATTGTTGGAAGTAGATTAGCCGACAGACTGACACGTTGTACGGGTCTGTCTAATTGATACAAGATGTATCAGGACATGCTGCAATGACAGCACTGTCTGATTTTTTTTTGGCAACTTGTTTGGTTCATTGCTTATATGGTTAGGTGTGTTATATATACACAAATTATCTTAAAGTGGTTGATTTGCAGTGTGGTTTGGTTAACTGCTCTCTACTTGCACTTTTGGTCAGCTATGAATCTTTACCACAGAAGCCTATAATCTCGCCTACTTTCTTGCAGTCGCGATGCTAAGTTAGTATGGTATATCATGGCTTGTTGATTTTGTGTTTGTTGAAACGCTATTTTGGGAATTATGTTTCTTGATATCTTTTATTGTGGCACACTTTGTGTTCTCTTAGCACTGCTTATATTCTAACTATTGTGTGCTTTATGCTTACCTCTGTGTCTTCATTGAGGTAGTGTTGTGTGTTAAGTGTGTTTTCAGCACACCACTTATATGATGTATTGCGGTTTTCAGCCGTTGTTTTTGCGTATCTTTTTCCTTGTATTAATTAAGGTTTTATGGTTGTTCGCAACTGTATACTTGCTTGCTGGGTATATTGTTTTTGATGTGACATGACTTTAGTTTCGACTGTTTTCTCCCGTTGTTTAGTTAATTCGTAGTAATTAACTCAGGGGTAGGGGAGGAGTGTAAAGTCATGTACCTCTCTAGTTATAGCAGGGAGACAAGTTGTGTGTAAACGGATTGATGAGGAAAGTAAGCGAGTGCGGACGAATAGGTCAGCCTCCTAGAAAAGGGACAAACTGTCCCAGTAGAAGACTACAACTATATTAACGATGTCTGCTGACCCGTCCAAGGATAGAGTAGCCAAGAGTAGAAGCGCAGTCTAGAAAGCGAACAGTGTCCAGATATATATTTGTGTGGGTTAGCCTAGGATGACCAGAATAGTGGTCCACGACTGAGACTGCTCCGTTGACTTATAAGGACATGCCCTCCCTTCTGGGAGGACTGATCATGACTGTGCCTGGCGCAAGAGAGCGTATAAATGGACGCCAAAAATACAGATAATCAGTTTTAGTTTAGTCTTGATGGAAGAGCGTTAGAATGAGTTTTAGTTTGGTCTTGATGGAAGAGTGTTTAGTTTAAGCTTGGTCTTGATGGAAGAGCGTTAGAATGAGTTTTAGTTAGTCAGTTCTGGTGGGCGTACGACTACGCATAGATCTGTCATCATGTAGTCTTAGACAACAGAAATGATTGTCTATGTATGTAACTGTATCATCTTTTATCTGATTAAAGTCATAACGAGTTTACCTGGAATCTTCTGAGTGAAGTGAGTTCTTTCTATTACTGTGGTTATTGATGTCATTAAGCTAACCCTGAACGCAGTAGGGGGGGGCGCTTGTGACTAGGTAACTAACGGTATAGACGTAAGAAATGAGACACTCACTTATGTAAAATCAGCTTGTTTATATAACAACATCAGAAAGACAGCTGAATTTTATAATATGTCGAGTTGCTATACTTTCAGAATAATAAGAATTCAGCCTTAAACTTTAACATTTCTATATTTTACAAATTTCAGCACCCAAAATGAAAATGTTACATTAGCACTGATATTTGCTGGTTTGGTGACATTATTTAGTTAGGTAGATATAATACTGATGTGTACCGGAATCACAGTAACCAGACGATATGTTCTGCTTTCACGGTGAACGCATATAGCTGGTTCGAACATTGTAGCACACGTGGTAGTTACTATGGAAACATTGTCAGCATTTCTTAGAAATCAATGGGATTTCCAAAAAGTCTGTTTTTTTAAAGATGGATTGGTGAAATATGACATTAGTGCCGAGTGACTTTTTGAGGTGTTGACGTTTAGTTCAGTATATCCTGTTATAAAAAAAATGAACAAATCAACTGACATGCTAGCTGTCCCAGCTACCTTAAACTGTCATTATATTAGGTAATGTCAGTCACTCATACTTGGAAACATTTTTGCTGTACTGTTTTTTATCAAAAAATTTCCAAGGAGTCATCAGATGTATTTGTCATCACCAGATATCTAATGCATGAGAAAGTCACTTCATATTCAATGGTAAGTTTGTGGAGAATGTTGCAACATGACAATCAGGTGACGTCACATGGTATTGTAACTATTGTTGTTGACATAGCATGATTCCTGGTCTGGGCAGTGACTTCATGACCAAAGGCAATGAGCAGGAGTCGATGTCACGACTGAAGAAACTCATGACCATAATGGACAACTTGACAGATTCCAGTAAGGCTTGTGTGATGCCGTTAAGGCGGAGATGTCACTGTATGGTATGGTGTGATACAGGATAAAGAGGTCATGCCTCAGTTACACTTCCTGGCGTGTTACAGACGAATGTAGGGCACAGTAATTTTAGATGTGAAATTAAAAAAAAATCATATTATCTGACATAACTGCATTTGAGCAGGCAAATTGCCAAATTTGCTAGTAGAACCTGTTGACAGTATAACTGTGGATTTTTAGATGATTTTATTAGGCGGAAGGATTTTTGGCAATTTCTTTTTACAAGGCACATGTACGTAGTAATTCATGCAGGCATTGGTAAACATTGGTGCGTAAGGCACGTGGCATTTTAAAAGGATTAGAAATATGGAATTTTGACTAAACTCAATCAGCATGTCAGTGAGATGATGACAACGATGAGTAAGAAGTTTCAGAATTGTTGATGGTCACGTTTTCTTATAATCATACAAAACGTTAACATGGCCACCAATGGGAAACGTAACAGTTGGCTGAACCCTAAAATCACATAAGACAAAATACCTCCAAGATATAATCTTCATATAAATCGTTAAGCTTTATTGAAAGTGTCACATTTTTGTGGCATCAAGTCCGTTTCTAATGTGGCACAACTTATTATTGTAAGATGACAATAATCAACATATTTACACACAGTGTTATTCACCCCATAGAACTGGACAATCACGAGGGTGCCAAGCTGCTAACCCGTCAAACAGCATACAGCGCAGGTGTCCAAGGGTGCAGGGGTGTTGGTCAGGGATGTCCAGGAACTCATCACCCAGTACACAAAGTTTGCTCAGATGGTCAAGAAAGTGGTCGGGATCAAGGGACTCTTCAAAGGTAAAGGTAATTTGCTCGCTGCAATCTTTTATCTTTTTACTCCTTCTGAAGTTAGGAAACTCACTCAGAGTGTGGTGCTTATGTCACGACATGTCTTCAAACATATATTTAGTTACTACAAGTTAATATAAATACAGGGTGCCCAGTGCATTCCTATATTTATCTGTATTTTAATTGCAATTCCTATGTTTTTCTATATTTAAAAAAATCCTACATTTACCTAATAATTGTGGAGATTTGGATGTTTCTTGCAATTCATCATGACAAAATAATTTTTGCCGTAGAAATTTACAAGTCGATGACCACTTATGGATGGGATCTGATTTTGGTACGGTGTGTATTTCAGCAGCTGTCCTAAAAATGTGTTAATTAATTATATTGCCTGGCATATTAATTGCCGAGAAATGATGTCGCTGGTCACGATGCTGCTGAATCAGTTGCAGTTGGAGACATGGCAAAGAATGTCAACCCAACACAGATGGCAACGTTGATGGCAGAGATGATGGACCCAAGAGTACTGCAGCAAATGGGTGCATATTGTTAACACACTTAGCTGTATCATAATCCACTTAGCTGTATCAGAAATTCATTATTCATAATCCACTTATTGCTGTTCTCGTGTTTAGATTCAGTGCCGCTGACCTGTAGAATGTCCATTACAGTTGGCTTGTCTAGTGGAATGTTTTTAAATTTAATTAAATTCTTTATTTCCAAACGAAAATAATAACACACACGTTCAAACGATTGGGATGCCTATATTAGAGAGATAAGAATTTTGCTTGTTTGAGCAGACATAGGTTGATACAATATTTAGACCAGCCATCATGCCGTCTGGGCTGGAAATGGGGGTCTCGTGAAAAGATTCATGGGGTATTTGTTTAAAAAAGTATGTATTGAGATATAATCCTCACATGACAAGAACTGATTGTGTATTCGGATCTGGACAGCTTGTCACAGTCTATATCCACAACTGACAAACTGTATTGATGGAAATTATGAAATATTGCTGTTGCATGAATAGCCTAGCCACTGTTAAGTACTGGTGACAGTTTAGAATCCACTCGGTGCAACGGTGCTCCCATCTGCTACTTCCCATGTTAACATCATAGGCACATAGTTCATATGTTTATCACACACATTGAAAGCTGATTTACTCAGAAATTTAATTAATTTATATTTACCTGAAACTAACTTGTTTATTTAAAGAATTTGTAAATTTTAATTAATGCAATAATTTATTAATTAATTGTAATTTAATTAACTTTTCAGATTAATTACCACATGGTTTGTCACGCTATGGAAACTAATATCCATAGTGTGAACCTTTCTCATGGAAAGACTGCTTTTGTTGGTTTTAATTTATCCCCCCACATTTTGTACTTTTCTAGTATAGAACAACTGAAAAATGGTGCCGACTGTTTAACACCAGATGGTGACACTTTTCACTTGTTCCACACTAGTCAAATTATAACAATTATTGATCCTGCTGATTGAAAAAGGGGGTGTATGCTAATTAGGGCATGCACACTTAATAGGTTGAAATTCAGTATTACAAGTCCCGTAAAACTGTCATTCGGTTAATCAATGAAAACATGAATGTGTTACCATGGTGACGGCTTTGTCTGCTGCAGGAGGACTGGCTGAACAACAGAACAAATGATTCGACAATTCCAGACGGGCTCGGTTTGGAAGATGGGCAACATGTTCGGAGGCAGTTAGTTGAAGGTGGGCTCAGGTGGAAAGATGGGCAACACCATTGTAAGAACTTTGAACATTGTATCGTATATCAATTATCAGTCATAATTTCACACTTCATACAGTGAACACTGCCTGATTTGTCCGGTTTCTGATGGACATACATTTATTACTTAAAGGTCCTTCTTCAATTAAATTTTTGTGAAATTAATTTTGACTGGATCTTGTCAAGATTCTGCGAAAAAGAATCAAATGTGTTCCGGATCAATGTAATTTTTTTATGTTTTTTTGTTTTCAAAAGTAGGCACTCTTGTATCAAACAAACACAGCTCATAATACTATTCACACATTTCAGATTTGAAGATAAGTGAACCTGATTCACGATGGGCTAAATGAACCTGATTCACGATGGGCTAAATGAATTGAGGAAGTAGTTTTAGTAAAACTGAAAGTTGTTTATGCATTTAAAAAAATTCAGAGAAAGATTTCAAAGTCTGTATTTAACTCTAGTTCTGATAGGCCTCTGAGCTCAGGTTGGCTTGGATTTAGATACTATAGAAGTTTTTATGTTATCATTATTATATTATTGTAGCATAGAAGTACCTTCCAACAGACCATCACGTGGAGAAAAAAACTGAAAATGGTAAGCCAGTTAGTTTGGACATACACAAGAGACCATCTCCATGTTAATATCTGTTGGGGGACCATACTGCACATGTGTCTATTGGGGGCCCATACTGCACATGTGTCTATTGGGGGACAATACTGCGCATGTGTCTATTGGGGGACAATACTGCACATGTGTCTATTGGGGGCCCATACTGCACATGCGCAAACATAGAACATTTTGTTCAGATGGCTTGTATTTCGTTCTGATAAACACAAGTTATCTCCATTGATGGAGGCCGAAGTTTGTAACAGTTTCTAATGCGACTATGCAGACTATACCAGAACAGCAATTGTGTCAACACATCCCGCAATTGAATCCCGAATGAATGATCCAACCTCTTGGCACCACAAAGTAACCTAACTACCTTTTTCTGTAACAAGACTAACTATTACACTTCTCGTTGCCCTTTTTCAGCAATTTATAGTTATGTAATGTCATGACATCTCTACTTCTATTATGTTTGTCTATTGTTGTTGTTGAAAATAAAGATTCATTCATATCAATATGATCATATATGTTGTCAGTTACACAGAGTCTGACCCAGTGGTGATCGCACGGGAGGGCGTGTCAAAGTTCAAGGACGAGGGGTTTTAAATCATCATTGTGGATACAAGTGGTCAACTTAAACAGGAGGAATCTCTCTTTGAGATGCTACAAATGTCCAATGCAGTGGTTAGTGTCTCACATACACTGTCACGAATTTGTCACAAGTGTCACTTTAGCACCACAGTTGTTTATGGGGTGTTTGTATAACAGTCAAAAACGGGATTGAAATAAAACAATGCAATAGTTGGTTTGTAAAGAAACTTTAATGTTCACACAATACTATAATTTTTAGCACTATGACCTAGATGCAGTTTTTGATAACAAGACGATAGTGAAATTATACTCTATAATATAACAGTTAAAATATAATATTGGACTGTGGTGCAAATATTTTTCTTAGAAATATTCTACATTTTAATATGTGTTTCCTACATCGGTATGAAGTAAACATGTTGTCTTTCATCCCATATTCTTGTGACATTATCTCTATTGCAGTGTGTTGAAACATGGTTTGTTTGTGTGTCCCACCTGTAGACACCAGACAACGTGGTGTTTGTGATGGATGCCACCATTGGTCAGGCGTGTGAATCTTGGGTAAATCAGCCAGCATACATTTTTGTACATCACTTCTTACATAAACTTCTAATATAATAAAGTGACGCTACACAAAAGTTTAACTGCCCAAGGCAGTTTCAGGATGCTAGAACACTTTGTGTGAGTCAGTTTCAACTATTCTATCTCAGGAAAAAAAATTAGATAAAACATTTACATTTTCGTAACCTAGTAATACCATAGCCCCCCCCATTTACATGCACTTCTGTGGAAGGATTGTGCACCCAGAATTAGTCGTCAATCTTAGTATTCTTGCATTATTCAGCATGACCCATAATTTTGTTACCTGGAAAATGCTACTGTGTCTTGGGTCTTGTCTCTTGACCTCTGTGATAACATGATACTATTTATAAACCTTTTTACTTAATTACTTAGGTTTATTTAAGTTCTTCCTGACCGTAGGCGGTGGCCTCAGTGGTCAGATCTTCAACTTTCCCTTGGAATGCTCTACGACTTCCTGGCAAGGTGGCTTTGTAGTTGTAGAGAAACTCCTCAGTACTCCAATGTCTATCTAGACGGTTTTAAATGAGTTGACACTTGGGGCAGTTACAACTACTTCCGTTGGATCATTCCATAATCTGGTAACTCTTTTCAACAGGGAGTTCGTTTATCATATCGCCAACATAAATATTTTTTCTCATTTTATGATGAAATAGGGATTTAACAGCGCCTCTGTTTCAATGTCTTTTCACCTACAGTGCAGTTGTGTGTTTCAGTAAAAAGTGCGTTTGCTTTGTATTTTCATAACTAGGTGTACTATATATTTTAATATTGTGATGACAAAAACTATCAATACGGTACCTGTCTGTGTGTACTGATAGGCCAGCACCTTCAGCGACAATGTTGATGTCGCTTCGTTGCGAAGGGAGGTGGCACCCTCAGTACGTGAATATCGTATAAACACTTCTCTATGGTAACACCATTTTGATAGGTGATTACATTTGGGGTTCTCTAGAAAAATGTAACCCAATTTATTAACATTGATATATAACATTGCTAAGTTCATGTCAACACAATATGTAAAAACATATTTTGGTATGTTATGCCTTGCATGAATCCAACATATTTACACGAGTTATGACATTAGGAAGCTTACAAAACAGTACTGCTCTGTAACCATGATTTCATACATGTGTACAATATACATTACTTAAACTGTTGTTTCTCTTGCTTTCAGTGTCGCAGCCACTGGCAGTCCAGTCATCTTCATTGGCACAGGAGAACACATAGATGACTTTGAGCCCTTCAAAGTACATCCGTTCATCAGCAAATTTCTTGGTACATGGACTGAGAGTTTACATGCCATTCAGTTTCTATTTCGGCAAAACATTTCACAAGCATATAAAACTTCCAAGATAGCCGGTCACATGGATGTCGCTTTGGTGATCATCACAAAACACTTCTCTATGGCAACACCATTTTGATAGGTGATTACCATTGGGGTTCTCTAGAAAAAATGTAACCCAATTTATTAACATTGATATATAACATTGCTAAGTTCATGTCAAAACATATTTTGGCATGTTACCCCTTGCATGAATCCAACATATTTACACGAGTTATGATATTAGGAAGCTTACAAAGCGGTACTGCTCTGTAACCATGATTTCATACGTGTACAGTATACATTACTTAAACTGTTGTTTCTCTTGACTTTCAGTGTCGCAGCCACTGGCAGTCCAATCATCTTCATTGGTGCAGGAGAAAACATAGATGACTTTGAGCCTTTCAGCAAAACATTTCACAAGCGTATAAAACTTCCAAGATAGCCGGTCAGTTATTAAATTGGGTCACTTACCTCCTGATCATTTACCCCTTGGTTGGGTTATTGATTAGTAAAGAAACTGAACAGGACAGATCATTATAATCTGTGATAATCAAAGTTTAATTTCACCATGTTATTAAAGCATAAATATTGGATAGAATTGAAAAACTTAAAAAGGTCACACATGTAAGGGGGGTAAATGCACTGTGGTAAGTGACCAGGGGGTAAATGCATCATGGCAAATGACCAGAGGGTAAGTACCTAAAACCAGATTAAAACCTTGATAAGTTTCTGTCACGCAATGAAAGTAATGCTGTGATTTGAGTTTTCAAGATGCCTTTCATTGATACAATTCTAGGGATGGGGACATAGAGGGACTTATTGACAAAGTGAATGAGTTGATGTGTTTCTTGTTGGGATGGGAGACATAGAGGAACTCTTGGACAAAGTGAATGAGTTGTTGTTTGTTTCTTATAGGGATGGGAGACATAGATGGACTCATAGACAAAGTGAATGAGTTGTTGTATGTTTCTTGTAGGGATGGGAGACATAGATGGACTCATAGACAAAGTGAATGAGTTGTTGTATGTTTCTTGTAGGGATGGGAGACATAGATGGACTCATAGACAAAGTGAATGAGTTGATGTATGTTTCTTATAGGGATGGGAGACATAGATGGACTCATAGACAAAGGGAATGAGTTGATGTGTTTCTTGTAGGGATAGGAGACATAGATGGACTCATAGACAAAGTGAATGAGTTGTTGTATGTTTCTTGTAGGGATGGGAGACATAGATGGACTCATAGACAAAGGGAATGAGTTGATGTGTTTCTTGTAGGGATGGGAGACATAGATGGACTCATAGACAAAGTGAATGAGTTGTTGTATGTTTCTTGTAGGGATGGGAGACATAGATGGACTCATAGACAAAGGGAATGAGTTGATGTGTTTCTTGTAGGGATGGGAGACATAGATGGACTCATAGACAAAGTGAATGAGTTGTTGTATGTTTCTTGTAGGGATGGGAGACATAGATGGACTCATAGACAAAGTGAATGAGTTGATGTATGTTTCTTATAGGGATGGGAGACATAGATGGACTCATAGACAAAGGGAATGAGTTGATGTGTTTCTTGTAGGGATGGGAGACATAGATGGACTCATAGACAAAATTAATGAGTTGATGTATGTTTCTTATAGGGATGGGAGACATTGAGGGACTCATAGACAAAGTGAATGAGTTGTTGTATGTTTCTGGTAGGGATGGGAGACAGAGCAACTCATAGACAAAGTGAATGAGTTGGAACTGGAAGACAATGAAGAACTGATGAAGAAACTGTGACACAGTGAGCCACAATGTGACACAGTGAGCCACAATGCTTCTACTGCTCCCACTTATTTAGTTCATCCTCAACTGTGATTCTTGGAGATACGTTTATTTATCTTAATGACTGCTCCCACTTGAATTTTAGATTGTCTTTGCCTATATGCATCCTTTTACATTTACTTTGTGTTGAACGTTAGGCGCCATTTATTACTCCACTCACTTAAATTATCTAAATCAGCTTGTAAGATTTCCCAGTCAGATTTGAATATTTTGGTGTCATCAGCAAACAGTTTTACATTACTATTTACTGTCTCTGGTATATCATTTACATAAATTAAAAAGAGATAGGTCCCAATACTGATCCTTGCGCAACCCCGTTGATGACGTCAAACCATTCAGAATATGCCCCTCTTACCATAATTCACATTTTTCTATAAGATATAAAATCAGCTATCCATTCTAAAATTTTACCTCGTATTCCATCAGCAGATAATTTCTGCAACAAAATCTTTTTGTCAAATTCTTTTTGAAAATTCAGAAAAATAACATCAACACTATGTCCCTGATCCACATCTTCTGTCCAACTTTCAAATGTTTTTAACTAATTTGTTAGATAAGAACGACCCTTTGTAAAACCGTGTTGGTCTGGGGTATTTAAATTGTTTTCTAATAAATGTTTTAACATTGCATCCCTCACACAAGATTCCATCAGTTTACTGGCTAGATAAGTTCAACTCGCTGGTCTACAATTACTAGCCATAGACTGGGATCCTTTCTTACAAATATTTGCTAATTTCCAGTCTTATGGTACTGTATTACTAAACGTTTCAGTGAATGGTTTAGCTAGTTTCAGCACAATCCTTCAGTATCTGTTGATGTATATCATCTGTAACTTTATAAATACATCTACCTCAGTAAATGTGATCTCTTTTAAAACCTTGTTTTCTAGAACTGTTTTAAAATTCTTGTAAAATATTATCACCATCATCTTCCGTTGTAATTACTGATCAAAAGAACTTCCCTAGAACATCAGCTATTTCCTGGTCATTTGTGGTTTCATCGTCCTCCTTTCTTAAATGTGGTACGACAGGTTTTACCTTTTGCTTACTTCTTACGTAGCTATAGAAACGCTTTGGTTTGTCTGTAATTTTCTTCAAAAGCTTCTTTTCATACTCCCTTTGTATTTTTTTCCCGTTTTCATTTCTTCTTCCCACTTAACATTATGAAAGGCTGCATTCATAGCTGCCATATTCGCTTTCCAGTAAACATTATCTTATCCCACCATATACTCTTTTATCTATAGCCGAGTATGTAATGAATGTCCACTCCAATCCAACATGATCACTTTCCCCAGTGGAGCAATAGATGTTAGGTTCTCAATCATATAATCCTCATTTGTGAAAATTAAATCTAACATCGACAGTTCATTTCCTTCCCTAAATCTTGTTTTAAATTCAACATTGTTTCAGGAATAAATCCTCATGAAAAAAAATTGCGGGAAGTCGGTCATCACTACATTTCAACAAAAGCTCTTGCCATCAGGCGCTTAGCCAGAAATAAAATTTTGCCAGTTTTAAACATTGTAAAAGGTGTAACTTTAAACGCATGAACGGCTTCCATGGAATATAAAGATGCAATAAAAAATTTGCATTATTTCTATTGCACCCTGGCACCCATGTGAAGTAAGACAAAAAACTTGTATCCTATGTTCGTAGCTCTGAGGGAAGATGCACATGTCTCGGTTGTAGTGGTTGGTTCGATTCCGACTGGTATTGCACTTTGTGCAACAAATACCCCTGGCATGGGCAGTCACTGAAATGTTGCATCTCCTCTTAAAATTATGTGTGATATGGCCCATGGTGGACCTATAAGCAAATGTCATTGTATTTGCTATATATTTAACAACCATGTTGTCTGGCAAGGCTACTGTTCTGTAAAACTTTATAAACCTAAAGACCAATGCAACATCTAAAGGTGCACATTCAGCAATTAATGGTATTAAATCTCTGCGAACCATCTCGTAGCTTCCATACCTTGTACAAAGCATTACGCCACTGTATGCCACAGCCGGCCATAGTTGAGATCCGTACAATGCACAACAATACTGATGAAACAATTTGTTTTTGATGACAGTTTGAAGTGAACCAAACTCAGACATAAATTTATTTATACTACAGTTAAATTTCTTGATACCATCAAACACCATTTCATACTTATCGGTTGGGCTAAGTACATTTCCCAGATGTATAGTTTTCTCACATGTAGAAACATCCGTACTATTTATTTGAAAATGTGGATCAGCATCCTTCTTGTTGTATACCAATAGTTTGCTATATATATATATATATATATATATATATATATATATATATATATATATATATATATATATACATATATATATATATATATATATATATATGTATATTTAGTGTTGTAACGTGTGTAGTTCCAATTGCAGATACAGAACTTACACAACATAAATTGGTTGGTCCACACTACATGTGTAGGTCTAATTGATCAGCCCTCATTTCCAGAGCAGCTCTGGAAATAAACCTGTGATGAGCCCTTATTTCCAGAGCTGCTCTGAAAATAGCCTAAGCCTTCTAATAATGTTGCAAAAATCCTAGACAAGTTTTTTCAGTGGCCTGGTTTTGTTAGAAATGCGAGTCTCTTGTATAGATCCCAGACAAAATGACAACACGACACACCGAGCTAGCTCGGGTTACTTTTGCTAAAACATTCCAGTTTAAACCAATATCGATTGATGTGTGTGAACTACCGATTTCGCTATATAGAGACAGTGGTTTGAGTGTGTGTACATTAACACCAACATAGCGTGCAGCTCTCACCTCAGCCATTAATCAAACAATAGCGCAGCGTAGAGGACATTTGTACTAATGCTCAATGACCGCCCCACCTGGTGTTTACTTTTACTAGTGAGGTGGGTGTGGCAAGGGTCTCAACCTCCCATTTCCTATCTTTCTTGGGGGCCAACCTCCCATCTGTTTGTGGGGTCATTCTCCCACCAGTCGCACCTCCCACCTATTTTTGAGGTAAACCTCCCACCATTTTTTAGGACCAACCTCCCACCTCTTGCCACATCTCCCCCAATGGTTTGGGTTGTGCACCCCATCGCTTGAAAAATTATAACTTTTAATTGAAACACTTAAATCATCACAACGTTTATTGATGTTTTAAATTTAATCACATGCACATGTACATGCAACATTGCGAACTGTTCAAGCAACATTTCCTACTTTATATTACACCTGTGAATACCTTACAGGAAACAGCTATATTATCTTAAATATGAAGAACATATACCAGTTTAATCGATCCATCCATAACATAAGATGGCTACTGATTTAAACCTGTAATATATACAAACCTGCTCACAGTATGGGCTTAAAATAGAAAGAGTCAACAGAGTTGCAAATATTAGAAGAAAACATTTCATGCTGTATTGAGGAATACAGAGGTTAACATAACCAGTGCACTCCCCGTGTCAACTGTCTGAGATGGTAACATTCATAACAACTGGAACAGAGATTGGTATATTTATAAAATGACAATCTTCATGCATCATCACAACGGACTGCTTCTACATCAAAATAAATACTTTTAGTTTTACTAAAACTACCTCCATCGTGAATCAGATTTGTTGTTGTTCAAATCTGAAGTGTGAATAGTATTATGAGCAGTCCGTTTAATAAGAGTGCCTGCTCCTTTTTGCAGAATTTTGACAAGATCCAGTTAAAATTAATTTAATAGTTTACAATAATACAATGTCCTAAGTTCTTACAATGGTGTTGCCCATCTTTCCACCTGAGCCCGCCTTCAACTAACTGCCTCCATGTTGCCCCTGCAACAGACAAAGTCGTCACCATGGTAACACATTCTTGTTTTCATTGATTAACCGAATGACAGTTTTACGGGACTTATAATACTAGATTTATTAGTTCTGTATTCAACCTATTAAGTGTACATGCCCTAATTAGCGTACACCCCCTTTTTCAATCAGCAGGATCCACAATTATTGTAATCTAACTAATGTGGAACAAGTGAAAAGTGTCGCCATCTGGTGTTAAACAGTTGGCACTACTTTTCAGTTGTTCTATACTAGTCACCAAATGACACCACTAGTTCTAAGCAGTTACCTTATTGTCTATAGAAACAAATTTGGTGTACGTTTACAAGAACATATTCCTTGACATTTTTCCATGGCCCAATTTTTTTCAAGTGTACTGTGCCCTTATTAGGTTGAATTTTCATAGGTGAACCAAATGACAGTTTTACAGGAATCATAATACTGAATTTATTACTATTTATAACATCTCAGATGGGTAAAATAACATCCAGTAAAACATGTTATTATCATGATCTTTCACTTCTTAATATTTTCTAAAATACACAATTTAGTGATGAATTAAAACATGTTAGTTGTTCTGTATGTAAGTACTAACCAACAAACCTTCATATTTGAAAGTGAAACATAACGGATGCTTTATTAGTCCATAAAATTCCCGTAATTTGTAATGATAAATATTCTACACCAATACAGAGTAAAACAGGAATTCAAACACTTAATGTAGATGTACTTTTCAAAACAAAAATTCCATGAATTTGAGTATTTTAATGATATTCAAAGCCCCCAACCAGCTGTGTATCAGCTGATTAATGGAAATTACTGTAGATTCTGCTTACTGTGGCACCACTGCTGAGCAACATAGAAATCATACAAAAAGACAAAACATGAACTAGAATGTGTTATCTGTAATGTGCTATTTCGTACCAATTCGTTAACAAGTTTCAAAACAAATATTTCACAGCAACAACTGTGAAATCTGCAAAATATTTGAAAAGTACAAAAAGCGGGGGGATAAATAAAACCAACAAAAGCAGTCTTTCCATGAGAAAGGGTCACGCTATGGATATTAGCTTCCATAGTGTGACAAACCATGTGGTAATTAATCTGAAAAGTTAATTCATAAAGTATGGCATTAATTTAAATTCACAAATTCTTTCAATAAAGAAGTTAGTTTCAGGTAAATATAAATTAATTAATAACATTTCTGAGTAAATCAGCTTTGAACTATGTGCCTATGATGTTAACATGGGAAGTAGCAGATGGGAGCGCCGTTACACCGAGTGGATTCTAAACTGTCACCAGTACTTAACAGTGGCTAGGCTTGCAACAGCAATATTTCACAATTTCCATCAATACAGTTTGTCAGTTGTGGATATAGACTGTGACAGGCCTACCAAGTTGTCCAGATCCCAATACACAATCAGTTCTTGCCATGTGAGGATAATATCTCAATACATACTTTTTTAAACAAATACTCCAGGAATCTTTTCACTAGACCCCAATTTCCAGCCCAGATGGCATAATGGCTGGTCTAACTATTGCATAAACCTGTCTGCTCAAACAAATAAGATTCTTATCTCTTTAATATAGGCATCCCAACCTTTTAAACGTGTGCGCTATTATTTTCATTTGGAAATAAAGAATTTAATTAAATTTGAAAACATTCCACTAGACAAGCCAACTGTAATGGACATTCTACAGGTCAGTGGCACTGAATCAATACACGAGAACAGCATTAAGCGGATTATGAATAATGAATTTATGATACAGCTAAGTGTATTATGATACAGCTAAGTGTATTAACAATATGCACCCATTTGCTGCAGTACTCTTGGGTAAACATAGGAATTGCAATAAAATACAGAAAAATATAGGAATGCACTGGGCACCCTGTATTTATATTAAAATGTAGTAACTAAATACATGTTTGAAGACATGTCGTGACATAAGCACCACACTCAAGTTTACTCTGAGTGAGTTTCCTAACTTCAGAGGGAGTAAAAAGACAAAAGATTGCAGCAAACAAATTACCTTTACCTTTGAAGAGTCCCTTGATCCCGGCCATTTTCTTGACCATCTGGGCAAACTTTGTGTACTGGGTGATGAATTCCTGGACATCCTTGGGCACCTGCACTGTACGCCCTGTCTGATGAGTGAACAGCTTGGCACCCTCATGACTGTCCAGTTCTATGGGGT
This sequence comes from Lamellibrachia satsuma, assembly GCA_033239005.1. Lineage (NCBI taxonomy): Eukaryota > Metazoa > Annelida > Polychaeta > Sabellida > Siboglinidae > Lamellibrachia > Lamellibrachia satsuma. The sequence goes on along the minus strand of BSQZ01000182.1, from coordinate 87,497 downwards.
GAATAACACTGTGTGCAAATATGTTGATTATTGTCATCTTACAATAACAAATTGTGCCACATTAGAAACGGACTTGATGCCACAAAAATGTGACACTTTCAATAAAGCTTAATGATTTATATGAAGATGATATCTTGTCTTATGTGATTTTAGGGTTCAGCCAACTGTTACGTTTCCCATTGGTGGCCATGTTAACGTACGTTTTGTATGATTATAATAAAACGTGACCATCAAAAATTCTTAAACTTCTTACCTGTCGTTGTCATAATATCACTGACAGGCTGATTGAATTTAGTAAAAATTTTAGTAAAAATTCCATATTTCTAATCCTTTTAAAATGCCTGCACATGCCATATGCATCAACGTTTACCAATTTCTGCATGAATTACTACGCACATGCGCCTTGTGGCAAAAAAATTGCCAAAAATCCTTCCGCCTAATAAAATCATCTCAAAATCCACAGTTACACTGTCAACAGGTTCTACTAGCAAATTTGTAACACAAACTTACCATTGAATATGAAGTGACTTTCTCATGCATTAGATATCTGGTGATGACAAATACATCTGACTTCTTGGAAATTTGTTGATTAAAAACAGTACAGCAAAAATGTGTCCAAGTATGAGTGACTGTCATTACCTAATATAATGACAGTTTAAGGTAGCTGGGACAGCTAGCATGTCAGTTGATTTGTTAATTTTTTCATAACAGGATATACTGAACTAAACGTCAACACCTCCAAAAGTCACTCGGCACTAATGTCATATTTCACCAATCCATCTTTAAAAAACAGTGTTGTTGGAAATCCCAGTGATTTCTAAGAAATGCTGAAAATGTTTCCATAGTAACGATCACATGCGCTACGATGTTCGAACCAGCTATGTTCATTCACCGTGAAAGCGGAACATAACATTTGGTTACCGTGATTCCAGTACACATCAGTATTATATCTACCTAACTAAATAATGTCACCAAACCAGCAAATATCAGCGCTAACATAGTTTATTGTGCTTTTGAACCAATAAAGGAAACGGCCAGTGACCCTGACTTGGTGACCCCGCCGGATAAAGGGCCAATCAAAATTATCGTAAACATGCCCTGCCATAGACGACAACACGTTACAGATACAGATTCAAGGGCCATTATGGCAGCAAATTAAGGGGACATGTCAATATTACAAATGGTCATTGTTTTGTCAACAACACATAAAACACCAGTGAAAATCGTCACATTTCAAACATGATACGTGTATCCATCGACATTTCTGTTATCATTAGTAACAAGGAAATGATGATTAATTTATTATTTCAGAAAAATTACAACACTTACTAAGCTACAATTTGGCACATGAACACATCTTACATGTAGGCAACTACATACGATTAAGAATTACGATTGGTTAAGGGTTTGTATCAGAAATACACTGCCACTTTATGCTGTCATTCAACTTTTGCTTAATTCATTCACGGTGGTGTAGCAGATGTAATTTGTTTATGTTAACCAAAATCGATCTCAAAGTTATCAGTGACACTGTCATACTTATATGTATGGCATTTATTTCTTTGAGGATTTTCTCAAAACATAACCAAATAAATGAAAAACTCCAAATTTTATCAATTTGGAATATTATGTAGTATTTCAACTACAATGTGTGACGAAATGTTTAATTTATCTTAAAAACTTCTACTGGAAACAATCAATTCAACACAACCATATAATATCCACCCCAGCTACCTTAAGAAGTTTACAAACTACATATCTGAAATTTGCTGTGTATGGAGACATATTGAAACAGATTATCTATGCAAAATTCAAGAATGACAGGTCAAAGGACAATGAGTATACAGGGTGCACGAAAATGGAAAATAATGTTTTTTGTACTTTCTGAGAAGGATTTCAGCAGTCTGTATTTCATTGTTGTGTTACAGTATAATGTCCAAATTGCTACTATATATTGTCAGGGATACAGGCAATAACCTATTACTTCAGTAGGCTTCTAGTTGACATGCCACAGGTACTTACAGAATAATTCATTCAGCCTTAAAACTTTTTGGCCAATTTGGGAGAAATCTAGGAGAAAAACACCATTGGACAGAACAATAACTTTCAGCGGCAATACAAATAAAATGAGACAGAACATCATCCTGAAATTTTAATAATTTATGTTGTTTACCTAATAAGGGATTATGCACAGTTAAAAAAATTGTGGTTATACGACTTGTCCCACATTCTCATTTTGGCTGCTGAGATTCGTAAAATATAAAAACGTTAACGTTTAAGACTGAATTATTCAGAAAGAATAGCAACTAGAAGTCCACTTTACTAATAAGTTATTGTCAGTATCCCTTTGGACAATGTACTGTAACACAATTAAGCAATGTTGAACTCAACATACAGCATTAATGTGGTCAACAGATGGATGAAAACACTAGGGAGCTAAAGAGAGTAAGCTCAGCTAGAAAGATAAGTCTTCAGATAATAGCGAAATGTCATTAAGTTTCCTACTGACGTAACATTAACAGGGAGTGAATTCCAAAGAGTTGGTGCAGCAATCGAGTAAAACTTCGTAACGGCTACGCTTGTCTGAAAATATTAGGGCATTGCTTCGTTGACAAGCACTGTCAAGCTGGGACAGTCAGCTTTATAGGTCTGAGCCCTGACTGTAATTACTCCTCAAATCACCATACCATAATTATCAGGGAGGATAACCAACAAGCTGGAACAGCCATATTTCAAAGTGAGAACTGCATTCGGCTATGAAACCACTTTATTAGTATTAATAGTGGGACGTACAAAGCTTCCATAGAAAGGGATGCGGGTCTTGGTAGCGTTCTGCTTCACCTGGTCGAAGGCGCAGGCACGGAATGTATCTGCACACACGAGACATGACTTCCAGTTCTTCTTCTGGCAATAGTAGGCCAACTACAACAAAGACCAAGCACAATGTTCACAACAAGAAAACCTAAAAAATAATAATTACTAAAACATAACCATTTGCAACTACAATTAAGAATATCACGCCAGTGGTTTACTACTACTAGGAAAACCTTGGTGAACACACATCATATTAATTTCATAGGCCGCTTCTTACTGGCAGATAAACCTATTCACTTCCAAAATGAAAATATATTTGTATACACTGAAATATTCCCATACTTGCCAACGGGATATGGCCATGCTGTTTGTGTCCAAACTCAACTTATACAACATATTTTGGCCTTTGTTTACTAAACTAGTCCTCTTTGTGATAAAATTGGATTGGAAGCCTGGCACATTTAACAGTATCACCAGTTATAAAACTCCATCCTCGACTGATTTAGTCAATCGCAAATCCAGTTCATTGATGTCCAAATATGTAGTGTGTGAATAGTTTATGTAACATTTGCAGTTGATTTAATAAATAATTACTATTTTAGATCTGGCGACTCAAAATAGTGGTACACTGTGCAGGTCAATGTCGATCATATGAAAAAGTAAAAAATTTCACCATTAAGGAATTTAAGTTTGTCTGATGATTTCACAAAAACAGTTGAAATACTACATACAAAAGTTACACAAATGAGCTAGCATGCTGCAGTGGATACTAGGTAGGTTTGAATTTTTGCAAAATGAGACTAGCAAAAAAATAGTATTGAGGAGGTACTTTTAAATCAGAGCGTTTTCTTTCTACCTTGCTGAAGAAATCAGTTATTGCTTATAATTTTATGACATGCAGTCGCAATAAACATTATTTTCAACCTGTCACAGTTTCAAGTGCTGTGACATACCTTTGTACAAGTCGTCGTCTTGCCACTTCCTTGCAGACCCACAAACATGATCACGCTGCATTTTCCCTTTGTAGGCTGCCATGCCTTGACCCCCGGGTCAACCAACTGTATGCAGAGCAAGAAACACATTAAAAGTGTAACTAAAGTTAGCAGAACATTTGTATAATATTATTTATAACAACAATACTTTAAGTATAATATATAATATTATATATAATATATATATGTTTGTGCTGTATGGCGACGGCTGCCCGTGCTGTATGTATATGGCGATGGCTGCCCGTGCTGTATCTATATGGTGATGGCTGTCTGTGCTGTATGTATATATAGGTGTGTGAGGCTTGTTGTACGGCGGAGGTCATTTAGGGTAAATCAAGCTGCGCTTCTTTTTATTTTCTCCGGGGTGTCAATGTTATTTTGGGTATGTGGATTCCAAGCTATTGCTCTATATAAGGGTTGAAAAAATCGAGATTTAAAAAAAATCAGTTTTTTTTATTTAAATCTGATTTTTTTATTTATTTGATTTTTTGAAAAATCTGGTATATATACATTTATATATGTTTATATTTATAAACTCTTTCAAACGTGTTCTATTCAAATCGATTTGGGTACTTGTCTTAACAGAGGGTACATGATTTTTGCTTATATAAAGTTATATAATTATAACATAGTTTGATTTACAACAGCAACAAAACTGTGGCTGTAGCTGTGATAATTATTGTTTGCTGAGAGGGTGGATTAGCACCTGTCCATGGCTCTGTGTACTTCAAGGGTCTCTAACCAGACTGCAAACTGGTACAGTATTAGACAGTTGTAGCCCAGACTGTCTCACTTGAGTCAACATACTGAACTGGTAACAACTAGTACAAGCTCTAAGTCGACTTTAATTAACTCAGGGCTTCTGACTTGAAAAGATACTTCCTCTGGAAGACAAGTTTGCATGGCATCACTGCATTCAGAAAGGAATAGCTCAAACAAAAACAAAAAAAACTTCAAAGTTAGCCTGGCCAAGTGAATTACATCAAAACAACAGTTAACCAGAGACTGTTATATTGTAATTAATATCAGGCTATCTGGTGACAATACAACTACACAAGTGTGCACATTGTGCTTTTGTATTAAAAAAACATACAAAACTTTATTGATCTTGGTGCTTGTAAACAATTATTTGTGTTAAATTCATATAAATCAGCAATAAAAAAAATTGGAAATAAAAAATCATAAATCAGTGATTTTTTGGAGTGATTTAAATCAGTGATTTAAATCAAACAACTCTGTTCCATATTCTAATTTGGTTGACATTGTGTCTTACTAACATATTGTAGGCTGCCTCCTTTACTTTCGGTTTAGCTGGATGGACTCATGGAGTGCTCATTTCAGTAGGCCAAGTGTTTATGCAGATTTTGATGCAGTGGTCTGTACATGCTTAGTCCAGGACAGTTTAGAATCTATGATTATGCCTAGGTATGGATGTGGATTTACTCAAGAAATAGGCTGGTTTGATATGGTGTGTCTAGGTGAACTGGCAAGGTTTATACTTATGCGTAATTGTGAGTAGGTGGCACTTTGATGTGTTGAATTGCATTTGCCATTTGTTTGATCAATCTGTTAATTTTTAAATGTCTGTTTGTAGTAGGTCGTGGTCTGTAGGTGACTGAATCTCTCTATAAACAATTTAGTCATCAGCAAAAAGTTGTATGTTGGAGTGAATTGAGTCAGCGTCAGTATTTATATACAATACAGTAGTGATATTATTTATAAACAGTAGAAAGAAGACAAGGCCAAGGATTGAGCCTTGGGGTACACCAGATATGATGTTTGCTAGAGATGAGTGGGGAACATTTATTGAGACAAGTTGAGTTCGGTTAGCCAGGAAAGATTTTATCAAGTACAGCATGGATCCTGTGATGCCATAGTAACTGAGTTTGTTGATGAATCGTTGATGGGGAACACAATCAAAGGTTTTAGAAAAGTCTATTAAAATTAGATCCACAAGCTGCATTAAGAAAGTCCAGATTGGAATCCATGCTGGTGAGGGAGAATAATGTCTTTAGTGCTGAGGTGTTTCCACATGTGGCTAAGGACAATATGCTCCATCACCTTGCACAGAATACAAGTTAAAGAAATCGATCTATAGTTTGTAGGATCACATGTATTGCCTTTTTTTGTGTATTGCGGTGACAATTCCATATTCCAGACTTGGGGGGGGTTTGCCAGTGGTGCATGATTGCTGAAAAATGTGCTGTATTATGACGGATATCTCTTTAGCAGTTTCCTTTAGTATTTTTGCAGGAATTTCATCTGGGCCTGGCGCTTTGTTGGAGTTTAGAGCTTCAAGCTTTTGTTGGGATAGGAAGTTGCTCATTTGTGAAAACTGATTTGAAGTGGTCACTGAGAGCATTTGCTTTGTCAGGGTCGATTGTTTTCAAGTTGTTATTTATTTTTAGTGTTGGAATGCCAAGATGTTGTTTTGTTTTGTCTGATGAAGGACCACAATTGTTTTGGATTTGTCGTCAAACTTTCTCCAATGATGTTGTTAATGTAACTGTTATAGGATTTGACCACTTCTTTGGTGACTTCTTTTCTTAATTTCTTGAAGTTTTCCCAGTTTTTTTTTACTTTAGCATGAGTTTTGTATCTTTTTCTCTGTAGTCTGATAATGCTTCTTGCAATCCAGGGTAGATGTTGTTTAGATTTTGTCGTGTGGCTAGGGATGGATTCTCCTATGAGCTTTGTTTAGTTTTGATGAAAAAATTTCCAATTTGAGTTTACATCTTGTTCATCTGGTTTTCGATTAAAGTGCTGCTGAGCTAGCTGAGTGCAGTTTGATTTAAGGGATTCCCAGATCTGTAGTTGTATACTTTGTGTGGTGGCTTGTTTTTTCTGGTACAATTCATAGTGATGTCAAAGAGAATGCGCACATTATATGCCACCAGCAATACGCGTACATGCTTACTGCACATACAAAGTGCTGTATGATTGTGCTTATGGTAGATATCTGTGTGTATAGGCATACCATTATTGTTACAGGATAAACAAATTGAATTCGTTAAATCAGCCAAATATCTTGCCATCAATCTGGACTGTAAACTATTATGGACAATGGTCTGAACATATTAGGGAACGTTATGAAGTTATCTAAGTTATTCGATGTATTTCATCATATTGCCTCGTTCGTAAGCGCAGATATGGTAAGGTAATTATATTATACCTATGTATTTCCTCATATTAGTTATGCCTATGCTATGCCTATGCCATGGTATTGAATTAGCGGAGCGTTAACCACTTGTTTTAATCATTAATTTTGTTAAAAATTAAAACAACGCCAATTGACGTACCTCTTCATATATTACAGTCGCTGAACTCACGACTGCAGCGCTGTGGTAATCTTTCGTCTAAGATCTGCTAAAACCATGTCTGCTGTTTTTCTTCACCGAACTGCAGGAAAGGGTTGTTTATTTCAACAGCTGGTTGGGCGATAATGGGGCGATAATGTATCTATAACGTAATTCCAATATAGTACTAGTTATTTCGTGTTTCGCTTACGATATACATGTATACTCGATTGGAGAAATTGTCCCGGTACATGTAAATGCGACACTATTAAATCATAAGCATAAACTCAGTCATCGCAGAAACAAACTATGTTGCCAGCTGGCATTTTATTGTAGATATCGCAATTTCTCGTATTAATTCACGATATAGTGTCGCCACCTGCCGAAAGTTTCATGTTGCTGCTAGCTACGGGATATGGCGCCACAGTTTGTCGCTGTCGTAACCGCCTGAAACTGTAGGCAAAGTGCATTTTTATTGTTACGGAATATCCGGATATTAGCTCATAATCTGGGGAAAAACCCGGGACTCTCAGTCTAACTCAAATGTTATTACTACAATCTCATAAACGTGTGCGATGCATACGAAACAATTCCAAATAATGTTCCATTAGCACCGCGGTCGAGAAGAGTAAGCTCGGTTCGGCCTCGTTTCGCTCGAAAGAGTCTGCGCCCGACGGCATCTACTCATTGTCCGTCCAGTGACCGTCCAGCAAACGGCAAATAATGGGATGACAACAAACGAAGTTGAATCAGCTTAACTTATTGCGACACAATAGTCATGGTTTTAGGGCTATATGCACCGAAAATACATTATAAAAACTACCGGTAACCATATATGCAACTAAAATCAAGAATATCAAGCCAGAGGTTTATTCAGAATGTGTTCTAAAAGTTGGAAATTCCGCGGCCATTTATCCGGTTGACTGAGGGCCGACATGTTAACCAGCGCTATTGATAGTCAGATACTCGCATGCCAAATTCTATGAAATCTGGGTAACCTATACTACAAGTGACGTATTGAGTGAGGCCGGCACAGAGAACCAACACGACGTTTTGACAGAAAGAGGACTATAATTTAGAAAACAATTGCCAAACCAAGTTGCCAATAGTTATTTTTAGTAACTCTTATAGTTGGATATATATATGGATTTTTTTTTGGTTAGGGTTTGGGTTAGATATAGGGTTTGGGTTATGGTATAACCGGTTGATCGAGCTAAATGTTTCAGTGAATAAACTCTGTCCGATGAATAGGTCACGGTGATTTAATGAAAATTGGTTATGTAGTTTTCGAGATATTGCATTACATATAGCTATCGATATTTTCGGGATTAAATTTGTATATAATGATGAACTTTGTGCCGTATGAGTGGTCAACTCGATCTCGCAACGGATTGCTCTGAAATTTTAACACAGTCGTTTTCTCATCAAACCTCACATTTTTAGCTCATAACCCAGGTTATTTTGAAGAATTTCACACACAGACACACGCACACGCTCAGAGAGAGAGAGAGGGGGAGGGAGGGAGGGAGGGAGGTAGGTAGGTAGGGAGGGAGGGAGAGAGGGAGGGAGAGAAGGGGGGGGAGAGGGAGAGAGAGAAATCGCGAAATTTTACTGAAACAAATACAACAGAAAGACTACGAATTTGTCCATTTCCAGCAAACATCAAACAAGACTGGAAATAATATCAATGAAACAGCTCAGACACTTGAAGAGAATAGCCAAATTGTTGTTTTGGGGTCAATGTCTACCAATGATTGAGCGATATGCTTTGGAAAAGGCTCGCGGTAACATAACTACTAGACTTCAATAAACCCAACCGTTTCCTACCGTTGTTTTAACATTTCACAACAGTAACAGGAATGACTGATAGTTACAGGAGTGACTGACAGTAACAGGAGTGACTGACAGTAACAGGAATGACTGATAATTACAGGAATGACACAGGTAAATAAAAGCAGTCCACAACTTCACAGACACACGAAGAGAACATTATCCAGGGGCTTGCCCCCTGGAATATAAAAAAAAAACGATATTCAGCATTTTGATTGCAACAATCAATGAAATATTTTATTATCACTGAAACCACAACACTTTCAAAAACGAAAACAATTTTTCAACATAGCCCTGGTAACGAGGTCAGAGCCCTGGTAACGAGGCCAGGGCCCTGGTAACGAGGTCAGAGCCCTGGTAACGAGGTCAGAGCCCTGGTAACGAGGCCAGGGTGCCTTCAGTGGCCAAGATCTCGTCTGACAATAGCCTCCAGATTGTTGGGTCGACCTGGAAGTGTCGCCGATTCTTGGTCACTTACTTCGGCTCGTCAATAATAGACATCACCCTCTCAAAGCTCTACAAGCAGAAGTCTCTCATCATTGGCCAGAAAAACTTGTTGGGCCCCATTCAACACATGCAGTCTGTTCGTCTGCTCGTCTGTCTGCGTGATGATGCCTGTGTAAGGCTTACTCTCATACTCAACAACACACCACTTTCTAATTGCGATGTCGATCCCTTAACCTTCCACGGTCGCAATGGGTCCATCATTGTGGTGTTTGACTTTATTTGTAAACGTTGTTACAATCATAAATCGATCAGCAATCAGCATTCTAAGTGCGCAGTGACGCCGCCTATCTGATAGTCAGAGAGACAACAATAAAGATTGCAAATGTCCGCCGTGTTTTGAATGTGTGTATTTTCTAGATGTAAATGAGCAGAGCAACGCTATTTAGTCTACGAAGAAAACAGAACATCTGGTGTCAGAATGTGAGATAACGACCAACGACGATGTCACTAACGATGTCGCCTGACGAGTTACAAAACTTGCTAGCTGCAGCGATGAAACAGGCGATGACTGGCATAGCGACACAGGCACCGCCAGTCAGCCCACAACCGCAGCCAACACAGTGTGCCGTCATTTGCCATTTTCGAACATTCACGTGAGAAATGGGCGGCATATCTACAGCGGTTAAACCAGCACATCATAGCTCATGGTGTTATTGATGCTGACATAAAGAAAGCGTATTTTTTGTCATGGGTGGGACCTGAAACTTACGAACTCATAAACAAACTGTTTAGTGCATCAGAACTCGACGCAGCGTCTTTTGATGACGTCACTGGAAAGTTGGACGAACACTTCAAACAGTCACTGCATGAGCTAGCCGCATCCTACACATGTTATCAGTGCAAGATGAAACCTGGTCAGACTTATGGCGACTGGGTTGCCGATCTTCGCTGTATCGGTCGCGACTGCAATTTTGGAGCATCCGAAGTCTTAGACCGGCTCATCCGGGACATGATCGTCCTCAACACACCGCACAACGAGGTTCGGAGAGCGTGTCTGAAGGAGCCTTCACCGACCCTCGATGGGGTTTTGAAGACCGCCAACTCGTACGTCGCATTGGCTGCTAGCGATGCGATCGTCAAAGGGCCTACACAGGGGCCTACTCCTGACGTGCTTGCTGTCGAGAAGCTTCGTCAACCGCGACGCACCAAGACGGGCAACTGGAAGAACAACAAGTCACACAAGTCCGAGTCTCGACCAGAGGGACGTCAAGGACAACGGTGCGCAGGGTGTGGCTCGACAAACCATCGTCGAGCTGCATGTCCGTTCCTAAAATCGGAGTGTCACAAGTGCGGGCGGATCGGACACATCAAGTCGCTCTGAGCAGTCGGGGAGCAAGTCACATAACGACTACAAAACAGCCTCGATGTGGGTGATGACCTTGTCGACACACACACACACACACACACACACACACACACACACACACACACACACACACACACACACACACACACACACACACACACACACACACACACACACACACACACACACACACACACACACACACACACACACACACACACACACACACACACACACACACACACACACACACACACACACACACACACACACACACACACACACACACACACACACACACACACACACACACACACACACACACACACACACACACACCCACACACACACACACACACACACACACACACACACACACACACACACACACACACACACACACACACACACACACACACACACACACACACGTTTATGGTGCCAACCGAGGACACCGGAGTAGATCCCGCCAACCGGGGACTTTGTTAATAACAGACCGACATAGTTATTGGGTTATCATATGTAAGCATTCATTTTAGTGATATGAAAAACAGTGTATTTTTTTAATAAATCATAATTTTTAATCACCGGACTCTGTACATTCAGAACGAGGACGCACACCATACACACAGTCTGTGTTGGTTACTATCCATATGCGGACTTGTGTATATATAGATTGATGCACGGCACACTGTGCACTAAATATATGTTATGCAGGAATTAGTTGTATGAGACAGTGTATTTATAATTGCGTCAATTGTTTGAATATTCAGTCCAGTAGCTTTTTCGGGGAAATGGTGAAGACGTTGCTTAAATTAGATCGATAGCAGGGTTTGAGCCATGCAGGACGCGATTTCGCGATACACTTGCGTTTACTTTTATTGCGTAACACTGAAGACTGAGCAACACCTGTGTCCTGTGATTTTCTTCAATGCCGTAAACAGTGGAGTGGTTCTGCTACTGGCGAGACAAGTTTATAGAAATCGTGTATAGCGCCGTTTTTCTTTCGTATGCGAGTATTTATAATGCGACGCCTACTTGATATTGCGTCATCATCTTATGAATAATAAAGTCTGACACGTGACTGACGTTACATTCAGTTGTTGTCGGCATGTAAATATGAACTCGGGGAGAGGGGATACTTAATTTCAATCCCACAATGCACAATTTCAGTGACACTCCCTATACTAAAATGGCGTCAGTCAGACGAAGTTTAGACTCGGAAGTTCGTTGGTAGTGTACAGTATTCTTGAGTCGAAATGACAAACTGGTAAAGTTTTGGCTTTATGTTGTGAACCAGCGATTCCCAACCTGGAGTACGCGTAGCCCCGGATAAGCGAGAGGTTTTCCGGGGGTACGCAGAGAGTTGGCTGAAACTAAGGTCAAGTAGGGCCTACAATAATTTGGCCACCTTTTGTGGACCATGATTAACGGTATGTATTAAAAACAAGATGCGCCAACCAGTTAGTTGTTATGACTACGAAATGTAGGCGTAAAGACGTAAAGGCTGTGTAGTTTAGCATGTGTGCAAACCAGCAGCAATCAAGAGGTATGGGTATTCCCGATTTATATGAACCCTTTGTATGAACCTGTCATACATATTGCCAGTTGAGAGAAATATATTGTACAGGATCACATTGTGTCAATACAATTGCACGTATAGACTATCAACATTTGCGTGATTGCTCACGGGGAATAATTTCTGTTTTTGCCTTATATTTAAGAAGTTATTCTAAGCTAAGAGGAAGACATGCTACTCTTTAGTATATAGCGAACTTACCTTTATTTTAACATGCAATGACAAACTTACAGTGGCTGTGAAAGAGCAAATTCGTTTGATCCTACGCAGATTTCGGACAAAACCTAGCGGAGTCTTCTTATGTAGGTATATTTTGTAGCCTGATAAATGTTGACACTCAGTCGGAGTAGGAATGCATGGTATACCATGATATTACATGGTATTGCATGTAATACAGTGGTATACCATGACATTACGTGGTAAACTGTGGTAGACCACGTTTTTTTATATGTTGTGTATTGTAATTGCATGGTATACCATGGTTTACCTTTTATAAAACAATATGTTATTTTAACATGGAATACGATGGCATATTTTCATAAGGGCGGTAAAGCAATGAAAATGCTGTACGGATTTATACACAAATTTAAGATAAAATGCCGACTTCAACCAAACAAATGTGACAGGACTGTTTTAATCGCCGGACGAGAGAGTGGAATGTGATATCGAACTGTCGTCGGTCAGGCACGTGAGTATAACAAGCGCTTTGCCGGAACGCGCACGCATATCAGATTACAAATGCAACTGAGTTACTCCATGGGGGTTGGTGTAACACTTAGGAGGGCGTTAAGCATGCCATTAAATGCGTAATTTGCTAAGACAATCTTCTTATCGTAAGGATCACAGGAAGTATAAGGAAACATTATTAGCCGCAATTTAAAAAAAAATGTTCAGATGTGTGTTAAAATTGGTTCCCTGAATATGGCGCAGTTGAGTTATATATTTGCCTTTGTTAACCGTATTAATGCACACGTTCAGTGTCAATGTCACTGGCAGCATTGTAACATACATTGTCACTGTAGGAGAATATGTTGATAGCAAAATATACCATCAAATGAGAGTAAAACTTCAAGAGATTCGAAATTGAATTAATTGATTATCACATAGGTAATCATATAAACTAAATCGAAAACCTCAAGTTAAACACCGCCCAAATTCAAATAATATATCCCTACCCACATGTTACTCAACAGCCTTATTGCACGACCAGGTGTCAACCACCCAAACCCTACCCCTTACATTCTTCCCAAATTGCTAAACAAGCAAAAGAACAAACAAGCAAGAATTCGAAAAGCATTGCAATTTGCTTAGGTATATAAAGATTGAGCATGGAGAAGAGGAAGTGGGTATTTCACTCGTATGGAAAAAGGAACTATTTCCATTTGTGTTGGTGTCTAATTTGGAGAAACTGGTTGGTATGCTTTCATGAACATCTAGTAGTGTGTATGGTGTATTAATATATCTACATATCTATCAAGGTGTGTCCTTTCTTATATAATATGCAGAATCTTCTGACTGTTCTTGTTTGGGGGTTTTCCCATCCAATGTCTGTAAGGAGTAACTAACTATTACTAATTAACTGATAATTTTGTGTAATTGCATGCATGCAAACATTTGTAAACGCAAAAGTAGCAGATAATATGTGACAACGCCGCGCGGTGGAGGGTTCGGGAGGTGGTTTCCTCCAACATGCGGATTTGTTGTGTTCTGTTGCCCTAAGACTCTAGACGTATTTAAGTCTTTATTTATTTTCCACGTAACCGCAGCCTGGAGTATCATAGCAATGTGGCATGCATCCCAACCTTTTGAACATTGCATCCGGGAGATTTCCAGGATTAGGGTAGAGCGCCAAATTTATCAAACATAAGTTTCCTCTGAAATTTCACGATTTTTACTTTAGTAAATGCCATTCATAATACAAACCTGAAGCAATATAAACAGATGAAAGGGCGGTTTATCTCACATTCATGAGTCTGTTCCAACTGGCGAACTGTTCTGCATAGCGAAGGTATGCGCTCTGCCGTTGTAATTATTATACTAATTATTACTGTTATTAATGTAGTGCTGAGCGGGAGCCCTGCTGACATTTCGGGAAGATTTACAGTGTTGGACGGGAGGCGGGAGGTAGAGGGTGATTTTCGGTTGACTCCCGGTCAGTAGAGTTGCGATGCTTGATGTGGCATTGCGGCTTCAAAGGGTATTCAAATAGCGTTAGTAAAAGAATGGTGTAGATTGCATTAAAACATACTAGTTCTCCAAGTGGCCGATAAATTAATGGAACAGTCCTGAACAGATTATCTACTAAGTGTGTTAATGCCATCAGTATGAGTATGTTTGAATATAAAATTGACAAACATTTTATAAGGGCGGGCTACACTTAAATTACGGGAATCCGGCGACGTTTATTTCACCCTCCGCGCCGCCGACAGGCCAGGGAGCAATAGGGGTATTCTATCAGACAGGCTCGACGAACACTAGTCTGGATGCTCGCACAACCCCACCGGCACAGCACAACATCGAGGACCCTAAAGATACAGGGACAAACAATCCCGAACCCCCGATGATGCAAACTGAAAACAATGACGCCAGGAACACCAACGGGCATCAAGTTTCGTAAGAAAAACATCATGATTTTACAAAACAAGAACGGAAATTTAATATTTTTTTAACATTCAATATATATATATATATATATTGAATGTTAAAAAAAATATATATATACACATAAATCTGTATATATATATATATATATATATATATATATATATATATATATATATATATATATATATTGAATGTATTGAATGCTTTTTTGAAGGGAAGGAGGCAAGGGTCTCAGTCTATAGATATATATATATATATATATATATATATATATATATATATATATATATATATATATATATATATATATATATATATATATATATTTATATAGACTGAGACCCTTGCCTCCTTCCCTTCAGAAAAAAGCGAAAGGTTGAGACCCTTGCCTCCCTTCGCTGAGAGGGAAGCGGAAGGTTGAGACCCTTGCCTCTTTCCCCTCAGAAAGTGGGAGGTTAAGACCCTTGCCTCGCTCCCCTCAGAGGAGAGTGGGAGGTAAAGCCCCTTGCCTCCCTCCGCCCAGGGGAAAGTGGAAGGTTAAGACGCTTGCCCCTTCCCTTCAGAGGAAAGTAGAAGGTAGATACCCTTGCCTCCCTCCGCTCAGAGGAAAGTGGAAGATTGAGACCCCTGCCTCCCTCCCTCAGAGGAGAGTGGTAGGTTGAGACCCTTGCCTCCTTCCCCTCAGGGAAAGTGGGAAGTTGAGAACATTGCCTCCCTCCCGTCAGAGGAGAGTGGGAGGTTGATACCCTTGCCTCCCTCCGCTCAGAGGAAAGTGGAAGATTGAGACCCTTGCCTCCTTCCTCAGGGGAGAGTGGAAGGTTGAGATCCTTGCCTGCTTCCCCTCAGATAAGCTTAGTATTCTTGTACATTTAAATACTCCCATCAGCATCAAATCCCTAGAATCTATCAACTAGCCTGGTTAATTTTATTGCACCTTCCAGTGACCAGCCGACGGTATTCAGCCTACATCGCACACCAGGGATGCCATTAGCAGCCAGATAAGATCTGACAACACTTGATTCTCGCCTTAATTGACTGCATTTCACGTAGTTCACAGTTCTTGCTCCGTCGTAAATGTGTCATGGCAGTACCAGAGTCGCTCCTGATAAAAATTACGGACGTGGGTTATAAATTCACACATTTTGTATTAATTCGTCGTGCACTGAATTTCCTTGTTACTTGATTTTTCTCCCGATCCAGAAAGATGCAGTGCAGATGCAACTGCATCGGTCAGATCCAAAAGGCATCGGTCATATGCAGCTGCATCGTGACGTGTCGCTTTGTGTATAATTCTTAGATAGAAGATTATGAGACGTGAGTGTCGCGCATTCTTCCTTGTCGTGTAACACTGAAATGGTGATGCTGGTTCGGACCAGAATTTATTTATAAATTCATACATTTTGTATTAATTCGTAGTACATTGAATTTCCTTATATGTTATTATCTTATCGAATAAGCTAAAAAGATAAAACTGCAGTTCAGATGCAAATGCATCGGCCAGATCTAAAAGGAATCGGTCAGATACAACTTCTTCGGGACGTGCGTCAAAGCGAATGTTTGAAGACAGATTTTTGCCGACTCGAGAGTCACACACAAAACCAGGCTCTGAACGGCTAACCGTGGTCTACATCAAATAGGCTGTAGGATCTCAGCTACCAGGCATGTATTCTGGCCAATGTCCTCGGTTGACACATTTTACGTTTGCGTATATATGAAAGCACAGTGTAATAAGAAATATTGAATCTGTCAGATCTGAGGCATAAATTTTGCACTGTGCTGCACCGTCGAAGATGTTAATTTGTAACGAAACAATAAATAATGTATTAAACAAATGATACGTACATAATAGAACTTTCAGTACACAATTTATACATACATTAATATTGTTTTATTAATGGCAAACATACGTTGATACTGAGAACATGCCAAAAGCTTCGAGTCTAAACAATGCGTACGGGACGCCATCTTAGTATTTGGCATGTGGGATTTTATGTGAAGTACTGCCTCTCTCCGAAATCATATCTGCATACCGACGCCAGCCGAAAATTACGTCGGTGACGTGAATATATTATTTTGTAGAAGATGTTTGCTGATACTTCATTCATAAGACGAATACGTAATACAAAAAAGCGTCGAATAACGGCGCTGTATCCAAGATTCGTAAATGTGTCATGGCTGTATCAGGATCGCGCCTGATAAAAATTACCGGAAGTGGGTTATAAATTCACACATTTTGTAACAATTCGTATAGTACACTGACTTTCCTTATATGTTACTTGTCTTGTCGGATAAACTATTCAGATACAACTGTAGTTCAGTTACATCGTACAACTGCAGTTCAGATACAACTGCAGTTCAGATGCAACTGCATCGGTCAGATCTACAGGAATCGGTCAGATGCAATTGCATTGTGACGCGCGTCAAAGCTAGTGTTTGAAGAGAGATTTTGCCGACTAGAGAGTCATATATATATATATACCTACACATTTCACACAAAACCAGGCTCTGAACGGCTAACCGTGGTCTACATCAAATAGGTCGTAGGACCTCGGTTAACGGGTGTGTATTCTGGCCAATGTCCTCGGTTGACACGTTTTGCGTATGTATGAAAGCACAGTGTTATAAGAAATATTGAATCTGTCAGATGTGAGGCATATATTTTGCCCTGTGGTGCACTGTTGAAGATATTAATATGTAATGAATTAATAAATAACGTATTAAACGTTTATTAAACAAATGATACGTACATATTGGAATTTCAGTAAAAAATTTATACATACATTAAAATGGTTATGTTAATGACAAAAATACATTGATACTAAGAACTTGCCAAAAGCTTCGAGTCTAAACAATGCGTAGCGAGTGCCACCTTTGTATTTAGCATGTCAATGAAGCACCTTGTGGGATTTCATGTTAAGTATTGCCTCTCTCCGAATTCATATTTGCATACATATGCCAGCCGAAAATTACGTCCGTGAGGTGAATATAGTATTTTGTGGAATATCTTTGCTGACACTTCATTCACAAGACGAATACCTAATACCAAAAAGAGTCGCTATCCAAGATGCGTAAATATGACATGGCAGTATCAGAGTCGCTCCTGATAAAAATGATAGGACTTGGGCTATAAATTCAAATATTTTGTATTAATACTTAGTACACCGAATTTCCTTAGATGTTACTTTTCTTGTCGAATTAGTTATTCAGATACAACTACAGTGCAGATGCAACTATATCGGTCAGATCTAAAAGGAATCGGTCAGGTGCAACTGCATCGAGACGTGCGTCAAAGCAAGTGTTTGAAGAGAGATTTTGCCGACTCGAGAGTCATATATATCTAAACAGTTCACACAAAACCAGGCTCTGAACGGCTAACCGTGGTCTACATCAAATAGGCGGTAGGACCTCGGTTAGCAGGTGTGTATTCTGGCCAATGTCCTCGGTTGACACGTTTTACGTTTTGCGTATGTATGAAAGCACAGTGTAACAAGAAATATAGAATCTGTCAGATGTGAGGCATATATTTTGCCATGTGTTGCTTCGTTGTAGATGTTAATTTGTAATTTGATAAATATTGTTTTAAAATATTGATATTAAGAACATGCCAAAAGCTTCGAGTCCAAACAATGCGTAGCGGATGCCATCTTAATATCGGGCATGTCAATGAAGTATCTTGTGGGATTTCATGTTAACTACTGTCTCTCTCCGAATTCATATTTACATACCGACGCCAGCCGAATCGAATCGGTGAGGTGAATATAGTATTTTGTGGAAGATCTTAAGTACGTAATACCAAAAGCGTCGAATAACTATCTGATATAGTGCTATCTGAAATTCGTAAATTTGTCATGGCAGTATCAGAAACAAATTACGGGACGTGGGTGTCGCGCACACAGTGAAATGTCGACGTTGCCGAGCAAAGCTTCGGACCAGAATATTCACCGTAGAACCGAGGACGCGCGTCAAAGCGAGTGTGTGAAGACAGATTTCGCCGACTCTAGAGTTATACACACAGTTCACACAAAAACAGGCTCTGAACGGCTAACCGAGGTCTACATCAAATTAACACAGGAAACCACTAGTAGGCGTTTAAAAACGTGCCTGGACTAGGATTTAATACTATTTCCAACCGAGGACGTCCTCGGTTGGCGGTAGGACCTCGGTTAGAAGGTGTGTATTCTGGCCAATGTCCTCGGTTTACACCTTACACACACACACACACACACACACACACACACACACACACACACACACAAACACACACACACACACACACACACACACACACACACACACACACACACACACACACACACACACACACACACACACACACACACACACACACACACACACACACACACACACACACACACACACACACACACACACACACACACACACACACACACACACACACACACACACACACACACACACACACACACACACACACACACACACACACACACACACACACACACACACACACACACACACACACACACACACACACACACACACACACACACACACACACACACACACACACACACACACACACACACACACACACACACACACACACACACACACACACACACACACACACACACACACACACACACACACACACACACACACACACACACACACACACACACACACACACACACACACACACACACACACACACACACACACACACACACACACACACACACACACACACACACACACACACACACACACACACACACACACACACACACACACACACACACACACACACACACACACACACACACACACACACACACACACACACACACACACACACACACACACACACACACACACACACACACACACACACACACACACACACACACACACACACACACACACACACACACACACACACACACACACACACACACACACACACACACACACACACACACACACACACACACACACACACACACACACACACACACACACACACACACACACACACACACACACACACACACACACACACACACACACACACACACACACACACACACACACACACACACACACACACACACACACACACACACACACACACACACACACACACACACACACACACACACACACACACACACACACACACACACACACACACACACACACACACACACACACACACACACACACACACACACACACACACACACACACACACACACACACACACACACACACGATCTGCGTAGTAAGCCACGACAGGCGCTGCTGATCAACGGGCACAACGTCGAGTTTGAGGTGGATACGGGATCCCCGATCGCACTCACCGGAGAAACTGGTTGGAAGAAGATTGGTTCTCCTCGGCTCGCTCGATCGTATATCAGACTCTGCGCCTACGGCCAGCGCCAGATCAGCGTTATGGGCGAGTGTACTGTAGACGTCAAGTGTGGTTCGACAGTGCTGCAACTCCCCCTCGTTGTTGTCAGCAGCGGTGCTTCGTTGCTTGGCCTGAACTGGATTCAAGCATTCCAATTAGACATCAACGCATTACTCTACACGCCAAAGGCGTCAGCGGAGCTACTTTCCGCCGATGTGCACACAATGGGTGTGCCAACCGACCTTGATCTGAAGAAGGTGATCGCGGATCATCCCAGCATCTTCGCACCCGGGCTGGGCCTCTGTACGAAGACGAAGGCTCATCTACAGCTACGCGACGATGTGCAACCCAAGTTTTTGAAGGCGAGGCCTTTGCCTTTCTCTCGCATCGACGCGGTTGGAAAAGAACTTCAACGGTTGGAGGACTTGAAGATTGTCACCAAAGTCGACTACTCAGACTGGGCTACCCCTATTGTAGTCGTACAGAAGCCGATCGTGCTTGCAACTGATGCGTCCCCATACGGCATTGGGGCCGTCATCTCACACGTACTGCCTGATGGCAGTGAAGAGCCGATAGCTTTCGCCTCCAAGACTCTCAGCAAGGCTGAGCGAGGCTATGGCCAAGTTGAGAAGGAGGGACTGTCAATCGTCTACGGTATCCGCAAGTTCAACCAGTACCTAAGCGGTTGTCATTTCACCATCCTGACGGACCACAAGCCGCTACTAACGATCTTCGGACCGGATAAGTCGCTCCCAGCCATGTCTTTACAGCGCCTACAGCGCTTGGCTCTGCTGCTGGTGGGCCACGATTATGACATCCGCTACCGCGCTTCGGCAGAACACTGCAACGCAGATGCTCTGTCTCGACTTCCTGCCGGTCCGGATGTCGCATTTGACCGCGAGGAGGAAGTCAGAGCAATCACATCTGAAGTCCAGCAGATCGCCACAGAGGTTGTCAGCGAGTTCCCGATCACGTGGAAGCTCGTCGCGGAGTGCACCAAGAAGGATACTGTCCTGTCGCAAGTGCTAAACTTCGTGCGCAACGGTTGGCCGACCTCTGGGCCAGAGTGCAGGATGGACGCTCTGAGACCATTCTTCAACACGCAGACGGAGATTTGTCAAGTGAACGGCGTCATACTACGAGACTGTCGCGTGGTAGTACCACAGGAGCTTCAGACCAAGGTGATCACCATGCTACACCAGTCTCATCGCGGAGTTGTTCGCATGAAGACGATGGCACAACTGTATGTTTGGTGGCCGAACATCGAGGCGAGCGTCGAAGCCTGCAGCAAAGCGTGCAACGTCTGCGCTGTTACAGCACCGGCACCAACTGCCAACTTGTCGCCATGGCCACTGCCCGACGAGCCGTGGGACCGCATTCACGTGGACTTTGCTGGCCCATTCTTGGGTAACATGTGGATGCTGGTCATGGACGCCTACTCAAAGTGGCCCAGCGTCGTTCGTATGTCAAAGTATCCGACTACGGAGACCACTATTATGGCGCTCAACATTCTTTTCACCATTCTCCAAAGACACTTGTCTCGGATAACGGGCCTCAGTTCGGGTCGAAGCAGTTTGAGGACTGGTGTCGCCTGAACGGCATCGTACATTTGACAAGTGCCCCTTTTCACCCGCCCTCTAATGGCGAGGCCGAACGCCTGGTGGGCATTTTCAAGACAGCGATGCAGCGTTCCGTGGGAGAGGAAGGGAAGGAGAGAGACAAGGCTACCATGGGCTTTCTTCGCGAGTACCGCAGCACGCCGAACTGCGCCACGGGGCGTACTCCGGCTGAGCTGATGATCGGACGGCAAGTTCGAACTCCGCCCTCTCTTCTACAACCATCCGTACATCACGACAAGTGGCCGCCGCTACACTCCACCACGTTCGCGATCAGGGACCACGTCTTCGTTCGGAGCTACGGTGTTAATCGGAAAGTAAAGTGGACTCCTGGGCGAATAACGTCGTCGCTCGGTACTCGCATGTTTACTGTGCAGTGTGCAGATGGCATACATCGTCGTCACATCGACCAAATGCGTCACCGGGTGAAAACTTCGCCCGCACTTGTTCAACCGCCAGTCGAGGAGTTTCGTTTCTCGACAGACGTACGAGCTGCATCTCCACCACGTTCGCCGATACGTGAAACTCCGACGAGGGACAGCTCCCATACGGCTGATGGAGACGGGCGAATCGTTTCTCCACCTCGAGACGTGGCTGCTTCCCCAGTGCTTCGTCGCAGCGCCCGCAACCGTCGTCCCCCTACCCCTTACTCCCCCTAGTGACTTTTGTTCCTAGCGTTAGTTGCGCCACAGTCCCTAGCTTGCTATATTTGCGTTTCATAGCTTGACCCAAGACTATTTGAAACTGTCGGGGAGAACTGTGGTGTTTGACTTTATTTGTAAACGTTGTTACAATCATAAATCGATCAGCAATCAGCATTCTAAGTGCGCAGTGGCGCCGCCTATCTGATAGTCAGAGAGACAACAATAAAGATTGCAAATGTCCGCCGTGTTTTGAGTGTGTGTATTTTCTAGATGTAAATGAGCAGAGCAACGCTATTTAGTCTACGAAGAAAACAGAACAATCATATGATCAAAATTAAACATGTCTCGTGTCGTCAAATGTTGGTGGGACAATGCTTAGAATTCTAAGAATATATTTCATACCAAGCTCGCATCTGATTTTGGGAATTCATTGTGGAGCTGGCTTCAAGTAAAATACGGAGGAATCACCCTACACACGTTTGGTAGCAAACACTCGATGTAATCCTTATAGATGAGCCGCATCAACACTGACTTTAAGCCACGTGCATCCGACATCAATAAGTAGGATCACGATACAGGAGGAGGTGTAGAGGCGCCATGGCATGCACTTCGAGTCTTCGACGACACGTTGACTAATGTACCCGTCATGACATCTTTGGACACTGCTGTCCCTTCAACGACGCCCCCTTCCTCCACGTCAGTAGGGTTGATCGTCTGCAAATAAATAAGCATAACAAAATTAATATATAGTGGTTCATTTTTGCTGGTAGCGTTCCTGCTCTTAGTTTCACACACGTAGCGCGTCTTTCGGGATCTGCACCACGCCGCGCTCTGTATGCACGATGTTTTCAGCAGTAGCCTGGCTTTTTGCTAACTTTACACATTTAAAAAAACAGAGGAAAGCTTAATTTTACGTCTGTCACATACTCGCTTAGATGACAGTTCTTTATGAGGGGCACTGGCCCCGACTCTACAGAATGGATACCAACGACAGGATAAGACTGCACAAATTATACTTAGATGATATTAGTGCTACATACTGCAGGTAGAGAAATTACGCATGCAAACCTTACTGAATGACGAAGATTAATGAGTATTGCAATCCAAAGTCGATGATGATATGATATATTTCCATTCATCGTCATTCTCGTTACCGAATCAGATGTAACAGGAACAGGTATGGGTTCAAGTACTCGAGTAATTGAGTACTTGTGTACTTAAGTACAACAAGTACTGTACTTGTACTTGTCATTTTGCTGAGTGCAGTACTTGTACTTGTACTTGACCGTCAAAGTACTTGGATTTGGTAAGAACTTTCCCAAGTACATTTTATGTTTTTGTTAAATATTTGGCTCTATCTCAAGAATTGGGAAAACTGACTGTGTGTTTACTGTTACGTTTTTCTTTCTCACAAAGCGTCATGACATGAAACATAAATGATGGTGCAATGTTTATAATAACGAGTAGTAATAATACATAGTTAATACACTGTAATGATGACCATAGTAACTGATCACACTGTTCATGTTATGTCTGTCACTAAATAGCTAAGGGCAATGCTTGGTTTTGATTGGTTTATATGAAACTTTCCTGAAGTATTTGAATGTGCAACTATTTTTTTTTCATACTTTGTTGTTTTTGATTGATTACCGGCCCTTACCATCCCTAGTACCTACACATAGTACACCCCCATTCTCCAATAACCATGACTATGATGCCAAAAAAAGCAACAGGCAGCATTTTTTCTCAGTCAGAAACACCATGTTAAGCAAACAGTTGTAGGCTACCAGTTCAGGTCATAATCTGTTTGTTTAATTAAGACACTAGGATGTCCATAAAGGGTCATTCATCAGTTGACCCACCAGTTAGCCATGAAATACCTTTCATGCAGTCAGGAGACCATGCCACTGCGCACTGACTGACAGTGCTAACTGCTAAGAACTGCCAGCTGAGGCGTCCTCTGTAGAAGTGAGGTGACTCAAGTCAGGCTGCCTCCTACACCAATATAATCTGGTGCCAGCAGTCTAGCTAAAAAGGTGATTTTGAGCCTGTTGTATTGGCATGTTCTAACACTCTCAACAACCAGTAGTCTAAGATCAGAAAATATAAATTGCAAACTTTTAATATAAACAAATTGCAAATTACAACACTGCCTGTGTGCACCAAAAGAAGACAAACTGAGCTGATGCATAAGCACATAAATTGGTATCATGTGGTCTTTATTGCAAAAAAGGACAAACAAACTTTTTTAAATTGCCACACATCCCCTTTATTGCAATTTGGACAAATCTTCTCACCTCTACCCCTTCAAACGATGTACATGTTTAGGGGGCGTTAATGTTTAGTCACTGGTAGACTAACTACACAGATATTTTACCATGTCTGTATGTTTATATAATGGAGGGGTTTTGTTACAGGTAACCGTATGTTTGGGGTTCCCATTTGCTTGTAGGTGTAGGCATTCGTCTGTCTTCAAGTATAAATATTATATATATTGCAGTAAACCATAATTATATTGTATGGGTCTACGGAGAACTTCCCTACTTTACAAAGTCTGTTACAACTATCGGAAATATTTTCCTAAAAGAAAAAATGCAACAAAATATGTGACAGTGATTAATTAATGATTATCCTTATTTAATTAATTCATTAGACCATATATCACTGTCCAGATCTGGAGCACTCCTAACTGACCCTTGATTGCAGTTGCTAACAATTACTCAAGAGCTTCATAACAATGAACTCAGTGTGGGATCAGTGAAGACATGCAGCGTGTCTCATAAAGCCATGAGACATGCTAGTCTGGGTCTGAGAGAGCAGGGACTGAGGGAGCAGAGATAAGAGAAATGCTAAACATAGAAATGTAGCCAGTGTATTGGCCCTTAACAAATCCTCCTGGGACTCTTCAGTGTGGTGGGCAAGGTCTTTTGTCCAGACAGGTGTAGGCTGACAGATCAGAAGTTCGAACGCATTATGTTTGTTCGGTGCAACCAGAAATAAATGAACATTTCATGATTTGATGCAAAATGCCAGTATTATACGCCTTGACTTAAATAATAAATAAATGCACAATACTACTGCTTTTGTGTTTTCATCGCTCTGACCATCACTATTATGAAACTTAAATGTAGCTTTCGATGTACTTGACTAACATTTTCAAAGTAACACTGTTTAAATGAATTTCGATACGGCGAATGCAGCGACACAAACTTTGGGACAAGAGGGAAAAGCTGATTTTGCTAATTTTTGACCCTGTTTTCATTCCTAAAGTCTGGGACTTGAATAGTATGGAGAGTTCGCATCTGGTTCAGATGTGTTGGCCATGAAAGTTTGTTCAGTCGAAATAATAAAATTCCTGCAATTGGGACTCAAAATATACATTCTATGGAGAATGACCGATATGTGCTTCTCAGAATTATACGTTTTATAGAGAATGAACGATATGTGCTCCTAAGAATCAGAGTTATCTGGTGCCATAGCGTCGTTGTTGCTAGACTCTGTGTCAGATTTGGTGTAAGACTTGTCACTTACTAGGACCAGTCACTGTGACCTGGTTACTGAGATCCAGCGTCACTGCACTAGTCTTTCTTTGCTGCATCGGAGACAGGAGTGCATTTTTTCTTCCGTTTCTTTGATTTTTGGCTCGATTGTGTATACAGTAAATCTTTCTCAGGTGTGTCTGTCAGAATGTGAGATTTTGCAAGTTTTCTCCCAGAGCTACGCTTTCGTGGGTGTGCTTTGGGGACAGGCTTATGTCATTTGGTGAGGCACTGGAACATCGGGGCTAATTGTTTTATTAAATGGTCTTACTGTGGCATGCTGAGTGACTGCTAGTCTTGGCTGCTGTGCTCAGTGGAACTTCTTCCGGCTGGTCGATGACGAAACATGTCAAATACTCATCATCCATGAAGATGTCTTTATTGAAAGGGTAGCATCCACTCGCTCGAAATCCAGACTGAATGGTTTGTGGCACAAATGCCTGTGGGCATGCACATCGAATGAAACATACAGCACGGTTAAGGCTAAATGCATTAGGTTTTCGAAGGGTATGTGTAGGGATTCGCTGGGGGAATCCAGTCGTCCAGTCTTCTCCTGCTTCCTTACATCGAGTCCACTCATTTGGAATATCTTTCCCATTTCTTACATCCCATTGGTATGCCAGCTGCCTTGTATGTCCAGGAGAGAAAGCATGATTCATCTTCACTGATGTGATGAGGTACTTCGCTAGTTCATTCTCCTCGCCATTGTTCAAGACTTGATGGTGGGTATACATTGCTTTGATCATAGTGCTCCAGACCTTTACCATTCAAAACAAGTGTTGTGTAAGCCCAGCTTGCCCAGCGATCCGTGTTATCGTCCACACTTACATATGTGTTTTGTCTCCTCTCTATATATGAGATAAATTGTAATAATGCTGTACTCAAGCTCATAAAATATACTGATGACATAGCACTTACTGCATGTCTAAAAGATGAATGATCACTTTCACAGTATTGCCAGTAGACCACAGTTGGTTCTGCAGTTGGTGTACAGGTCTTTAATTAAAACTGTACTTTCTTTTAACCTAGTGTCATGGTATGACAATTTGTCTGTCAAGAATAAAGCAAGGCTGGCTCGGGTGGTCAACCAGGCAGGCAAAATTGTTGGTATCAAACAACTGCAGCTGTGTGATCTTTATCAGCTCTGAGAAGGAAAGCTGTTCAAGTTCACCATGATTCCACTCATCCACTCAATTCTGCTTTTGTAAGTCTCCCGTCTGGTCGATGACTCACAATGCCCCTGGCACGCAAAAACTGCTACAAGAGATCTTTTGTTCCGTCAGCCATAAGCATATTAAATTCTAGTGCTTGAACTTGCTGTTGTATATCATGTTCAAGGAAGTCACGGATCAGCTGATTAAATGAGCAATTGTGTGTGTACATGCGTGCGCTGAAATTGAATTGATGGGATAATAATGATGTACATAACTCACAAACATGTTTTATATGTTTTATTTGTCTCATATATTAATCATTTCTTACTGTTTATACCTTAACAGTGTGAGCCCAAAGGAAAATTTCTATTTTATGTGATACATTTAATGGACAATAAAGGTCTTCAATTCAATAAGTATGAAATGGTGTTTGATTGTATAAAGAAATTTAACGGTAGTGTAAATAGATTTATGTCTGAGTTTGGTTCACTTCAAACTGTCGTCAAAAGCAAATTGTTTCATCAGTATTGTTATGCATTGTATGGATCTCAACTATGGCCGCTGTGGCATACAGTGGCGTAATGCTTTGTGCAAGGTGTAGAAGCTACGAGATTTAATACCATTAATTGCTGAATGTGTACCTTTAGATGTTGCTTTGGTCTTTAGGTTGATAAAGTTTTACAGAACAGTAGCCTCGTCAGACAACATGGTTGTTAATTATATAGCAAATGTAGGTCCACCATGGGTCAGAATGTAAGACACATTATGTCCAAATATAACATGACACACCATGAACTATTGTATATGCCTATGTGTGCTATTAAGTAAAAACTACCACCTTTTGGTACACATTATAATCTGTTGGCACAATCTGTTTACAGTGCCATTATCTTTACTGAAACACTATTATATTTGGGTAATAGGTAACATCCTATATTTTCATTTCACTTCTCCTGGAACAATGTAGCAGTACATTAACAAACTCAATATCCATGGCATAGTCTGTTGTCTCATGTAGACAGTTCTTTTCCAAGTGTGATACTACTACGATATGAAGGCCTCTATGCCATATGCTAATATAGGGCACAAAACAAGCTTGATTCGAAATAATGTTTGATATACTAAAGATGATAGTTTCACAAGATATGTGGATTTTTTTAAACAGTAGGTCACATTTAACATAGCACTTTTCACATAGTAGTTTCTTGTATTAAAACAATGCAAGGTGCTCTAATAACATTTCCGTTTGCACCAATGTCAGTACTTAGATTAGTAGCAAGTTTTCTTATTCAATAAAATGGTAAGTATCAGACGTTGGATTACATCTGATAGACTCTCAGTCCAACTACATTGTACATCCTTTTGGTGCATGTCTGACAGAAATCTGTCAGTTTTCTTAGTAGTTGTCTGAGATAAATCTTTCAGTTTCTTAGTAGTTTGGCACAGTTGATGTGCCACCAAGTGAAGCAGTTCTCACAATCCACACAGTTCTGATTACCTTTCCTGGGCTGGCAGGTAGGGTTGGCGCATGACTCTCTGACTCCTTGACCAGTCAGGTATGCACACACTCTCTGTAGCTGCCTGAGTCTGACCCATTATAGCAACAGGTACATCCGTTGCCAAAACCTCAGCATGTAAAGTCATTGCCTTCGTTACGCGGTTAATATAGATATAATAATTTTGTTATTCAGAAAATCCAGGATGTTTACGTAGACATGTAGCCTAGCGTTGGGGGCAGAAGTTCAATTGTGAGTAATGGGTATTTCGTCCGAACCAAGCTACAGGTGTGGGTCGAAAGTTGACGCTCTTCCCCGTGCCTAGAATTTTATTAATGAGTTGTCAACCGGTTCCTCAAGATCTCACCCTTTCCTGACCCGTAAGCGGGCCGGTAAAAGTTTGGCAAGATGTAGGACAGCCACCCACACCGTACACATATAGTAATTATGCGAAAATGCAAATGGGTTTTCTTCAGGGAGGTTGTGTGGCGTCGGCCTGTTCACGCATGCGTACTTTGGTACTGGAAACCTCTGGGAAAGTTATTGACTTGCTTTAAAAGGGGACAGATTTGCGCACTCGAGGAGCGTGGCAGATTATATTTCACCGAAACACGACGTGTACGCTCCACGAGAGAAGCTACCAAAATGCTCCCAACTTTCAGACCTTCAAAATGTTCCGCATAGACAAGCCAAGCCGGCTTGCACTAGCGTTATGTTTGATTTCTAAATTACGAACTTTTCAAATTTCAACTGTCAAAAGATGTTAACGATTATATTTATTCGGTGTACTGATGCAACGGAGATGGCGATTTTATGTGATTGTGAAATGTACGTGAAGTGACTTGCTGTCGAATAAATCTCTAATCGAGACGATACCTGGACAACTGGTGTTAAAACTGATTTCATTCTAGACGTGAATGAATCTGGCGAGCTAATAGCGAACTTTGTGAAAATCGACTCTCGCGCACTTGCCCAACGAGACGGGGTCGAACTTTACAACTGGCGAGTCTGCGCCAGGATTTATTCAACAACACAGTAAATTGACTTTCGAACATTTCAACATGGACAACCAACAATTCCAGAACTATACGATCGGGTTAGCCCAACAAGAACAGGAGAGACGGGCAATCCAAGCGACGCGAGAACAAATCCGTGACTTGATTCGTCAAACGCAAACGTGCGACGGCGCCACTACCGCTGCCGTAAGAAACTGGATTCGAGAAGTGACACTGGCTTTCAACCAAGCAGGTGCACCCAATATAATAGAAATTGCCTCTAAAACGGTCGCCGGTCCGCTGAGATTTGAACTCGAAAGATTCATCGAGGGTTTAATCGTCGCCAATCAAGTGGCCCGCAATGCCACTCCATGGGCAGATGTACGCGATCATCTAGCTGCCCAATTTCTGAACATTGATGAGAGCGCCGCATTGAGAGACGACTTGGAACGACTCCGCCAGTCGGCCTATGAACCAACGGCCCAGTCCGCAAGACGTTTCCGGGACGTCGCGGACATTGCTTATCCCACCGGGCAACGCAACGTTGATCAGGAACGTTTACTGATCAAAACTTTTGGTTTAAAAACAGCTCAAAATTTCTTTAAAAAAGAGATGAATAAGGTCTTGGCTGATTTAATTGGTAAATGCGTCTTACTGTACATCGACGATATTTTGGTCTTTAGCAAAAATGAAAAGGCGCATGTAAGGCACTTACAACTTGTGTTCGACAGACTCAGAGAGGAGCATGTAAGGTACCTACGACTTGTGTTCGACAGACTCAGAGAGGAGCATGAAAGTCACCTACGACTTGTGTTCGCCAGACTCAGAGAGGAGCATGTAAGGCACTTACAACTTGTGTTCGACAGACTCAGAGAGGAGCATGTAAGTCACCTACGACTTGTGTTCGACAGACTCAGAGAGGAGCATGTAAGTCACCTACGACTTGTGTTCGACAGACTCAGAGAGGAGCATGTAAGGTACCTACGACTTGTGTTCGACAGACTCAGAGAGGAGCATGTAAGTCACCTACAACTTGTGTTCGACAGACTCAGAGAGGAGCATGTAAGGCACTTACAACTTGTGTTCGACAGACTCAGAGAGGAGCATGTAAGGCACTTACAACTTGTGTTCGACAGAATCAGAGAGGAGCATGTAAGTCACTTACAACTTGTGTTCGACAGACTCATAGAGGAGCATATAAGGCACTTACAACTTGTGTTCGACAGACTCAGAGAGGAACATGTAAGGCACTTACAACTTGTGTTCGACAGACTCAGAGAGGAGCATGTAAGTCACTTACAACTTGTGTTCGACAGACTCAGAGAGGAGCATGTAAGGCACTTACAACTTGTGTTCGACAGACTCAGAGAGGAGCATGTAAGGCACTTACAACTTGTGTTCGACAGACTCAGAGAGGAGCATGTAAGGCACTTACAACTTGTGTTCGACAGACTCAGAGAGGAGCATGTAAGGCACTTACAACTTGTGTTCGACAAACTCAGAGAGGAGCATGTAAGGCACTTACGACTTGTGTTCGTCAGACTCAGAGAGGAGCATGTAAGTCACCTACGACTTGTGTTCGACAGACTCAGAGAGGAGCATGTAAGTCACCTACGACTTGTGTTCGACAGACTCAGAGAGGAGCATGTAAGGTACATACGACTTGTTTTCTACAGACTCAGAGAGGAGCATGTAAGTCACTTACAACTTGTGTTCGACAGACTCAGAGAGGAGCATGTAAGGCACTTACAACTTGTGTTCGACAGACTCAGAGAGGAGCATGTAAGACACTTACAACTTGTATTCGACAGACTCAGAGAGGAGCATGTAAGACACTTACAACTTGTCTTCGACAGACTCAGAGAGGAGCATGTAAGGCACTTACAACTTGTGATCGACAGGCTCAGAGAGGAACATGTAAGGCACTTACAACTTGTGTTCGACAGACTCAGAGAGGAGCATGTAAGGCACTTACAACTTGTGTTCGACAGACTCAGAGAGGAGCATGTAAGTCACCTACGACTTGTGTTCGACAGACTCAGAGAGGAGCATGTAAGGCACTTACAACTTGTGTTCGACAGACTCAGAGAGGCGGGGCTCAAATTGAAGCTTAACGCTTATATACTTAACGCGAATGGAATCCAGACAAATCCGGACAAAGTAGCAGCGATAGCTAATTTGCAACCACCAACCACCGTCAAGGAAGTCAGATCAATATTAGGAATGTGCAATTATTATAGGACCAGCCTACCAAATTATGCGAAAGTAGCTGAACCCTTGATTGAATTGACACGAAAACAGGTACGGTTTACCTGGAACGATGAAAGGCAGGAAGCGTTTGACAAACTAAAACAATTACTAATTTCATCACACGTGATGGCACCGCCCGACATTCAAAAACCCTATAAGTTATACACAGACGCATGTGACTATGCAATAGGGGGGATTTTGGTCCAAGATTCCGACGATGGGGTGGAAAAAGTGATACAGTATGTCAGTCACACTCTGTCGACCACACAGCGGAAGTGGGCGACAATTGAGAAAGAGGCTTACGCAGTCGTTTATTGCATTGATAAGCTCAAACCCTATTTGTATGGAGCGCAGTTTAACGTGTATACGGATCACAAACCTTTGCTGAGTATATTCACAAAGTCGATGAATAATACGACAATACAGAGATGAGGGTGACGCTCGCAGAATGTGCGGCGACCATATCCTACAGACCAGAGAAACGTCAAGTCAGAGCGGATATGTTATCGCGTATTAAACATGACACCGATAACGACATTGCCATAATCGATACGGACGAACCGTTTGACCCTGACACTCTCCCTGACGACGATCACGTGACCGACACACTGCCATTAATCCACGACGGGCTAAATCTCCAAACGGTAGCGAATGATCAACGGAAGGAATTTCCGGAACTGTGGCAGCGGGGTAAAAAGGAAGATGACGAAGATTATGACATTCTAAATGGGGTACTGTACAGTGCGAAACCACCTAATTTAACGGCACCTCTATATCCCCGATTAGTGTTACCAACAGCCTACAGGGAAGCCGTTATCGACCGAGCCCATAGGGAATGTGGACATTCAGCCCTATGGAAAACTATCAGACGCATTACGGAAGCATATGTATGGACGGGGTTACGTAGGGATGTTCGATTGCAATTACGCCATTGCGCAGTCTGTATGACACACAATCGGCACTTTCAACGACACACGATGGGCGAGATGCCAATAGCGTCGTACCCGATCCAAATTGTAGCAGTTGATTTGATAGGACCCCTTGTGGAATCTCCGCTTGGGAATAAGTACATATTAACTGCCGTTGACTTTTGCACAGGATGGGCTAAAGCGTTTCCAATTCCATCTAAATCTAACGAGAATGTTTGGAATGCCTTCACTAACGGGTTTATATCCCGCCATGACTGTCCCGAAGATCTGATCAGTGACCTTGGGAGTGAGTTCACAGCATTGGGGTTTGAAAGGTATTTGGAACAGTTAGGCATCGAACACCGTACCACCACCCCCGTCCACTCCCAGTAAAACGGGAAGATTGAAAGGTTCAAGAGGACGATAAAGGAGACGATCCAGAAAGCGGTAAATAACGAACCAAGCAGGTGGGAATCTGTTCTAAATGACGCCCTGTTGGCCTATCGAACGAGTGTATCAACAACGACTGGTGATACACCACACTTTCTTATGACTGGCAGGAAACTATGAATGAGTGTATCGACAACGACTGGTGATACACCAAACTTTCTTATGACTGTAGGAAACTACGAACGAGTGTATCGACAACGACTGGTGATACACCACACTTTCTTATGACTGTAGGAAACTACGAACGAGTGTATCGACAAAGACTGGTGATACACCACACTTTCTTATGACTGGCAGGAAACTACGAATGAGTGTATCGACAACGACTGGTGATACTCCACACTAGTAGTTAGTGAAGGTTTCTGAAACCTTAACGTCGGAGGCCATGTGCATGAACGACTTCCGCTTCCGGTTGCGCGCGCAGCCAATCAGAGCGCCCCCTGACGGTTGTAGGAACACCACAAACCGTGCGCAGCGCCCCCTAGCGACGGTAGGAGTACCGAAAGATAACCAGTAGTCATCGATAGTGGACATAGGAACAAAGAAAATACACGTAATATCACCCACCCACCCACCCACCCCACCCCACCCCACCCACCCCACCCACACACCCACGACAACACGTGACCTTGACCCTAACGGAGTGACCAGTCCGAGTGGCGAGCTAATACTAACTGGACGCCCGAACGACTGGAGTTAACTGTAAGCCGAAGCGTTTATCCAGCTGTGAGCCATAGTGCGAGATCAAAGGATACCAATCTGAACAATGTAGCAAGGGAGTCGAGCTAATCAGTGAAAAAACAGCAACTATGTTGCAATGACGGCATTGATGTGGGACTGAGGCATGTTATAGCCAGTTATATGGAGTGGACATAAGACGTAATAAAAGTAAAATTGGTAAAGATAAGGCGATAATGTAATATGTATTAATTAGCCGACATGCATGGCTATAATATAACCACCGGACGACGGAAATCGGACCGTTCATTAAAGAAAATGTAGCAGAGCGAAAATGGAATATGTGTATAATATACACACACCAGTGCAATGGGAACGAGAACGCAATACAAGACGGGAATGTATATAAACTCAAGCAAAATGTAATATATATGAAACTGTTAAATATAATGCGATGAAGTTATATGTAATAGGTAGCCGACATGCATGGCTATCAGTTAACCACCAGACAACGGAAACCGGACCGTTAATTAAAGAAAATGTAGCAGGGGAACATTGACTATGTGTATAATATGCCAACACGCAGTTGGAACAAGAACGCAATACAAGACGGGAATATAAGGTGATGCAAAATTTAATACACGAAAAAGAAGCACAATTACAATGGAATAGAAATTAAAACATTAGAAGTAAAAGAAGTTAAACATTAAAATGTGCGTTGGTAGAAGTGTTCACGAAGACAGATTGAATGCCGTCAATAAACAACGCCGAACGTGACGTGATGTTAACTTGCGGCCCAAGGCGACTCGTAGCGGAAGCGGTGCCAGCGTGCATCGACGGCGACGCAGTAACGAGTTGCTGCTGCTGCTGCTGTGAAGGTGTGCGAAAGCGGGTTTTAGGGGTGCTGGTATATGCGGCAGCAACAGCTCTTGCATAACACTCCCCCACAGCTTCCTATGATCGAGGAAAGCTGCAGAGGAGTCACATGCTTCATCCCAGGATTCTGGTGCGGTGTTCTGGGTGCGATAGCCAAAGGCGTAGTGACGCACGTCAGAGAGCACGTGACGCCAACGACTGACGTGGTCCATGAATGCGATCATGAGATTGGCGTCATACAGCTGGTCACGAAACAGGACGGTAGCCTGACCGTCCCGACGGTCGACGGTGACCTGGAGGAGTTCCTCCATCACGTGGGGCCAGTGAAATCGAGGTATGCTGTAAGTAAACGACACAACCAGAGTGAGAATATGCATAGTGTAGGCATCTATATATATATATATATATAACAGACGTAACCAAGCAACGAGAGAGATATGTAATACGAAACCGATCGACTGGTAGGCGTTATCGCTAGGCAAGCCGCTGCATATGGAACTTGGACTCGACGAACACTCAGCGAGACATGTATACACGGGAACGATAGAACAGTATGTAAAGTGAACAGTTATGAAAAATGTAGAGCTATGTAGAGCTATGTAGAGCTATGTAGAGCTATGAAAGTATAATATATATATATTAAATATAAATACTCACACACGAAGCAGTAGAGGCAACAGCGAGTCCCCCATTAGATCGAGAACGACCAAGAGCTCCGCGAAGGCACCTTTCGGTACGAGAGGCGTGATCTGTAGTAGTAGTAGTATTTGGTAACGGCGACGAAGGCAATGGCGGTTGTGACGACGACACGACGATCGCAGCCGCTATATATACCATGCTAGAAATAAGCCAGACAGCGGACGTAACGCTTGTCGATCACAAGACCGGTGGACAAAGTACACCGCGCCACCAGACATCCAGCGCACAATAGCTGCATCACGTGCGCGACCAAGGGTGGTGCTAGAAATAAGCACAGTAAACAGAAAAACTGATAAGCGGCCGGCAACTGTCAGCTTACCGACACCGGGCATCCATCACGCAAGGAAAAAAGTGGGGGTTACGAGTACTCGACAGCGCTAGAACGGCGTGTATTTAATACAATAAATGTACATTTTAACGTCATAAAGGCACTATGAATCGTCCTATACACTTTAGAGGCGGTAACAGTTATCTGTCCAATTTCTACGTGTGCAGGATACATGTGTGGAATAGAGAATTTAACACTGTTGAAAGTGCGTACCATTGGCGTAAATGCATGCATCATGGTGATATGCAGACAGCAGAAAAAATGCTTTCCACGCGCACGGGTCTACAGGCGAAACACCTCAGCAAGAGCATACGAGAGAAGGAACAGTTACGCGCAGAATGGAACAAACAGAGATATTCAGTAATGTATGCGTTAGTTGCTGTTAAATATCGTGATCCAACCCTACTTAAACGACTGTTAGCCACACGGGAAGCCGAGTTGAAGGAATGGGTAAAGAGTCGGGAAGGATACTGGAGTGCACTGACCTATAGTGATCAAGCCGGTCAGAACATGCTAGGAAATATACTCATGCGAATACGCGAGTTCATTCGATTGCATAAGACTCCCCCCACAGCGAAACGATGGCCAGACGTAACGCGAGTCGATCACAAGACCGGTGGACAAAGTACACCGCGATACCAGACATCCAGCACACAATAGCAGCATCACGTGCGAGACCAAGGGTGGTGATAAGAAAGCACGCCACAGCCGATGGGAGGCCTATATAAACCCAGCGCAGAGTGAACGAGGCACACAACCACTCTCCGAACACCCAGCACACGTCTACAAGAACAACAGCATCATCAGAAGAAATGGCCGCCCAACAACTCGTTGACAGGGACATGACAGTCAGCCGACTTGAGAAGGAGGTAAGTAACGGAAATTATATATTTACACGTCCGTTAACCATAGTACAATGTGCCGTTCAAGATAAATTTATCGTATATCCATCGTGTCAGCAGTGTAACAAACTTGTGAGTCCTGAAAACAATGGGTATGTGTGTCCGATTCATCGATGGCAGCGTGGTCCAGTGTATAAGTTCGCTCTGCGTATCATCCTACAGGACACCATTGGCAGTGAAGTGTGGGCAACTTTATTTAATGACAAGGCAGTCCAGGTGTTGGGATTCACGGGTAACGCCTACCTGAGTATGAAGTCAGACGCCGAGCGGTATGCGGCACTGGACATGTTGCGGGGGGCCCGTGTCATGGTGACCATTAGGAAACGCGTAGCGGGACAGTATGTCAATTACACCGTGTCAGACCTGGAAGTAGTCACCGTGTGATTCTGTTGACAGGATGACGCCGCTGCTGCTGCAGCTACTGCAAGCAGTGACGTCGGGGAGGGAAGCGAGAAGGTAATGCAATGGTTACGTACTAATAGTTCCGAAATACTATTCTCCTCCTCGGTGGATAGTTGTTCACCGCCACCGCTAATTAGAATAACAGATGACGAGGGGGAGGATAGCACGTCACAACCCGATGTTATATCTATAAGTAGTGGTAGTAGTAGTAGCGATGATATGGAGGCTACGGTGAGTGGTCTAGATAGGATACGTGATCGGTCCGAAGCCATGACGAAGGAAAATAACTTCTATAAGGCGCTAGAGGTCGCCAGCGTTCAGTATGCCTGTGACGAGGTGAACCGCATAATGAATTTAACGGACGACAAGGAGCGTTACGTACCATCGTCCAGCATGGTCATGCACGTCTTGCGGTGGCTATCGATAGAGGTAATCTCAACGTGTGGGAACATGCAGTGGCGTCACCATGTGACAGAGTTGGTTAGAAAGAGTATGTACGAACGATACAGCGATATACATGGCGACGCGGGCGAATATGCCGAATGTAACTAGTGCTTTCTGTCCAATAGATAAGCAACGGCCTACGTGAACTACGTAGGGCGTACGAAGAGGTGGAGGAGGTTGCGGCGCCATCACGCAAAAGAAAGAACGCAGCTCCGGCAGATGGCGACACCAGAGAGGTGAAGCGACGAGGCACTGCCGCAGCATCAACATCATCATCATCAGACACATCCCATGACTACTGCGAGTCACCACCAGCAGCGCTGGAGATACCGTGGGGACCGCTGTACCAAGATGTGTCTGATAATGATGATGACGAATTTACATTCAGCCCCGCTTCGCCGCCGCTCACACAGATGACGGAGGACGAGAAGACAGCACCACCACCGACGCTCTACGTATTCCCGGATGAAACCGTCGTGCTGACGCCAGACGGCGGGTGCGTCCACATACCCGACCAACACACCATCACCCAGCCGGAGCCGTCGACCATAGAGGATGAGGATGATGAGGTTGATGAGGATGAGCTCGGCGAAGACCCAGCCCCCGCAAGTCACATGAATTCCAAGGTGTGTTTTATAATGATGGAGGAGGCGATTTCCCACATTTTCACAAATCAGTGGAGGTCATCCGCACCATCGCCATCGGAAGAAGTGACAACGGACGTATTGCAAGGGCTCGCAGCAACGATACTGTCGGCGGTATTCAATGAACTTATGATGTCTTACGCCCGCATCAACATCCGCCGTCTGCCGTAGTTAGTAGTAGTAGTAGTAGTAGTAGTAGTAGTAGTAGTAGTAGTAGTAGTAGTAGTAGTAGTATGTGAACTTTAGTAGTCAGTAGTAGTAGTTAGTTATTTAGTTAGTTAGTAGTAGTATGTGAACATTAGTAGTCAGTAGTAGTAGGTAGGAGTAACATTATAACCACGGTATATGTACATTAGTATTATTGCTTGTTATGTAGATTGAAGTGTACGATGAGGCACCCGTACTCCCAGCCAGCATTCGGGATCGGTCTGAAGTATTGATATCCACGTATATGACGTCGTCAACAGAATATTATTATTAGTCAAACATAACCGAGTTAGTAGTTAGTAGTTGTAGTAAGTAATATGGAGTGGAATATTAGTATCTTTTAATTTGTTCTGTAGGATGACGTATCTGTGCTACCGGCAGAAGTGCGTAGGCGTGCATGTCGGGAATTAGTGGTGCTAATACTAGAATACATGATATCGACACATGATGAACAGTAGTCATATTTCTTTTATGTAGGAGGAAACACCCGTACTAGCAACAGCCGAGAGGAGACGCTCATTACATGGATTAATTCAGATAATTATTGATTATATGACAGAAACACACGATTATTAAGAAGCACCGTTTGCAACGGAAAGTCGTATGAAGCACAGTAGTGTAGTGTAACGTGTCGAACTGTATGGTATTTAGTCGCTCTTATTGTTTGACATATATGTTATTTAGTCGCTCATATTGTAGGACATATATGGTATTTAGACACTCGTAATGTAAGACATATATGTTATTTAGTCTATCGTATTGTATGACATAGAGTAAAATCTATATATATACATATATACATAACGACTTATATAGTACATCATCATCATTGTACGTAACCTCTGTTCTGTCGCGGTGTAAGAACCCACAAGTTAATAACCATGTTACTAGCCACTGGCGTGTCGATAACCGAACGTAAGCTAGTGGTCACGGTCGAGGATGTAACAATCCCACAAACCATCAAGTCATCATAGTAATTATATAAGTCTAACCGTGTATATGTATATGTATATATGACATACGACATTATACTTAATAAAAAGTCATACAATGATTAAAACGTGTTGTCAGTGGTGTTCCCACGGTCTACATAGTTGAAAGAGAACCCGTAGCCATCGATAGTGGACACACAGTAGCCAATACCTCAGG
This sequence comes from Lamellibrachia satsuma, assembly GCA_033239005.1. Taxonomy (NCBI): domain Eukaryota; kingdom Metazoa; phylum Annelida; class Polychaeta; order Sabellida; family Siboglinidae; genus Lamellibrachia; species Lamellibrachia satsuma. The sequence continues at coordinate 47,793 of BSQZ01000182.1, read as the reverse complement.
AACACACCTTAGTTCATACACCATTCACCATTCACCATTCACCACCACCATCACCACCACCACCACCACCACCACCACCACCACCACCACCACCACCACCACCACCACCACCACCACCACCACCACCACCACCACACGTACTATATAGATGCACTAAGGACCGCTGTCTCTCAGTTGTAGACGCGTAGAGCACCATGAAACATCATCTATGTCGTCACTGCGGACTGGCACTCGATACGTATGCAGAGCTACGACGCCACGTAGCGAGTCATTCGACACCGGCAGTGAACGAACACACGTATTCGGTGGCGCAACCAATAGTGGTGCCACCTAGCAACCAGGCAAAGCAAACGAAATATTCGTGTAAATGCGATGCAACGTTTGGGAGATGGAACGATCTGCAGCATCACGTTAGGTCCGTATGTCGGCTTAGCAGTAGCAGTAGCAGTAATAGAAAAAAGACCACAGTGTACACTTGTGCGAAATGTGGAAAGAATTTCAATAGACACGACAACCTGACCAGACACGCACGAACAATGTGTACCGACGTCGTCAAGAAGCCACCATCAACGAAGAGATCAAACAGGGAAGACACCACACCCAACCATCCATTCGTTACCGACGAAGACCCCATTGACCCACCTGCTCGACTCCCCTTCGCCGACAACCTGTCGACGGAACTGTTAGATGTCGTACGAGCGCACTGGTCGACCGTACGGACATGTGTAACGAGAGGTCCCCTCCAGTGCAGGTACGATTACAGATTAACGACGCTAGACACGACCGTTCTAGAGACGCCGTTGAAGAACATGTTCCAGGAACAGACCAACGCCTTCAAGATTAACCTCAGTTACGGGTTCATTCTGAGGAACAAGAACACGGGTCAATACAAGTACTACCATTCCTCGTGCAACTGCTGTGGACGCTACCTGGACGAGCCCAGTCTCATCACTAACAGCAAGGACTTTGATGACTTTCTCGAACGCATCCGAGAAACCGACGTCTTGCAATGGGCCATCAATCAAAGACCGGATTCTGCGTGGGTGTGCGAACTCGTGACCAATGTCACATTTTTCGTCAACCACATCATCGATCACCCGATAGGATGTGTAGGAATGATCGCCCTTCCAATGTACATCAAGAAGAACAAAGCCGTCATCGGATTGGAAAAGGAACCCATCAATGTCAAGAGGTACAGTGACAACCTGTGTCTCTTCCGATGTCTGGCCCTGCATCGAGGATGTGAAAGGCGTCGATTGGAACCAGCGGTGAAGACGCTGTACGAGGCTTACGCTCAAGACGGCGTATCCATGGCAGACTTTGCCGGAGTCACGATGGATGACCTCTATCGTGTAGAGACCACGTTCCAAACGAACGTGTGCGTGTACCGTCTCGTACAACCGGATGCAGAGGATGGAGAGGATGGAAAGCCAACTGCAGAACTCGTTCGTCGCTCGGTATGTAAGTACCCTGACACACTCTACCTCAATCTTCACGAGACGCATTTTCCCTTCATCCAGGATAGACGCATGTACTGTCACTCGTACAGATGTCGGAAGTGTGGTGACTCGTTGTGGAAAGACGCATGGCATCTACGCAACCACGAGAGCACGTGTACGGGGGGGGGGTGCGTCGAGTCTATCCTGGTGGCGTGTACCATTTGACTCCATCGGTGTTCGAACGACTGGACGACGAGAACATCCGAGTGGCCGAAGCGTTGCGGTACTATCCGTACCAAGCCACCTTCGACTTTGAGTGTTGGTTCGACACCGAACACCTTCCGTCTGACAGTGACCAGGTTCACTGGGTTGCGCGTCACGTCCCGGAGACACCAACAAGTTGGTGAGCACCATGATGCCTATCCTGCAATCGATGAGTGAGGCCGCGTACGACAAGATCAAAGACTCATACGAGAATGTGTTGGAACAACTCGCAGAAGAGCTGACGAAATGGGACGAACGGGAGGAGGCTGCACGGTTAGCCACCGACAAGGACTCTCGACCGGCAACCAATCCGTACAAAACGCTGATGGGACAACTATATGGATGGATGCGTCAGTTACCTGTCATCGGGTTCAATTCGGGGAAGTATGATCTCAATGCCATCAAACAGTTCCTCATACCGTACTTCCTGACGACTGCAAAGACCGAGGAACAAGAAGAAGAGGACGAGGACGAGGACGAGAGGGAGCAAGAGGAAAAAAAGAAAGACGAGAACGACGGCGTCGGGTCAATGTTCGTCATCAAACGCAACAACACGTTCATGTGTCTGTCGACGGATCAGCTGAAATTCCTAAACATGATCAACTACATAGCCCCCGGGTTCAGCTACGACAAGTATCTGAAAGCGTACGGATGCGAGGTGACGAAAGGTCATTTCCCGTACGAGTACATGGACCGTCTGGAGAGACTCGACGACACCGCTCTTCCACCGAAAGAGGCCTTCTTCAGTCGACTGAAGAACGAAGGTATTTCAGACGAGGATTACGCCAGTTGTCAGGAGGCCTGGCGCGTCAATGGCATGACGACGTTGCGCGACTTTCTCGTCTGGTACAACAACAGGGACGTGGTTCCCTTTCTACAGGCCATCGACAGACAGTTTGCCTTCTATCGACAACGTGGAATAGACATGTTCAAACAAGGCATCAGCGTACATGGTCTGACCCTGCTGTACCTGTTCAACGACCTTCCAGAGAAGACCTACTTTACCACCTTCAACGAGAAGAATAAAGATCTGCATGACCTCGTCAAAGAGAACATCGTAGGCGGTCCTTCGATCATTTTTCATCGCTATCACGAGAAAGGGGTCACCACGCTACGTCAGAACGAGTACGGAGAGGCTGCTCGTCCTTGTCGGTCGATCGTCGGATACGATGCGAACGCACTGTACCTGTGGTCGCTCATGCAAGACATGCCTATGGGATGGTGCACGCGACGATGGGTTGAGAAGGACTTCCGCCCCGAATCGGCGCAGCTGTACGGACAGATGGCTGGCGAATGGTTGACGTGGGAATCCGAACGCACGGGACGTCCCATACGGCATCAGATCAACGGACGAGAGAAGAGAATAGGCAAACATCGGGTGGATGGATGGTGCAGCGAGACGAAGACGGCTTATCAGTTCCAAGGTTGTTTTTTTCACGGTTGCTCGTGCACTCGAGAAGAGGTGAACGCCGTCAACGGGAAACCCATGGCGCAACTGCTCGCCGAGACCCGAAAGACCACCGCCTACCTACGTCACTTTGTCAAGGTCGTCGAGCTGTGGGAATGCGAGTGGAAAGAGATGAGACGAACCCCGGCCGTACGAAAGTGTCTGGATGCTGCATTTCCCCGACGTCGACACGTGCGGTGGACGATGACGTCGCAACAGATCCTGAACGGTGTGCGTGCAGGAACCGTGTTCGGCATGATCGAGTGCGACATTTGCCGGAAGAATTGCGCGAGCACTTTGCCGAGATGCAGCCCGTGTTCAAGAACATCAGTCTGATACGCGAGGATCTCGGTCCGTTCATGCGCCGCTACGCCGAAGAGCACAACATAATGGCAACTCCGAGGCGCATGCTCGTGGGTAGTTATCGCGGCGATAAGATACTGCTCGCAACGCCACAGCTGCGATGGTATCTGGACCACGGTCTCGAGGTGCTGCACGTTTACCAGGTCATCGAATACGATCCTATTCCGTGTTTCCGGCGGTTCGGCGATGCAGTGTCCAAGGCCCGACGCGAGGGCGACGTCCACCAAGACAAGACCATCATCGCGGACACCATGAAGTTGCTGGGGAACTCGGGCTACGGAAAGACCATCACCAACGTTGACCGACATCATGACGTAAGCTACTGCACGGAGAAGGCGGCATCGCTCATGATCAACGATAAACGGTTCCGACAACTCGAGATCGTCGTCGACGATGCGTACGAGATAGAGATGAACAAGAAAACCGTCAAGTACACCCTACCCGTACACGTGGGATTCTTCGCTCTGCAGTACGCCAAGATGCGTATGTTGCAGTTCTATTACGACTTCATCATCAGATACGTGGAGCGCCCTCTGTTCCAGTACTGCGAGATGGATACAGATAGTGCCTATTTGGCCTTGGCCGGTGAGTCCGTCGATGACCTCATGACCCCAGCACTACGAGATCATTATTTCCGACATCGTTCCGAATGGCTCCCGTCCGAATGTTGCGACGAACATCGGAACGACTACGTGCGCTGTCGCCTCGCCAATCGACCGTGGGTCGGAGACGAGGCGTGCTGTAAGGCGCGAAGAGCGTTCGACAAGAGGACACCGGGTCTGTTCAAGGTCGAGTGGTCCGGTGACGGGTTCGTGGGGTTGTGTAGCAAGACGTACTATTGTTTCGGAGCCACCGACAAGTACAGCACCAAAGGACTGAGCAAACGGCACAACACCATCGACAAGGATGCGTTCCTGGCGGTGCTCACCAATCGTCGGAGCGGAAGTGGATCGAAACGTGGTTTCCGGGTGCATAAATCGACCGTGTTGACGTACGTGCAGGAGCGGGCGGCCCTCACATACTTTTACGCCAAACGAGTGGTGCACGAGGACGGGGTGACCACGGGTCCGGTGGACGTATAGAAAAGGCGATGCACGCTGCACTTGTTTCATACGCAATCATGGATGCACGATTGAAACATCCCTTCACGTGCATCGTCGTCGGACCGACGGGGTGCGGCAAGAGTACTTTCGTGACGCGTATGTTGCGTCACGCTGCTGCGATGATCGATCCACCGCCCGAAAAAATAACGTGGTGTTACGGAGAATGGCAAGAGGCTTACGCAACGACGGACTTGATCCACGTGCGTTTCGAGGAAGGGTTACCGACGGCGGCCATGTTCGATTCGACAACGAGGAACCTCATCGTCATAGACGATCTCATGGCTGAAACGGACGAACGGGTCACGACCTTGTTCACTAAAAAAGTCACCACAGGAACACGTCCGTACTGTATCTCGTACAGAACCTGTTCCCTAAAAACAAAGAGAGTCGCACCATCAGTCTGAATTCCCAGTACATGGTGGTGTTCAAGAATCCTCGTGACGCATCGCAGATGGCGCACTTGGCTCGGCAGATGTATCCGGGACGCGGCAAGTTCGTGCAAGAGGCTTTTAAAGACGCCACGTCGGTACCGTACGGTTATCTATTGGTCGATCTCAAACAGGACACGCCCGAGGACATGCGTCTGCGCACGGCCATCTTTCCAGACGACGGTGTGCAGTACGTGTACTTGCCGAAGATATAAAACGACCGAGTGTGTGGTTAGTCTCTTCATTCGCATCATGTCTGCCCTGGTGAAGAGACACATCGTGTGCATACAGGCTCTGACCAAAATCAAGAGCAACAAACTGATAAAGGCCATCATCGCCAACGCCGACGCCGATCTGCTGTGTGCACTAGCCGAGTGTGCCTACAACATACTAAAAAAGAACATTCCATTGACCGCTTTACAGAGGCGACGTTTGAGTAAATACAGGACGAAGTTACGCGAGTTGGCTCAGAGAGGAACGCCTGCTGCCAGGAGAAGACGCATCTTGCTGCAACCCCAGGTTGGCGAGGGACAGAGCGGCGGTTTCCTATCGGCCTTCCTAGCACCGTTGGCAAGTTCGGTCTTGCTACCCTTGCTCCGAGAGGTGCTGACCAAAAGGTAGATACATGGAGCACGCACGCAAGATGGCCTTGGTGGACCCGCGCCTGTTGGACACGCTTCGGTCACCCCCACCCGCGACCGACACCTTAGGCAAGAAGGTGCAAGCCCTCGATGACGATATGAAGACCATCCTCGATAGAACGGACATAGACGACGGGACCAAGGTGACACTGTATAATCAGGTGTTGCAGCGATACAACGTCTTGGCCGATCAACGCGTCAAGGAACCGATACGCGTGGTCATGGTGAACGAGTCGGAGGTGGAGCCGGGGTTGGGGTTGGGGTCGGAGGGTGCAGTACGAGCTCCTATTAGCGGACTGGAGGCCACCGTCTTGGCCAATGTTCCCAAGACCATGCAGGCCAAAGCCAGCCGTTTGATGGAGCATCTCAAGAGAGATATCGGGTGGACCGCTCGCGGTGAACTTATACACGAGGGCGTGCCGGTTGTCGGAAGTAACGTGGTGGATCTCGTTAATGATCTGTTGCGTAAGAGAAAGACCGATCCGACGGGTTGGCAGCCATTCGCACGACAACTCCGTGCCATCAACCTACCCATGGCGTTGGTCGGTAACGTCTCCAGGAGAGCCTACATACGTCCGGCGCCGACGGTCACTCCCTCTCGTTGGTCAACTACTATTCCGCGTGCTGCTGTAGGTAGTGCACGAAGATCGCTAAGTTGGACACCCCTCGCCCGTCAGAGCCGTCGTATGGAACATTCCATGCCCACCCCACCCCCCGAATCACGCAAGGCTTTGTCGTCATTGGCTGGTTGGGACGCCCTATAGGATGGTACGCTGCGTGTTCGTAGCACAGTGTTCGTCATGTCGCCCGATCCACAGGACCTCGTGTACCGTTCCGTCGTCGGTGCGATCTTTATCAGTGGACTTTACTTGATCGCTCACGGTATAGCCCAAAGTTTTATGCAACAGGCGTTATTCGAACCCCCCGCGCTCGTCGAATGGAACATTCCTTGTCCACCCCACCCGCCCCCCGCATCACGCAAGGCTTCGTCGTCATTGGTTGGTTGGAACAACGTATAAGGTGGTACGACGCGTGTCCGTAGCACAGTGTTCGTCATGCTCATCGATCAACAGGACGCGTAACGTTCCGTCGTCGCTGCGATATTGTTTGAAGGACTTACCTTGCTTGGTGACGTTGCAGCCGGCATCAGACTATGGTTACTCTCCTAGACCGTTGTTGTTCCACCGCTTGCATTGTAGGTGCCATAGTGTGTGTCCTACTACACGTCGGTGTGCTCCTCGTCATTCGTCAGCATTCGTACTCCGGGGTCAACGTCACCGCCCCCGTCAACGCATCGGTCCTCCTCCTCTTTTGATGGCGGAGAGGAGAGAACGACCCATGAGTGAGGTCTACTTCGATCCAAAACGGATAGGCAGTTATGGTGGAGTCGATGCCTTGCGACGCGTCACGCACACGCCGCGGAAGATCGTCGCAGAATGGTTGTCGGCACAGGACGCCTACACCTTACACAAACCAGCGAGACGTCATTTCAAGAGACGCCGCGTCATCGTGGGTGGTATACATCAGCAGTGGCAGGCCGATCTCGTAGACATGTCGAAGTTGAAAAAAGACAACGAAGGTATGACCTTTCTCCTCACGGTGATCGACGTCTTCTCGAAAGTGGCCTGGTGTGTTCCCATGAAGAACAAGTCCGCGGCGTCGTTGGTGGCAGCGCTGCAAGCCACGTTCGTCGACGTTTGGCCAAAGACGTTGCAGACAGATCAAGGCAAAGAATTTCTGAATAAATCCGTTCAGGCTCTCTTGCAGCGTTACGACATCCATCACTTCTCCACGCACAACGCGGAGACGAAGGCGAGCGTCGTGGAAAGATTCAACAGAACGTTGAAGATGCGCATGTGGCGATACTTCACGAAACACCAGACGTGGCGGTACATCGAAGTCCTTCCGGACTTGGTGCGATCGTATAACAACACCCGCCACCGCAGCATCGGTATGGCTCCGTCCAATGTGAATGCAAAGAATCAAGAAAAGGTGTGGCAACGTCTGTACGGTCACGACGGTAAGGGCGTGCCCAAGTTGCACGTGTCAGATCGCGTGCGCGTCAGCAAGTACAAAGGCACGTTCGAAAAGGGCTACGAGACGAACTGGAGCGAAGAGATGTTCACGATACACGAGGTTCACCCCTCCGATCCACCCGTGTACCGTTTGCGGGACGATCTCGGAGAAATGCTGGACGGCACCTTCTACGAACTGGAGCTGCAGAAGGTGTCGGTACCCGTCGATAAAGTGTACCGCGTTGAAGAGGTACTGCAACGCCGTACGGTTGGTAGACGAAAGGAGACTTTGGTGAAATGGTTCGGCTATCCCTCCAAATTCAACAGCTGGATCGATGCCAGGGCACTCGTCCACTCCACTATAAAGACTAGTCGCGCGCATGGCGACACTGCATTCGAGAAATGACACACGACACGACACCACAGACCTGCACCACCAACATAGACGAGGAGGAGGTGGAGCAGGACGAACACGAGGATTGTACTGACGCTGCATCGAACGAGCAAGACAGCACTTCCTGGCATCTGTTCGGTACCGCGTGTCCCAAAGAGGAGATAGTGTTTCTGAGTCAGGTCGTCGTCTTGTACACGGTCATTCTGATCAGCATTTACAACCTGACGACAGGTCACGGCGATTCTAATCTGTGGACGGCTCTGTTGAGTAGTTATTTGGGTTACCTACTGCTCAATCCCACGTTGAGACGCAATGGCGACTGATTTCTACATGACGCTGCCTAGCAACGCTTCTATGAAGACGCACCCCGACAACACCTTGACCCATTACGTCACGGCTTTGCCTCAACGCATCGATCTTACCGGCGAGTGGGAGTGTGGGTTGGCAGAGTTCCAGTATCCGCACACTTGGTACAACGTCACAGAGAACGATGCCTGGTTCTTCCTCAACACGATCGATGCTTCGGACTCGTCCCGACGTGCGAAGTTGTCGTGTGGGTATTACGACGATCCGTTAACATTGATGTATCACGTCAACAAGGGACTGTACAGTATGCGGACGGCGGAGACACAGGCTCACATGAGCTATAGTTCCGTCACTCAAAAAATGACGTTAGACATGACAGCGAACACCCTGTTCACCATACCGTACCACAGCGCGACGGCGTCCATGTTAGGATTCCCTAGACCCGTAGCCAGCGAGCCGGAGGCGGTTACGTCATCTCCCGTCATCGTCATCGACTCCCACCCTTCCGACTCGTCGTACCCCTTCCACCTCGAGGCCGACGATGTGGTGAACCTGACGCAGGGGTTCGACACCCTATACGTCTACACGGACATCGTGGAGTCTCGTATAGTGGGTGACACTCTCGCGCCTCTGTTGCGAGCCCTTCCGATTAGCGGACGTCACGGTGACAGGGTGTCCGCTCGTTTCACTAACGTGCACTACGTACCCCTGTTGTGCTCGAACTTCAACTCGATCGAGGTGGATATAAGGAACGACATGGGTCAAAGCGTGCCATTCGAATACGGCAGAGTGACGGTGACGCTTCATTTTCGTCGACGCAGGCCCGGACTGTTCTGATGAATTACAACGATTATTACGCGCGTCAGGCTGGCGTTGCGCAACCCTACTTCGCCGGTGCGCAATACCAGCGAGGTCACGGACTGGGCAGTCTGTTCGGCAGTCTGTTGCGCAGCGCCATGCCGCTCATCAAGAGAGGTGCCGTGGCGTTGGGTAAGGGAGCGTTGAGGACCGGCGTTCGCATAGCCGGCGACGTCTTATCCGGCCAGAACATAAAAACGGCTGCCAAAAGACGCGTCACCGATGCCGTGTTGAGTAGTATTCGGGCCCCCCCTGGTAAACGTATAAAACGATCGGCCGCAAAGGCGACATTCACTGCAGTAAAGAGACGCCGCAAGAAACGGACGTCCAAGAAACGTGTGGCCGACATATTCGACACCAACGATGGCTTTCGTGCATAGACAGTCGTGCGAGGGAGTCAAGACCGAGCTGGATCTCTTTACCGTACCCCCCACTCAGAACTGCATCACCGACAGTCACGTGGTGGAACATCAACCCATGGCCTCTCTGGACTCTGGAAGACCGATAGAATTCTTCATCCCCGGATCGGGTGACGATTACCTGGATCTCGCCAACACGATGCTACACGTGCAGGCGAAGGTGACGCGAGCCAACGGTGACAATCTCGACGCGGTCGACCCCGTGGGACCGGTGAACAACTGGCTGCAGTCGCTGTTCAGCCATGTCGACCTCTACCTGAACGGTGTGCTCGTGACCTCTTCGTCCAACTCGTACCCGTATCGAGCCAACTTAGAGGCGCTGCTGAGTTACGGATTCGACGCCAAGTCGACGCAGCTGACGAATCAACTGTGGTACAAGGACAAGGCTAGTCGCATGAACGCCACCGAGCTAGCCGGTGGACCCGATCCTAACCCCGGGTTCGTGACTCGACGACAGTACATAGCCGGCAGTCGCGTGGTCTCCACGTGGATATGTTTATGCAGGATAAATTCCTTATCAATGGAGTAGACGTCAAGTTACGACTGGTGCGTAGCAAGCCCTCGTTTGCGCTGATGGCTGCTGGACCCAACGAGTACAAGATAACCATCGTCAACGCATAACCATCGTCAAGAAGGCCACCCTCAATCCAGCCGTGCAGGTGGGTCACATGAAGGCTCTCGAGCGGACCACGGTCAAGTATCCGTTACGACCCGTCGAATGCAAGGTGTACTCCATTCCCGCGGGAGCTCTATCGCACACGCACGAGAACCTGTTCCTCGGCTCCCTGCCGAAACGTCTCGTACTGTGCTACATCGACAACGACGCCTACAACGGCACGTACGATAAGAACCCGTTTCACGCCAAGAACAACGCCATAGACTTCCACTCGGTGTACGTCGACGGACGTCAGATACCCGCCAAGCCCTTCCAGCCCAACTTCGCAGAAAACCTCTTCGCCAGGAGCTACGCGAGCCTGTTCACCTCGACCGGCAAGATCTGGCAGGACGAGGGAACGGACTGACTCGCGACGACTACCACCTTCTTCTGTTTCGACCTGACCCCCGACCAATGCGACGGTCCCTGCTTTCATCTGGTACAAAAGAGCAACCTGCGCATCGAATTTCATTTCCGAGAAGCGCTTCGGACCACCGTGAACTTCGTCGCCTACGCCGAATTCGAGTCCGTGCTGGAAATCGACAAGAACCGCAACGTCATCTACGACTACTGAGATGGACACCCTGCAGATCGCCCGTCTACTGGCGATGGATCCGAACACCGCGTCCGTCTTTGGCGGCGTCGTACCCAAAGATGGACTGTCTACAAAACTAGACGCTTTGCCGATCGCCTTCGTGTGCAACACCGACGACTGCGACGAACCGGGCGAACATTGGATAGCGCTGTACCTGTCCTCCGACGGGCGTGGCGAATACTTCTGTTCGTACGGTCTGCCGCCTCGTCACGCAGCGTTCCGCACCTTCTTGAACAAACACTGTTCCGAGTGGACTCATAATAGCAAGAGACTTCAGAGTCCTCTGTCTAACGTTTGCGGACAATATTGCGTCACTTATATAATGCTTCGTTGTAACGGTTCTCCTATGCGAACTTTCGTCAACGCTTTCCACACCGATCTGGTCGCTAACGATTGTCGCGTGTTCGATTGGATTAACCTGCTGAAAAAGGGTATACCGTACTATCGCATATCGTACTGAGCCTCTGGCGCGGTGGTCTCACCACCCGTAAGCTCGCCCTCGAACCTCTGGCGAAGTGGAGACACCCGTAAGTTCGCGACCTCTGGCGCGATGGTCACCATTCGCAAGTCGCCTCGTCATCATCTTCATCATCATACCCTGCTCGTTGTATCCAATCACTTACGATCGCCTCGTTTGTACTGCTGCCGCTTTGTTGTATTCAACAAAATACGTGTGTACCATACGATTTTGTTCGTCTCCTTACTAGGTTAATGACCCTCCGTAAACGTAACTAGGTAAATGTTCGTTCCTCCTCCAGTCGCTAGGGGGCGCTGCGCACGGTTTGTGGTGTTCCTACAACCGTCAGGGGCGCTCTGATTGGCTGCGCGCGCAACCGGAAGCGGAAGTCGTTCATGCACATGGCCTCCGACGTTAAGGTTTCAGAAACCTCCACTAACTACTCACACTTTCTTATGACTGGCAGGAAACTACGAATAAGTGTATCGACAACGACTGGTGATACACCACACTTTCTTATGACTGGCAGGAAACTACGAATGCCCTTGGAAAACACATTACGTGTTTCCAACGAGCAAGCTTTTGGCAACCGACTGGACGATTTAGCGACGGCCCTTAAAATCGCAGGAGCGATGACCGAGGACAATCGTAAATATAATCGTGAGCGACTTGCCAGAAAAGCGAACGAATAACAGATTTCCCCTGGAGATTCTGTTGTAATTAGAGCAGAAGGTCGAGTATCATTGACGAGCCGCTGGGATCCAGAATGGGTTGTCACGCGTGTTAGGGGTCCTGTTGTATTTCGGGTAAGACTAAAGTTTTGAACAAAGAGAAGGTCCTTATTGTTAACCCAGAGCAAAATTGGGATGACTGTCACCCCCGGCCAAAGCGTAAACAACACAGACCTAGCAGATATCAACGCTTGCGAAATGACAGGAATCAGAATCATCTGATGCCATAATGTCGTTGTTGCTAGACTCTGTCAGATTTGGTGTAAGACTTGTCACTTACTAGGACCAGCCACTGTGACCTGGTTACTGAGATCCAGCCTCACTGCACTAGTCTTTCTTTGCTGCACTGGAGACAGGAGTAGCATTTTTTATTCCGTTTCTTTGATTTCTGGCTCCATTGTGCTTACAGTGAATCTTTCTCAGGTGTGTCTGTCAGGTCGCGAGATTTTGCAAGTTTTCTCCCAGAGCTACGCTTTCGTGGATGTGCTTTGTGGAGAGGCTTATGTCATTTGGTGAGGCACTGGAACATCGGGGCTGGTTTGTCTGATTAAATTATCTTACTGTGGCATGCTAAGCTGGTCCTGGCTGTTGAGCGACTGCTGGTCCTGGCTGCTGAGTGACTGCTGGTCCCGACAGCTGAGCGACTGCTAGTCTTGGCTGCTAAGCAACTGCTGGTCCCGGCAGCTGAGCGATTGCTAGTCTTGGCTGCTAAGCAGCTGCTGGTCCCGGCAGCTGTGTGACTTCCTCTCTCAGTGGAACTTCTTCCGGCTGGTCAATAACGAAATATGTCAAATACTCATTATCTGTCTTTGTTGAAGACAGACTGGATGGTCTGCGGCACAAATGCCTGTGGGTATGCACCTTCCGACAGTTGCTCGAATGAAACATACAGCACGACTAAGGCTAATTGCCTTAAGTTTTTGAAGGCTAATCGTAGGGTTTCGCTGGCGGAATCCAGTCATCCAGCCTTGTCCTGCTTCCTTCTCTCGAGTCCACGCATTTGGAATTTCTTTCTCATTTCTTACATCAAAATTGGTATGCCAGCTGCCTTGTATGTCCTGGAGATAAAGCATGTTACATCTTCGCTGATGTGATGAGGTATTCTGTTAGTTCATTCTCCTCGCCATTGTTGAAGACTTGACGGTGGATATAATTTGCTTCGATCATAGTGCCCCAGGCACGCGTGCGTGCGTGCGTGCGTGCGTGCGTCCGTACGTACATACATATGGTTTATTCCAGTCTATTATGTTTTAAATGTTGTAGTTGTTGGAGTGATTCCTGTGTTGCCTGGAACAATTACTACATTTTCAGGTATGTTGCATAATTAACTTCAAAGTCTAACTGTCGGAAAGTTTGTTATAATTACTTTTGGCGCATTGCGAACCGTCAAATACGCAGTCGTCGCAGTAATGTTTAGCTTGTATTAGTCATACTGCGAGTATCTGACAACCGGTAGACATCTACTGGCCAGGTCACCCTGACATGAACTCTATTGTTGGCGCACCTACGAACGTGTCATGTCGTGGAAAACCCCAACTCGCCATTTGTTCTGATTGTGTATGGAAACATTGTGTATGGAAACATTCGTCTGTCCCTCCGACCTCGGGTAGTATTTGCATCAACATAGTGATTATTTTCTACTTGTGAATTCACAAATGAATAGAAGATTGAATACTTTTGTATACTTCACTGCAGAAAGGTGGACGATTTATAGAGTTGCACTGTTTGTGTCTGTGACGATGTTCTAGAGAAGTGGCTGGGAAACAATGATATAAATGTCCACGCTACTTCCGCCCTGGTTTATATATGAAAAAGTCAAAACAAGTAAGCCAAAGGGGCCATGGCCCAATGCCCCATAAATAAGCCATTGTATGAAAATCAGTGGTGAACGTTTTAAAGCAACACTGTAATATGTCTGGTACTTCAAGGACACGACTACACAGGTACCAATTCATACGGTTTACCAGTAAGGATTATGGATGTTCTTACAATTGACGGTTTTTCGGTTTTGTGCGTTTTAAGCAAGATTGTTTTGTACTACGGAATACGACACGCGTTTGTCAAATAACACACAAACAACACACGAACGACACACCAACAGTAAAAAACACGTCGGAAGAACGATTCTCGCGAATATTTTAGCCAATCGCAGTCAGGTGCGCCGACGTCTCACGAGATCTAATTAATATATCCCAGTTTAAACTTCTGAGCATGCACGGCAAACCAGTGAACGTCGATAATCATACGAGTTCGTTTGCGGTCTTACGGATTTGTGCTGCTAATTTTACAGGCACCTCCCGGGTTAGCATTTGTGCAGCTATTTTATACAGGTTTATCCCATGTTTAATTCGTCATCATCTTGAAGTCTGTAACACCGCACCATTTCAACATACACAGTGTGTTCCCCAGCGGCACATTCATCAATTTTCGTTGTGTAGAATTTGGCCTTAACAGACTGTATTTGTTGTTTGTAAGCCTCACGTTGTCCAGTGTAGATGTATCGATGAATATGCAGCTTTGTCAGTCTCCATTTCCGCTCTGCTTGCCCGAGCTTTCGCTTAGCAAGCAATAGTTCGCTTCAGTGCCAATGTGTGATGGGACGCACAGTAATTGACCGTGTGATCATTGGAACGTGGCTGTTTAACAGTTCTTTCAAAGTAGAGTCGTACTGTTGCGACAGGTCTGCAATGTTGTTACCAGATGTGAAAGTTAAAATTCTGATCTGAATTTTCGTTGAGTTAATTGCAGTATATTTGCCATAGGAAACCTGCTTCTTCGTTCGGTCCGGCTTTGGTGCTTGGATCAGGCAGTGAACAGGGTGGTGCTCGGTGAGCAGGGACCCCACCGTCACTGACGTCACAGCGTGGTGATCAGTGAGCAGGAACCCCACCGTCACTGACGTCACAACGTGGTGATCGGTGAGCAGGGACCCAACCGTCGCTGACGTCACAACGTGGTGATCGGTGAGCAGGGACCCCACCATCACTGACGTCACAACGTGGTGATCGGTGAGCCCACCGTCACTGACGTCACAACGTGGTGATCGGTGAGCTCACCGTCACTGACATCACAACGTGGTGATCGGTGAGCCCACCGTCACTGACGTCACAACGTGGTGATCAGTGAGCAGGGACCCCACCATCGTTGACGTCACAACGTGGTGATCGGTCAGCCCACCGTCACTGATGTCACAGTCACAGCGTTGTGATCAATGAGCAGGGACCCCACCGTCACTGACGTCACAACGCTTCCAGAGGATGATGTGATGACGAGGTCCAGAATATTGCCGATGGTGTGTGTCGGACGACGAACGCGCTGCTGCAAGTTGGTGGCATGCAGCAAATCGGAGAAATCGTTTGAGTCTTTATTTCCGTTTGAGTCTTTATGATTAGTCCAGTCAACTGTGCTGTGAAAAATTTGAGGAGATTGGTGAACTCGACCATAAACGTTTTGAAAGAAACTCCGCGTTGGCCGAGGTTAGTGAACGAAACTGTATCCCTCCGCGGTCAGCCTGCTGGTGTTTGCGGTATCATTTGGGTCATCGGTCAGCCACATCTCTGTAAGCGCGATGATATCATGATCATGTTCACGTATATAATCGGTGATGAAATCCGTCTTATTTATGACGGATCTTGCATTAAACAAAGCAAGGTGTGTGCAGTTCAGAGGATTGGATGATAATTTCAGAGTAATGAGGTTGTTATGCATTTGTGAGGATGTGTGCATTTCGTTTGCTGCGTGCTTAGGGATTGGTCGAGTAACTAACTTTATTTTTACAACATAACATATATGAAAAGACAATTATACAATATATCTGAATACTTTCGATATGTTACGTTGTATGGCTGTCGCTTGGCTTAGAGCCGTCTTCCAGCGACACCATTTAAACTAATTATCATTACTGTGTTATTACATCACAAACAAAAAGTCATCACCAGCCCATCACTAGTATTTCAGCAGTCATCTAGATAATCACTGGGCCAAAGACTATATTTTACCATAGTAACTCATGTACAGTAAATACAAATATAAGAACCAGTGTTAGGCACTAATTAGATTACAATAGGTATTTAACCAGAATATTAATTACATGTAGTCTATCACTGCTGTTGGTGACATGCGGCAAGTTTGTACCAATGAAGTATATGTAAATGAGTAGAAATGCATGGAGCCAAACATCATTTGACTTTGGCTTAATAAAAAAGAATTTGAAGAGAAAAAAAACAAAAGCAGTAAAAGGACTTAAATAAGAAAAATGGTTTATAGTTTCATAAATTTAATTACATTCTGAGCACCTAGGGTTTAAACATTCCACTCGACGAAGATATGTATCTAAGTATTGATCACTCAATATGTGTTTAAGCTTTGATCTGTGTTTAACAATTTTATTTTATCGTCTATGTTGTTCCAAATTCTTGTAAAATTATGTTTAGGCAACTTAGATGAAAAAAGTGTTCTATGTCTCTCTTTTACAAGAAGGTTGTAGTGTCTAGTTATTCTAATACTTTTATCCAAATTCTTTTTGATAGCAAAATTGGTAAATGATTTGGGTAATAAATCATGGTGAAAGTCATACACAAATATTGAGACCTGTAGCTTATATACGTCTGAGACTTAAATTTAGGATCAGTATGACTCCTATATCCTTTATTGTTAATTATTCTTAGAGCGCGTTTTTGTAAATTTTCTAACTTCCTTGTATTTCCATTGCCCCACGCTTGTATACCACATGTTATGTGACTGTGAATTAAAGTATAGTATAATGATTTTAATGCTTTATGTGGTATAAAATGTTTCACTCTATTAATTGCAAAATGGCTCTAGCTATTTTGGAGCTGCTTATATTTATATGTTCTTTCCATGTTAAATGCTTATCTATATATAGTCCTAGGAATTTCACAGACTCTTCTTTTTTGTACTTGCCAACCTGATTAATAATTTCATTGTTTATTTTAATGCTATTGTTTGCCTTGCAGTTGGTGTTTACAGGGCCAAAAACAAAACAATTGTCTTTTTGACATTCAAACATAATTTGTTAGCACATAATCAATCGTATATTTGTTTTAATTCTTGATTTACATTTTTAGTTAAATTATCAACATCGGAACCTGATTGGTAAACGGTTTCGATCGATGGCCGCAGCGTGCTGATGTGTTTCGACGACCGGGGAAAAGTGTGTAGTTTTAAGTGAAATTAGACGTCTTTTTGGTCTTTGTTTGGGCAAGGGCTGCTCTACTGGAAGATGGAGAATGCGATGATGTGACTGGGCAGTCATATGAAAGGTTTACATATGGTAGGAGGCCGTTTTTTCTCTGTTGCTGCTCGTTTCGGTTGAGTGATCACATTTACAGACAACACGTGTTCAGCAAGGCACACCTGAGAGATGCCCGGCCAACGGAAGGGCAGCTCTGCCACTGCCACACATGTCAGTGGCTTGGATGTTGATGTGCTAAAGGTAGTTTTCGCTGAAATTCTCTCAGACCATGATGTTCTTAAAACTTTGAAAAAAAGTTTATATCCACAGGAACTTTCTGATAAGCTTGACTTACTTACTGCAAAGATTGAACAGTTATACAAAGAAATTGAACATAAAGAAAATAGAATAACCGACCTGGAAAAGAGAGTAGTGTCTCTAGAACTACAAAATGACAGGCTAGAACAATATAGCAGAAGATCAAATCTGAGATTCGAAGGAATCTCAGAGGCTGTTGGTACACCAGAACTCGAAAAGGAACTCTTGCGTATTCTAAACGACAACATGAAGTTAATTCCCAAAATGCAAACCGAGGAAATTGAACGAGCGCACAGAATTGGACATCTTATTCCAGAGGGACGCCCGCGCACAGTCATAGTACGATTTAAATCGTAGCGTCGTCGTGATGCCGTGTTTAAAACCCGGGCCAACCTTAAGACGCACAATGCAACAACGGAAACGCATCGTATCTTCGTAAATGAAGACCTTACCAGCCAACGAGCGGGGCTACTTTTTGAGTTGCGGAAACTGAAGAAAGCTGGGGATATTGCAGACTGCTGGTCATTTAATGGAAACATTTTAATGAAAACTCTAAACATGAAAGTTCGCCAAGTGCAAACGAGACAAGATCAATGCTTCGCGGCTTCTGCGACAGTCGTCTGAACAATGACAATTGTGCGAAAAGTGTCTGACACTTTGTGCAGTTACACTATGCATAAGCAATTGTGCGTAAACCTATTCACACCTTTACACGGTGTTGAAGTCGGACATAGACACTGGCGTATACATGCCGCTAAATGATCATAAGATGATTTTTTTTATTTATTTGAATAGGTATACTGTGTTACAGTAATACTATCCATTATATATGAACATATATGTATGGCATTATTTGTGTGTGACATTTATATATTATATGTATGACATTATTGGTGAACTATTGTATTCACGCGATTGATTGTCGTGGCTTATACATGTTGTTATTTGACCATAACAGTAGTTTTTTTTTTATTTATTTAATCACGTTATTCACATATTACATTACATTACACTGGATGCCTTGCGTAATAGACTGCATAAACGTTTTCACACCATTTTCACGTCGTTAAAATTGGCCAATGTAGAGACGTTGGCTTATACGAATCACATCACCAGCTTATACTTGCCGCTGTATGACCATAGCGATATTGTTTTAATTTTCTATGGTGGTGATTGTTGTTGGTGATATTGCCCTATAACTTGGAATAAGCTAAACTTATGCAAAGATAAGTCTAAGTTAACTATTTTTTTTTCTCCTTGAAATTTCTCACGAAGTTGATCCAAATCTTCGTTAGCATTTTTCTTTTCTTTTTGTTGTTATGTTTTTTCATACAAAATGACACGATGTCTATCCCTAATTACTCACCAGTTACTATACTGTGTATTACGCTATTAAGAAATGTGGAAGTTATTATAACTATATTGTTAATCTGTATCTCTCAAAGCATATTAAATATTATTTATCGGTTTAATTATATTAATATAATGGAAAGTACCGTCCATATTATACAAAACTGCAAATCAAATGGCCTTTGATGAACTATTCCTATCATTCCTATCAGTACTTTAACATCTTTTAGGGATAATACACAAGATAACACAATTGAATCTGTAATAAATGCTGAACTTTCCAAAGTTGTTGAATAGTTAAATATAAATAAACTATCACTAAATAAAGCTAAATCTAAATATATGATTTTTCATGTCCCCAGTAAAGGTATATATTCCCTTACACTTAACATAGATAATACAAATATTGAAAAAGTGGATAAATTAAATTTCTTAGGGTTAACCCTGGATTCAAATTTAAATTGGAAAAAAACATACAGAAAAAATATTTAATAAATGTGCAAACATTATTGGCATATTAAATAGGCTAAAATATGTTTTGCCTCTAAAAATATTTTTTTTTTATATAACTCATTAATATTATCACATATAAACTATTTTATTATGGCATGGGGATACAAAGGAAACAAATTAATTAAAATTCAGAAAAGAGCTGTTCGTATAATAACTTTAAACGGATATAATTCACATACTGAGCCACTTTTTAAGCAACTTAATTTGTTAAAGATAGAAGATCAATTAAAGTTACAAGAATTAAAATTTTACTTTAAATACATCCATAGACACTTACCTGTCTATTTATTAAACTGGCAGATTACTCCAAATGTTAACATACACTTTCATGACACTCGGAAGTCTAAAAATATACATACTGCTAGAACTAAACATGAATTTGCAAAAAAATGTCTTAAATATAATTTGCCATTCATTATAAACAACACTTCTGATATAGTGAAAGAAAAGATATATACTCATAGCCTGCGAGGCTTTACAATTTATGCAAAAAACTTTCTTCTGCAAACATATAAAGACATATGTACACTTCCAAACTGTTATTCATGTCACCAAAATCAGCAATGCTAATTGTTCATTAATGGATGGAAACTCTAATATTCAAGTACATACACACACTTGATCATATTAACAGGTATACAAAAAAAAACACTTATTGCCAGATAAAATCCACATGCTTATATAATTGAGATAGACATGTAATTAAAAAGGCCAACAAATAATAAAAACATTATTAGTCATAACTGGGGTGGCTCCTATGATAGCGACAGTATGTCTTAATGGGAGGTACTCCATTTGTTGTACTTTTTAATGATGATTTGCATTTATTTATCTCAATATATTGTTTACGATTAAGGAGGTAACTGGCAAACCTTCTATTACTTATTCCTCTGATTCCATAATGATTTAACTTGTATAGCAAAATGTCATGATTAATTGTATCAAATGCCTTTGATAAGTCAAGGAACACAGCCAATGTAATATCTTTGGTAATTTTGTCATTTGCATCTGCAATGTCGAACTAAATGCAATATTAGGTGTACAGTGGAATGTTTTGAACGAAATCCGTATTGGTGTTTATATAAGATATTATATTTCTCTAAGTAAATTACTAATCTATTGCACACAATCTTTTCCATTATTTTAGAAAGTGTGGGTAAAATACTTATTGGTCTGTAATTAGTAAAGATTTTGCTATTTCCTGCTTTAAAAACCAGAATTATTTTGGCAATTTTTTAATTATCAGGTACAACACCTGTAATGAAAGATTGATTTATTATATGCTCGAGTGGGATTGCTATTTCCTCTATGGTCTTTGGTAATAGTTTTGTAGATAAACTGTCAAAACGCTCACTGCATTTAGTTTTTAATTTCATATACACCAGTAGGTTGCATGAAAAAATTGTCAGGATAGTTATCTTTTAAGTGTGTGTGTGGAATGAGTCTATATGAGGAGGTACGGAATCACTTACTGATTTACCTATTTCAGCAAAAAAATTCTTCAGCAATAAAAGTTGAATTTGATATTTCTTCCCCTTTAACAATGAAAGATTGAGGTAGTTTGAAACATTCTTTTTGCTTATATATTGCCTGTCTCAGTATAGTCCATGTTTCTTTGATGCTGTATTTATGTTCTTCTAATATTTCAGTATAATACTTAATTTTTGCTGCTCTTTTGATCTTATTAAAAGAGTCTACAATATACCTAGTAAGCCTTCTCTATCTCTGGGTTTGGCTTATTTACCTTTTTTCAGAGTAACTTTTCTTTGTTTATTGATGAAGTAAGTATGCCAGATGTTACCTAGGGCTCTCTTTTAATATATTTCTTATTTACTCTGATAGTTTTAGTTGGGCAAGATATTTCGTGATTTATATATTAACATAAAGTTGTCATATGTTTCATTTGCATCAGTAGTAGATAATACAGAGGAGTAATCAGCCCTAGCCAATAGATTCCTAAATTGTTAAATGTTGGATATGTTTAACTGACGTATTGGTTTGTATACTATTTTTGTGTAGGAGGTGTACCATATATTAAATGATATATTCCAAAATGATCAGCTATGTCTGTGACAATAATCCCAGATTCATAGTTAGGGTGGATATGATTTGAATATATGTTGTCTATAATAGTTGCTGAAATAGATGTTATCCTTGTTGCTTTGGTTATATGTGGAATGAATCCTTGTGCTATTACACTGTCTATGAAATCATTGGTTTTTTGATAAGTAGCAAAGTTTAGTAAGTTAATGTTATAATCCCCCATCAACCTGATCAAGTACCCGGTAAACTATTTTATTTTCATTTGAGATTTTGTCTTGGATATCTAATGTACTTATAAATAGATCAAGATGTGCACGCGGATGAGAGTTGGGATGATAGATTACGCCCACAATTATAGGTTTACATTTATTAGTTTGAAAAAAATATATAGACTCAAGTACATGAGGGATAAATATTGACAAATCTTCACACATGGAATAGGTAAATTTGTCACTGATATATAACCCAACTCCACCATGCCCACCATCTGTATCTGGTCTTGTATTGAATAGTAAATTGTGATACCGTAGGACATCTTAAATTTAAAAAACTTCTGTTATGCCAATGAAATCTAGTATGAGGCCATTTGACGACATATTAAAAAGTAATTCTTGGAAAGAATCCCAATTGGCCTCTAAACTACGACAATTGATGCAGAACATTGACAGAGATATATTTCCAGGTTTAAATGTTTTAAAGAACTCGACTGAAGAAAAATATTTGCAATCATTTGTATTAAGTGAAAAGGGAGAATCATTATATGTTTCATTGTCATAGTATTTAGCTTCATTGTAGATTTTTTTGAGGTGATAGTTTTTAGTTGTTTGGATCCGACTAATATTGATTGTGTTATTTACAGATATTTTAAGGTATATCACAGTAATCCAACTTTCCCAGTTCGTTGACAGATCAAAACTGACTAAACATTAAAAAAACGATTACATGAATATTATTACAATGTGAAAGTATAACGTAACATACAATGTAAACACATACCATTTGAACAGATGAATATTCATAAGTAATGATAAATGACCGATCACAGTGGGGATACGGTGTTGTTTATGTCCACTTCAGCAGCCGCGCTTAGTTGGAAGTCTCGCGGTAATGCCGAGTTCATGTAACATCTTCCATGTACTGCACCCAATCGTGACGGGTTGGAATGGTTGCCTTGGGCCAGTTGAACAAGCAGTGTAGGTGTAGTGGGCTTGGTCTTGTTCTGTCATGCTTGACCAGATACAGCCGCTTGACACTGCCACTGAAGCCTGACAGCCGATCTGCAGGCGGGTTGGTAGTGCCAGTTGGTTGTCGTCCAGCCTGACCAATCATCAGTAATGAATTTACTAAAAGTATTTTTTCGCAAATGCAACAATAAAGCTTGTTAGTCTACATCAGTATTATTGAGTGTCATACAATGTCGCCACTGCCCTCAACAACAAAGCTTGTCAGTCTACATCAGTATTATTGAGTGTCACACAATGTCGCCACTGCCCTCAACAACAAAGCTTGTTAGTCTACATCAGTATTATTGAGTGTCACACAATGTCGCCACTGCCCTCAACAACAAAGCTTGTTAGTCTACATCAGTATTATTGAGTGTCACACAATGTCGCCACTGCCCTCAACAACAAAGCTTGTTAGTCTACATCAGTATTATTGAGTGTCATACAATGTCGCCACTGTCCTCAACAACCTGTATTGAGACCACTTGTCTTTGGCTGTGCAGAAAGGACGGTCGTCCAATCCCCTCATGATAAACGAATGGAACAAATTATTTGCCGATTTTGTAAATGCAAGCAGTGTGGATATGTTAAAAAAATCATTTATACATATTTCAGAAGGGGGTTAAACAAAGATGAACAATTGTTGGAGTCTCGATAAGCCAATGGGTTCTTTTTTTTTGCTTTGGAGAGCATTCTTGATAAATTGTGTTAAATCATTATTTAGAAGGTTCACTAGTCTGAAGGCGCGGCATGTTGTTAAGAATCACACAGGTTGAACAACTGACAGCATTTTTATTCCAGAAAGAGCTTGGTCAGCTGACAAGTCGATATGCCATACAAAAATACACTGCATATACACTGAGGTTATATATTTGTCAACTAACATCTAACTTTATATTACGTACAGTGAAAATACTCTAAACGTTACATAATGATCAGCTGACAACAACTGTATAAATGTGATACAAAGAGGTCGTTGTTACACATTTGGCAACTAACAACATCTAATTTTATATTATGTACAGTTAAAATACTCTAAACGTTGCATAATGGTCAGCTGACAACAACTCTATAAATGTGATACAAACAGGTCATTGTTACACATTTGGCAACTAACAACATCTAATTTTTTATTACGTACAGTGAAAATACTCTAAACGTTACGTAATTGTCAGCTGACAACTCTATAAATGTGATACAAAGAGGTCATTGTTACACATTTGTCAACTAACATCAAATTTGATACTACATAGTGAAAATACTCAAAAAAGTTGCATAATTGTCAGTTGACAACAATACTCTCTGATACAAAATACAGTGAATACACATTATTTGTTAACTAACATCATCTAATTTGATATGTACAGTGACAATACTTCAACAGATGGAAGCTAGAGTGGATGACTTTCACTTGCCAATATATTTGTATAATGGATGCTCCCCAGTTTCTAACTGACACATAGTTATTTTGTATTTCTTTTTGTTTTACATCCTTTTTGTTTTATATCTGTGGCAGAATTTTACAACTGCACGATTTCTCCTACATGCGGCATCCGTGGAATGAGCACAAAAACGAAGTAACTACCACGTGTACAATGATTACCATATACAGCAAAACTACTACTATCTAACATATCTATGAATTTGAAACAATGATATACACGTTAGATTTTATATTGTCTATGTACATACTTTTAATCAAATTACATGATTTCGTCATCCTGTCAGAAATATCCAGCTTCTTCATGGCTGGCTTTTGGTACTCTAGCATTATTAATTTACAACATTTTCTGCCATTAGACAAAAGACAGCTTATGATACATCTTATGTTACACCTTCGTTGGTGTAATTTCTAAGCAGTTATACGTACTACAGCCCCGTGTCTCACTTCTACATATTATTACTGGTAACGTGTTACCAAAATGAACTGCCACAACTTGACAACATCAACAAACGTCACTTTTCCAGACAACTGCCATAATTTTTCTCCACCCTGAGGTTTGGGGCTTCAAAAAGTAGACTAACATATTTGTAATAACTTACAACTTCCAAGGTTGAAAATACCACTTTTTATTTTGTTTCAAAATACCTTAATTTCAACAAACAATTAGTGTTATTTTACTTAAATTTACAGTCATACTAAATTTATTTGCAAACGGTTGACAAACGTTCAGTGAACAATGTGGTTACCTATTGGTCACTTGACTAAAGTCTGTATGATAATATGTACAGTGGCTATAGACACGTCGTAATATTTGTAAATTGACAAAAAAGCCTGTGTGTAATACTAACTACAGTGAATATTCATATTGATCACTTGACAACACAACTTGACACTTGACAACACAACTTTGTACCATGAATATACACAAGAGGTACAACTTGGTCAACTGACACAAGTATGTGTATTATTATGCATAATACTATGTACAGTGAATATACAAAGAATGTACATATTGATAATCTGATAACAAAAGTGTGCACATAATATGTACAGTGGCTATACATTATTACATATTTGTCAGGTGCCAACTCTTAAAGGAATTTACATAACAATTTGTCTGCTGATTACAGTCAGTGTACACTACAATTAGCAGCACATAACTATGTCACACTTAACTAAGTCAGTCGTATCCCCAACAAGCAACACTCAGTCATATTTGTCTTAATCCTGTATCAACAGGTGAACAGAGATGTGACAAGTTAAGAAATCGCATTGCGGTCCGTGTCACTTGACGTTTATGACACAAATTGTTGGACTGGATAAATCCACATCGTTGACAGTGAATCCAGAGCTGTCGTAGTGTACTCTGTTGGAGCCAACGTCTCCTACAAACAATGAGTGAAGCTTAGTGAAGACACAATGAAAAGTATAACACCATCGAATGTTCAAACTGGACTTTGGCAATATTTGGGGATACACCATTTAAGCATCACCTACAGTATCATGTACATTTTTGTACAACCACAGTAACATGTTAAATGAATAAAATTGTATATTCACACATATATACAAATGTGAAGGCACAGTCAATATAAACATTATTCACATAAACTTGAATACACATATTCCGATGTAAACCACTGCTATCTGTTATGGATGTAAAACCACTGCTATCTGTTATGGATGTAAAACCACTGCTATCTGTTATGGATGTAAACCACTGCTATATGTTATGGATGTAAACCACTGCTATCTGTTATGGATGTAAACCACTGCTATATGTTATGGATACAAACACATTGTGATATTATCCAGTACTTAACAATGAACCAGGAAGAATAGATCTTTACATTCAAGAAAAATTGTCAGCACATTTACTTCTGATAAGGTTTTAGATTCTAAATTTGAATCAAAGACCCAGCTTAGATACTGTGAACAGCTTGCTAATCCACATATAATATTACGTGGCAAACTAGAAGGAAGGTGGAAGCACAGCTTCACAAAATAAAGTTGCATTCTGTCAGAATGGCTGAGAGATATGAACAATTCTGCACGAGGTTGCAAATACATAAATGTATAAAGGTGCTTAATCAATTCTATTTTTTTTTGCTAGTCTCATTTCAAATGAAGTTTGCGAAAAACCAAACCTACCTAGTATCCACTACATCATGGTAGTTCATTTGTGCAACTTTTGTATGTATATTCTGTGAAATCATCAGACAAACTATTAAATAAGTTACTGCTTGTTCAAGCATTTACTGAAGTGAAAATTAGAATGCTGAAAAATCACGATTTTGTTCCTTGGTAAAATTTCGTAACTTTGGCATGTGATCGACTAGAGGATGGAGGTCACGCCCATGAGAGGATTGAGGTCACGCCCATGATCAGCATAGACCCACAGTGTTTACCATTTTGGATATCCACTATTTTGATCCTTACCAGATGTAACGACTAAAGTAAATTTTTTCGATGATTTTTGATTGAACAAAAATATGCATTTTTTTTATTAAATTGACTATGGATGTTACATTACATTAAACTATTCACACACTACATATGAAGACACCAACGAAATGGATTTGTGATAGGCTAAATCACTTGAGGAAGCAGTTTTAAACATTTTAAATGGGCAGAATGGTCTTAATCTCCACCCTGTTATGCATGACATCATCAACATGATGATGTAGATATTAAGTGTACACTGAAAATTAATTAAAACTTCTAGATTAATAAAACATGAGAACACAGTTTTTATATATAATTATGTAACTGGACAAAATAATAGGTGACAAATATTAATTCATGACACTGTTCGTTAAATGCACAAATAAGCCATTTTAATCTGACTGTTAGTGCATGTTACTGCATAACAAATAATAAATAAATGAAGATATATTACACTTGACTGGACCACACACAACGAATGAAGACATGTTACATGTGACTGGACCACACACAATGAATGAAGATATGTTACACTTGACTGGACCACACACAACGAATGAAGACATGTTACATGTGACTGGACCACACACAATGAATGAAGACATGTTACACTTGACTGGACCACACACAACGAATGAAGACATGTTACATGTGACTGGACCAAACACAACGAATGAAGACATGTTACACGTGACTGGACCACACACAACGAATGAAGACATGTTACATGTGACTGGACCAAACACAACAAATGAAGACCTGTTACAAGTGACTGGACCACACACAACGAATGAAGACATGTTACATGTGACTGGACCAAACACAACGAATGAAGACATGTTACAAGTGACTGGACCACACACAACGAATGAAGACATGTTACACGTGACTGGACCACACACAATGAATGAAGACATGTTACACGTGACTGGACCACACACAAAGAATGAAGACATGTTACACGTGACTGGACCACACAAAACGAATGAAGACATGTTACATGTGACTGGACCACACACAAAGAATGAAGACATGTTACACGTGACTGGACCACACAAAACGAATGAAGACATGTTACACGTGACTGGACCACACACAATGAATGAAGACATGTTACATGTGACTGGACCACACAAAACGAATGAAGACATGTTACACATGACTGGACCACACAAAACGAATGAAGACATGTTACACGTGACTGGACCACACACAAAGAATGAAGACATGTTACACGTGACTGGACCACACAAAACGAATGAAGACATGTTACACGTGACTGGACCACACACAACGAATGAAGACATGTTACATGTGACTGGACCAAACACAACGAATGAAGACATGTTACACGTGACTGGACCACACACAACGAATGAAGACATGTTACATGTGACTGGACCAAACACAACGAATGAAGACATGTTACACGTGACTGGACCACACACAACGAATGAAGACATGTTACACGTGACTGGACCACACACAACGAATGAAGACATGTTACAAGTGACTGGACCACACACAACGAATGAAGACATGTTACATGTGACTGGACCAAACACAACGAATGAAGACATGTTACAAGTGACTGGACCACACACAACGAATGAAGACATGTTACACGTGACTGGACCACACACAATGAATGAAGACATGTTACACGTGACTGGACCACACACAAAGAATGAAGACATGTTACACGTGACTGGACCACACAAAACGAATGAAGACATGTTACATGTGACTGGACCACACACAAAGAATGAAGACATGTTACACGTGACTGGACCACACAAAACGAATGAAGACATGTTACACGTGACTGGACCACACACAATGAATGAAGACATGTTACATGTGACTGGACCACACAAAACGAATGAAGACATGTTACACATGACTGGACCACACAAAACGAATGAAGACATGTTACACGTGACTGGACCACACACAAAGAATGAAGACATGTTACACGTGACTGGACCACACAAAACGAATGAAGACATGTTACACGTGACTGGACCACACACAAAGAATGAAGACATGTTACACGTGACTGGACCACACAAAAAGAATGAAGACATGTTACACGTGACTGGACCTCACACAATGAATGAAGACATGTTACATGTGACTGGACCACACAAAACGAATGAAGACATGTTACACATGACTGGACCACACAAAACGAATGAAGACATGTTACATGTGACTGGACCACACACAAAGAATGAAGACATGTTACACGTGACTGGACCACACAAAACGAATGAAGACATGTTACACGTGACTGGACCACACACAATGAATGAAGACATGTTACATGTGACTGGACCACACAAAACGAATGAAGACATGTTACACATAACTGGACCACACAAAACGAATGAAGACATGTTACACGTGACTGGACCACACACAAAGAATGAAGACATGTTACACGTCACTGGACCACACAAAACGAATCAAGACATGTTACACGTGACTGGACCACACACAACGAATGAAGACATGTTACATGTGGCTGGACCAAACACAACGAATGAAGACATGTTACACGTGACTGGACCACACACAACGAATGAAGACATGTTACATGTGACTGGACCAAACACAACGAATGAAGACATGTTACACGTGACTGGACCACACACAACGAATGAAGACATGTTACACGTGACTGGACCACACACAACAAATGAAGACATGTTACAAGTGACTGGACCACACACAACGAATGAAGACATGTTACATGTGAATGGACCAAACACAACGAATGAAGACATGTTACAAGTGACTGGACCACACACAACGAATGAAGACATGTTACACGTGACTGGACCACACACAATGAATGAAGACATGTTACACGTGACTGGACCACACACAAAGAATGAAGACATGTTACACGTGACTGGACCACACAAAACGAATGAAGACATGTTACATGTGACTGGACCACACACAAAGAATGAAGACATGTTACACGTGACTGGACCACACAAAACGAATGAAGACATGTTTAACAAGATTTAACAAGATTTGCCATCCAAGCCAAAGGCCCAGATGGCAAGTGGACAAGGAAGCCATTGGCTTATCGAGAGTCCAACAATGTTCACCTACTTATAACCCGCCCTCCTGATATATGTGTCAACCTTGTTTTTAAACATATTCACGCTGCTAGCAGTTACACAATCTGTAGACAGTTTGTTCCATTCATTTATTGTCCTCTGTGAGAACGAGTGCTTCCTGATGTCCAATCTACATTGATCCTTTACTAATTTTACCTCATGTCCTCTAGTTCTGCTATCCTTCTTGAGTGAGAAAAACATATTTCTATCAATATTTTCATACCCATTCAATATCTTGAAAACTTCAATCTGATCTCCTCTTAACCTCCTTGTCTCTAGAGTTGTTAAACCACATTCTTTCAGGCGTTCTTCATAACTAAGGTCTCTAAGTTCTGGAATTATTTTAGTTGCTCTCCTTTGTATGCGTTCAAGCGTATCTATATCCTTCTTACGATATGGTCTCCATGCTTGTATACAGTATTCTAAATGAGGTCTAACTATTGCTTTATAAAGAGGTATAATTAACTTTTTTCCCTTGTATGTTATGTTTCTTCTAATCAATCCAAGAATTTGATTACCCTTTGAAGCTGCAATACCACACTGCTCTGAAACTTTCATATCAGCGCTTATTGTAACTCCTAAGTCCTTTTCTTTTACAGTAGTACCAAGAACAGTAGCTCCCATTTTATAGTTTACATTCAAGTTCCCATGTCCTGTATGTAGGCATTTACATTTCCCAAAATTGAACAGCATCTGCCATTTCTCAGACCATTTCACTAATCTGTCTAGATCGTTTTGTAAATGTTGTTTATCACCATCAGTATTAACCTTTCTAAACAGTTTTGTGTCGTCCGCAAATTTCAGTACGTTACTTGTTATACTCTCGTCCAAGTCATTGATATAAATTAAGAATAATATAGGTCCTAATACTGATCCTTGAGGTACCCCACTCAAAACCGATTTCCAATTTGAAACTTCGCCATCTACTACAACTCGTTGTCTTCTGTCAGTCAGCCATTGTTCTATCCAGTCAGTTATGCTATCCCCGATACCATGGGCTTTTAATTTAAGTAGCAATCTTTGATGTGGCACTTTGTCAAAAGCTTTCTGAAAATCTAAGTAGATAATATCTACTGGCGATCCCACGTCTATCCACTTAGTGATTTCTTCAAAAAAACATAACATATTTGTTAAGCATGACCTCGCTTTAAGGAATCCATGTTGAGATGAATTTAATAATTTATGCTTAACGAGGAAGTCCACCATATGGTCTTTAATTAACCTTTCTAATAATTTACAAATCACTGACGTTAAACTCACTGGTCTGTAATTTTCTGACTTATTTCTCGAACCCTTTTTAAATAATGGTATGATGTTTGCTTCTTTCCATTCAACACGTGACTGGACCACACAAAACGAATGAAGACATGTTACACGTGACTGGACCACACACAAAGAATGAAGACATGTTACACGTGACTGGACCACACAAAACGAATGAAGACATGTTACACGTGACTGGACCACACACAACGAATGAAGACATGTTACACGTGACTGGACCACACACAAAGAATGAAGACATGTTACACGTGACTGGACCATACAAAACGAATGAAGAAGACATGTTACACGTGACTGGACCACACACAAAGAATGAAGACATGTTACACGTGACTGGACCACACAAAACGAATGAAGACATGTTACACGTGACTGGACCACACAAAACGAATGAAGACATGTTACACGTGACTGGACCACACACAAAGAATGAAGACATGTTACACGTGACTGGACCACACAAAACGAATGAAGACATGTTACATGTGACTGGACCACACACAATGAATGAAGACATGTTACATGTGACTGGACCACACAAAACGAATGAAGACATGTTACATGTGACTGGACCACACACAAAGAATGAAGACATGATACACATGACTGGACTACGCAAAACGAATGAAGACATGTTACACGTGACTGGACCACACACAATGAATGAAGACATGTTACATGTGACTGGACCACACAAAACGAATGAAGACATGTTACACATGACTGGACCACACAAAACGAATGAAGACATGTTACACGTGACTGGACCACACACAAAGAATGAAGACATGTTACACGTGACTGGACCACACAAAACGAATGAAGACATGTTACACGTGACTGGACTACACACAACGAATGAAGACATGTTACACGTGACTGGACCACACACAAAAATGAAGACATGTTACATGTGACTGGACCACACAAAACGAATGAAGACATGTTACACGTGACTGGACCACACACAAAGAATGAAGACATGTTACACGTGACTGGACCCCACAAAATGAATGAAGACATGTTACACGTGACTGGACCACACACAACGAATGAAGACATGTTATATGTGACTGGACCACACACAACGAATGAAGACATGTTACAAGTGACTGGACCACACACAACGAATGAAGACATGTTACACGTGACTGGACCACACACAACGAATGAAGACATGTTACATGTGACTGGACCACACAAAATGAATGAAGACATGTTACACGTGACTGGACCACACACAATGAATGAAGACATGTTACACGTGACTGGACCACACACAACGAATGAAGACATGTTACATGTGACTGGACCACACACAACGAATGAAGACATGTTACATGTGACTGGACCACACACAACGAATGAAGACATGTTACACGTGACTGGACCACACACAACGAATGAAGACATGTTACCTGTGACTGGACCACACACAATGAATGAAGACATGTTACATGTGACTGGACCACACACAACGAATGAAGACATGTTACACGTGACTGGACCAAACACAACGAATGAAGACATGTTACACGTGAATGGACCAAACACAACGAATGAAGACCTGTTACACGTGACTGGACCACACACAACGAATGAAGACATGTTACAAGTGACTGGACCACACACAACGAATGAAGACATGTTACAAGTGACTGGACCACACACAACGAATGAAGACATGTTACATGTGACTGGACCAAACACAACGAATGAAGACATGTTACAAGTGACTGGACCACACACAACGAATGAAGACATGTTACACGTGACTGGACCACACACAACGAATGAAGACATGTTACACGTGACTGGACCACACACAAAGAATGAAGACATGTTACACGTGACTGGACCACACAAAACGAATGAAGACATGTTACATGTGACTGGACCAAACACAAAGAATGAAGACATGTTACACGTGACTGGACCACACAAAACGAACGAAGACATGTTCCACGTGACTGGACCACACACAATGAATGAAGACATGTTACATGTGACTGTTCCACACAAAACGAATGAAGACATGTTACACATGACTGGACCACACAAAACGAATGAAGACATGTTACACGTGACTGGACCACACACAAAGAATGAAGACATGTTACACGTGACTGGACCACACACAACGAATGAAGACATGTTACACGTGAATGGACCACACACAACGAATGAAGACATGTTACACGTGACTGGACCACACACAACGAATGAAGACATGTTACACGTGACTGGACCACACACAAAGAATGAAGACATGTTACACGTGACTGGACCACACAAAACGAATGAAGACATGTTACATGTGACTGGACCACACACAAAGAATGAAGACATGTTACACGTGACTGGACCACACAAAACGAACGAAGACATGTTACACGTGACTGGACCACACAAAACAAATGAAGACATGTTACAAGTGACTGGACCACACACAACGAACGAAGACATGTTACACGTGACTGGAATACACACAACGAATGAAGACATGTTACATGTGACTGGACCACACAAAATGAATAAAGACATGTTACACGTGACTGGACCACACACAACGAATGAAGACATGTTACATGTGACTGGACCACACACAACGAATGAAGACATGTTACAAGTGACTGGACCACACACAACGAATGAAGACGTGTTACACGTGACTGGACCACACACAATGAATGAAGACATGTTACACGTGACTGGACCACACACAACGAATGAAGACATGTTACACGTGACTGGACCACACACAACGAATGAAGACATGTTACATGTGACTGGACCACACACAACGAATGAAGACATGTTACAAGTGACTGGACCACACAAAACGAATGAAGACATGTTACAAGTGACTGGACCACACACAACGAACGAAGACATGTTACACGTGACTGGACCACACACAAGAATGAAGACATGTTACACGTGACTGGACCACACACAACGAATGAAGACATGTTACAAGTGACTGGACCACACACAAAGAATGAAGACATGTTACACTTGACTGGACCACACACAACGAATGAAGACATGTTACATGTGACTGGACCACACACAATGAATGAAGACGTGTTACACGTGACTGGACCACACACAATGAATGAAGACATGTTACACTTCACTGGACCACACACAATGAATGAAGACATGTTACATGTGACTGGACCACACACAAAGAATGAAGACATGTTACACGTGACTGGACCACACACAACGAATGAAGACATGTTACATGTGACTGGACCACACACAAAGAATGAAGACATGTTACACGTGACTGGACCACACAAAACGAATGAAGACATGTTACACGTGACTGGACCACACACAATGAATGAAGACATGTTACATGTGACTGGACCACACACAACGAATGAAGACATGTTACACGTGACTGGACCACACACAACGAATGAAGACATGTTACACGTGACTGGACCACACACAACGAATGAAGACATGTTACATGTGACTGGACCACACACAACGAATGAAGACATGTTACACATGACTGGACCACACACAAAGAATGAAGACATGTTACACGTGACTGGACCACACACAACGAATGAAGACATGTTACACGTGACTGGACCACACACAATGAATGAAGACATGTTACATGTGACTGGACCACACACAACGAATGAAGACATGTTACATGTGACTGGACCACACACAACGAATGAAGACATGTTACATGTGACTGGACCACACACAAAGAATGAAGACATGTTACACGTGACTGGACCACACACAACGAATGAAGACATGTTACATGTGACTGGACCACACACAAAGAATGAAGACATGTTACATGTGACTGGACCACACACAACGAATGAAGACATGTTACACGTGACTGGACCACACACAACGAATGAAGACATGTTACACGTGACTGGACCACACACAAAGAATGAAGACATGTTACACGTGACTGGACCACACACAACGAATGAAGACATGTTACACGTGACTGGACCACACACAACGAATGAAGACATGTTACATGTGACTGGACCACACACAACGAATGAAGACATGTTACACGTGACTGGACCACACACAACGAATGAAGACATGTTACATGTGACTGGACCACACACAACGAATGAAGACATGTTACACGTGACTGGACCACACACAACGAATGAAGACATGTTACACGTGACTGGACCACACACAACGAATGAAGACATGTTACAAGTGACTGGACCACACACAACGAATGAAGACATGTTACACGTGACTGGACCACACACAACGAATGAAGACATGTTACACGTGACTGGACCACACACAACGAATGAAGACATGTTACATGTGACTGGACCACACACAACGAATGAAGACATGTTACACGTGACTGGACCACACACAAGAATGAAGACATGTTACACGTGACTGGACCACACACAACGAATGAAGACATGTTACATGTGACTGGACCACACACAATGAATGAAGACATGTTACACGTGACTGGACCACACACAACGAATGAAGACATGTTACACGTGACTGGACCACACACAACGAATGAAGACATGTTACACGTGACTGGACCACACACAACGAATGAAGACATGTTACATGTGACTGGACCACACACAAGAATGAAGACATGTTACACGTGACTGGACCACACACAACGAATGAAGACATGTTACACGTGACTGGACCACACACAATGAATGAAGACATGTTACACGTGACTGGACCACACACAACGAATGAAGACATGTTACACGTGACTGGACCACACACAAGAATGAAGACATGTTACACGTGACTGGACCACACACAACGAATGAAGACATGTTACACGTGACTGGACCACACACAAGAATGAAGACATGTTACACGTGACTGGACCACACAAAACGAATGAAGACATGTTACACGTGACTGGACCACACACAAACGAATGAAGACATGTTACACGTGACTGGACCACACACAACGAATGAAGACATGTTACACTTGACTGGACCACACACAAGAATGAAGACATGTTAAAGACATGTTACACGTGACTGGACCACACACAACGAATGAAGACATGTTACACGTGACTGGACCACACACAACGAATGAAGACATGTTACACGTGACTGGACCACACACAAACGAATGAAGACATGTTACACGTGACTGGACCACACAAAACGAATGAAGACATGTTACACGTGACTGGACCACACACAAGAATGAAGACATGTTACACGTGACTGGACCACACACAACGAATGAAGACATGTTACACGTGACTGGACCACACACAACGAATGAAGACATGTTACATGTGACTGGACCACACACAACGAATGAAGACATGTTACAAGTGACTGGACCACACACAACGAATGAAGACATGTTACATGTGACTGGACCACACACAACGAATGAAGACATGTTACACGTGACTGGACCACACACAACTGAATGAAGACATGTTACACGTGACTGGACCACACACAACGAATGAAGACATGTTACACGTGACTGGACCACACACAACGAATGAAGACATGTTACAAGTGACTGGACCACACACAACGAATGAAGACATGTTACAAGTGACTGGACCACACACAACGAATGAAGACATGTTACACGTGACTGGACCACTCACAACGAATGAAGACATGTTACACGTGACTGGACCACACAAAACGAATGAAGACATGTTACATGTGACTGGACCACACACAAAGAATGAAGACATGTTACACGTGACTGGACCACACACAAAGAATGAAGACATGTTACACGTGACTGGACCACACACAACGAATGAAGACATGTTACACGTGACTGGACCACACACAACGAATGAAGACATGTTACATGTGACTGGACCACACACAACGAATGAAGACATGTTACAAGTGACTGGACCACACACAACGAATGAAGACATGTTACACGTGACTGGACCACACACAACGAATGAAGACATGTTACACGTGACTGGACCACACAAACGAATGAAGACATGTTACACGTGACTGGACCACACACAACGAATGAAGACATGTTACACGTGACTGGACCACACACAACGAATGAAGACATGTTACACGTGACTGGACCACACACAACGAATGAAGACATGTTACACGTGACTGGACCACACACAAAGAATGAAGACATGTTACACGTGACTGGACCACACACAACGAATGAAGACATGTTACACGTGACTGGACCACACACAACGAATGAAGACATGTTACACGTGACTGGACCACACACAACGAATGAAGACATGTTACACGTGACTGGACCACACACAACGAATGAAGACATGTTACACGTGACTGGACCACACACAAACGAATGAAGACATGTTACACGTGACTGGACCACACACAACGAATGAAGACATGTTACACGTGACTGGACCACACACAACGAATGAAGACATGTTACACGTGACTGGACCACACACAACGAATGAAGACATGTTACACGTGACTGGACCACACACAATGAATGAAGACATGTTACACGTGACTGGACCACACAAAACGAATGAAGACATGTTACATGTGACTGGACCACACACAACGAATGAAGACATGTTACACGTGACTGGACCACACACAACGAATGAAGACATGTTACACGTGACTGGACCACACACAAAGAATGAAGACATGTTACACGTGACTGGACCACACACAACGAATGAAGACATGTTACAGTGACTGGACCACACACAACGAATGAAGACATGTTACATGTGACTGGACCACACACAACGAATGAAGACATGTTACATGTGACTGGACCACACACAACGAATGAAGACGTGTTACATGTGACTGGACCACACACAATGAATGAAGACATGTTACACGTGACTGGACGACACACAACGAATGAAGACATGTTACAAGTGACTGGACCACACACAACGAATGAAGACATGTTACATGTGACTGGACCACACACAACGAATGAAGACATGTTACATGTGACTGGACCACACACAACGAATGAAGACATGTTACACGTGACTGGACCACACACAACGAATGAAGACATGTTACATGTGACTGGACCACACACAACGAATGAATGAATGACTGAATGAAGACATGTTACACGTGACTGGACCACACACAAAGAATGAAGACATGTTACACGTGACTGGACCACACACAACGAATGAAGACATGTTACACGTGACTGGACCACACACAACGAATGAAGACATGTTACACGTGACTGGACCACACACAACGAATGAAGACATGTTACATGTGACTGGACCACACACAACGAATGAAGACATGTTACATGTGACTGGACCACACACAACGAATGAAGACATGTTACACGTGACTGGACCACACACAACGAATGAAGACATGTTACACGTGACTGGACCACACACAACGAATGAAGACATGTTACATGTGACTGGACCACACACAACGAATGAAGACATGTTACAGTGACTGGACCACACACAAGAATGAAGACATGTTACACGTGACTGGACCACACACAACGAATGAAGACATGTTACACGTGACTGGACCACACACAACGAATGAAGACATGTTACACGTGACTGGACCACACACAAAGAATGAAGACATGTTACACGTGACTGGACCACACAAAACGAATGAAGACATGTTACATGTGACTGGACCACACACAACGAATGAAGACATGTTACACGTGACTGGACCACACACAACGAATGAAGACATGTTACACGTGACTGGACCACACACAACGAATGAAGACATGTTACACGTGACTGGACGACACACAATGAATGAAGACATGTTACACGTGACTGGACCACACACATCGAATGAAGACATGTTACATGTGACTGGACGACACACAACGAATGAAGACATGTTACACTTGACTGGACGACACACAATGAATGAAGACATGATACACGTGACTGGACGACACACAATGAATGACGACATGTTACACGTGACTGGACAACACACATCGAATGAAGACATGTTACATGTGACTGGACGACACACAACGAATGAAGACATGTTACACTTGACTGGACGACACACAATGAATGAAGACATGTTACACGTGACTGGACCACACACAACGAATGAAGACATGTTACATGTGACTGGACCACACACAACGAATGAAGACATGTTACATGTGACTGGACCACACACAACGAATGAAGACATGTTACACGTGACTGGACCACACACAACGAATGAAGACATGTTACATGTGACTGGACCACACACAACGAATGAAGACATGTTACATGTGACTGGACCACACACAACGAATGAAGACATGTTACATGTGACTGGACGACACACAACGAATGAAGACATGTTACACGTGACTGGACGACACACAATGAATGAAGACATGTTACATGTGACTGGACCACACACAACTAATGAAGACATGTTACATGTGACTGGACCACACACAACGAATGAAGACATGTTACATGTGACTGGACCACACACAATGAATGAAGACATGTTACACGTGACTGGACCACACACAACGAATGAAGACATGTTACATGTGACTGGACCACACACAACGAATGAAGACATGTTACACGTGACTGGACCACACACAACGAATGAAGACATGTTACACGTGACTGGACCACACACAACGAATGAAGACATGTTACACGTGACTGGACCACACACAAAGAATGAAGACATGTTACACGTGACTGGACCACACACAACGAATGAAGACATGTTACATGTGACTGGACCACACACAAACGAATGAAGACATGTTACACGTGACTGGACCACACACAACGAATGAAGACATGTTACAGTGACTGGACCACACACAACGAATGAAGACATGTTACACGTGACTGGACCACACACACAACGAATGAAGACATGTTACATGTGACTGGACCACACACAATGAATGAAGACATGTTACACGTGACTGGACCACACACAACGAATGAAGACATGTTACAGTGACTGGACCACACACAACGAATGAAGACATGTTACACGTGACTGGACCACACACAACGAATGAAGACATGTTACACGTGACTGGACCACACACAACGAATGAAGACATGTTACACGTGACTGGACCACACACAACGAATGAAGACATGTTACACGTGACTGGACCACACACAACGAATGAAGACATGTTACACGTGACTGGACCACACACAACGAATGAAGACATGTTACACGTGACTGGACCACACAAACGAATGAAGACATGTTACACGTGACTGGACCACACACAACGAATGAAGACATGTTACACGTGACTGGACCACACACAACGAATGAAGACATGTTACAAGTGACTGGACCACACACAACGAATGAAGACATGTTACACGTGACTGGACCACACACAACGAATGAAGACATGTTACACGTGACTGGACCACACACAACGAATGAAGACATGTTACACGTGACTGGACCACACACAACGAATGAAGACATGTTACATGTGACTGGACCACACACAAAGAATGAAGACATGTTACACGTGACTGGACCACACACAACGAATGAAGACATGTTACACGTGACTGGACCACACACAACGAATGAAGACATGTTACACGTGACTGGACCACACACAACGAATGAAGACATGTTACACGTGACTGGACCACACACAACGAATGAAGACATGTTACACGTGACTTGGACCACACACAACGAATGAAGACATGTTACACGTGACTGGACCACACACAACGAATGAAGACATGTTACACGTGACTGGACCACACAAACGAATGAAGACATGTTACACGTGACTGGACCACACACAACGAATGAAGACATGTTACAGTGACTGGACCACACACAACGAATGAAGACATGTTACACGTGACTGGACCACACACAACGAATGAAGACATGTTACAGTGACTGGACCACACACAACGAATGAAGACATGTTACACGTGACTGGACCACACACAACGAATGAAGACATGTTACACGTGACTGGACCACACAAACGAATGAAGACATGTTACACGTGACTGGACCACACACAACGAATGAAGACATGTTACACGTGACTGGACCACACACAAACGAATGAAGACATGTTACACGTGACTGGACCACACACAACGAATGAAGACATGTTACATGTGACTGGACCACACACAACGAATGAAGACATGTTACACGTGACTGGACCACACACAACGAATGAAGACATGTTACATGTGACTGGACCACACACAATGAATGAAGACATGTTACACATTACTGGACCACACACAATGAATGAAGACATGTTACATGTGACTGGACCACACACAACAAATGAAGACATGTTACATATGACTGGACCACACACAATGAATGAAGACATGTTACACGTGACTGGACCACACACAACGAATGAAGACATGTTACATGTGACTGGACCACACACAACGAATGAAGACATGTTACAGTGACTGGACCACACACAACGAATGAAGACATGTTACATGTGACTGGACCACACACAACGAATGAAGACATGTTACACGTGACTGGACCACACACAAGAATGAAGACATGTTACACGTGACTGGACCACACACAACGAATGAAGACATGTTACATGTGACTGGACCACACACAACGAATGAAGACATGTTACACGTGACTGGACCACACACAACGAATGAAGACATGTTACACGTGACTGGACCACACACAAGAATGAAGACATGTTACACGTGACTGGACCACACAAACGAATGAAGACATGTTACACGTGACTGGACCACACACAACGAATGAAGACATGTTACACGTGACTGGACCACACACAAGAATGAAGACATGTTACACGTGACTGGACCACACACAAAGAATGAAGACATGTTACATGTGACTGGACCACACAAAACGAATGAAGACATGTTACACGTGACTGGACCACACACAACGAATGAAGACATGTTACACGTGACTGGACCACACACAACGAATGAAGACATGTTACACGTGACTGGACCACACACAAACGAATGAAGACATGTTACACGTGACTGGACCACACACAACGAATGAAGACATGTTACACGTGACTGGACCACACACAAACGAATGAAGACATGTTACACGTGACTGGACCACACACAACGAATGAAGACATGTTACAAGTGACTGGACCACACACAACGAATGAAGACATGTTACACGTGACTGGACCACACACAACGAATGAAGACATGTTACACGTGACTGGACCACACACAACGAATGAAGACATGTTACATGTGACTGGACTACACACAATGAATGAAGACATGTTACATGTGACTGGACCACACACAATGAATGAAGACATGTTACATGTGACTGGACCACACACAATGAATGAAGACATGTTACATGTGACTGGACCACACACAACGAATGAAGACATGTTACACGTGACTGGACCACACACAACGAATGAAGACATGTTACACGTGACTGGACCACACACAACGAATGAAGACATGTTACATGTGACTGGACCACACAAAACGAATGAAGACATGTTACACGTGACTGGACCACACACAAACGAATGAAGACATGTTACACGTGACTGGACCACACACAAAGAATGAAGACATGTTACACGTGACTGGACCACACACAATGAATGAAGACATGTTACATGTGACTGGACCACACACAACGAATGAAGACATGTTACATGTGACTGGACCACACACAACGAATGAAGACATGTTACACGTGACTGGACCACACACAACGAATGAAGACATGTTACACGTGACTGGACCACACACAACGAATGAAGACATGTTACACGTGACTGGACCACACACAACGAATGAAGACATGTTACATGTGACTGGACCACACACAATGAATGAAGACATGTTACATATGACTGGACGACACACAATGAATGAAGACATGTTACATGTGACTGGACCACACACAATGAATGAAGACATGTTACATGTGACTGGACCACACACAACGAATGAAGACATGTTACTTGTGACTGGACCACACACAACGAATGAAGACATGTTACACGTGACTGGACGACACACAACGAATGAAGACATGTTACATGTGACTGGACCACACACAATGAATGAAGACATGTTACACGTGACTGGACCACACACAACGAATGAAGACATGTTACATGTGACTGGACCACACACAACGAATGAAGACATGTTACATGTGACTGGACCACACACAACGAATGAAGACATGTTACATGTGACTGGACCACACACAACGAATGAAGACATGTTACATGTGACTGGACCACACACAATGAATGAAGACATGTTACACGTGACTGGACCACACACAACGAATGAAGACATGTTACATGTGACTGGACGACACACAATGAATGAAGACATGTTACACGTGACTGGACCACACACAACGAATGAAGACATGTTACATGTGACTGGACGACACACAATGAATGAAGACATGTTACATGTGACTGGACGACACACAATGAATGAAGAAATGTTACATGTGACTGGACCACACACAATGAATGAAGACATGTTACACGTGACTGGACGACACACAACGAATGAAGACATGTTACACGTGACTGGACCACACAAAATGAATGAAGACATGTTACACGTGACTGGACCACACACAACGAATGAAGACATGTTACATGTGACTGGACCACACAAAATGAATGAAGACATGTTACACGTGACTGGACCACACACAACGAATGAAGACATGTTACACGTGACTGGACCACACACAACGAATGAAGACATGTTACATGTGACTGGACCACACACAACGAATGAAGACATGTTACACGTGACTGGACCACACACAATGAATGAAGACATGTTACACGTGACTGGACCACACACAACGAATGAAGACATGTTACAGTGACTGGACCACACACAACGAATGAAGACATGTTACATGTGACTGGACCACACACAACGAATGAAGACATGTTACACGTGACTGGACCACACACAACGAATGAAGACATGTTACACGTGACTGGACCACACACAACGAATGAAGACATGTTACACGTGACTGGACCACACAAACGAATGAAGACATGTTACACGTGACTGGACCAAACACAACGAATGAAGACATGTTACACGTGACTGGACCACACACAACGAATGAAGACATGTTACATGTGACTGGACCACACACAACGAATGAAGACATGTTACACGTGACTGGACCACACACAACGAATGAAGACATGTTACATGTGACTGGACCACACACAACGAATGAAGACATGTTACATGTGACTGGACGACACACAATGAATGAAGACATGTTACATGTGACTGGACCACACAAAACGAATGAAGACATGTTACACGTGACTGGACCACACACAACGAATGAAGACATGTTACACGTGACTGGACCACACACAACGAATGAAGACATGTTACATGTGACTGGACCACACACAACGAATGAAGACATGTTACACGTGACTGGACCACACAAAACGAATGAAGACATGTTACACGTGACTGGACCACACACAATGAATGAAGACATGTTACATGTGACTGGACGACACACAACGAATGAAGACATGTTACACGTGACTGGACCACACACAACGAATGAAGACATGTTACACGTGACTGGACCACACACAACGAATGAAGACATGTTACACGTGACTGGACCACACACAAAGAATGAAGACATGTTACACGTGACTGGACCACACAAAACGAATGAAGACATGTTACACGTGACTGGACCACAC
Organism: Lamellibrachia satsuma; assembly: GCA_033239005.1. NCBI lineage: Eukaryota > Metazoa > Annelida > Polychaeta > Sabellida > Siboglinidae > Lamellibrachia > Lamellibrachia satsuma. The sequence continues at coordinate 2,918 of BSQZ01000182.1, read as the reverse complement.
ACAACGAATGAAGACATGTTACACGTGACTGGACCACACACAACGAATGAAGACATGTTACACGTGACTGGACCACACACAACGAATGAAGACATGTTACACGTGACTGGACCACACACAACGAATGAAGACATGTTACACGTGACTGGACCACACACAACGAATGAAGACATGTTACATGTGACTGGACCACACACAACGAATGAAGACATGTTACACGTGACTGGACCACACACAAACGAATGAAGACATGTTACAAGTGACTGGACCACACACAACGAATGAAGACATGTTACACGTGACTGGACCACACACAACGAATGAAGACATGTTACATGTGACTGGACCACACACAATGAATGAAGACATGTTACACGTGACTGGACCACACACAATGAATGAAGACATGTTACACGTGACTGGACCACACACAACGAATGAAGACATGTTACATGTGACTGGACCACACACAACGAATGAAGACATGTTACATGTGACTGGACCACACACAACGAATGAAGACATGTTACACGTGACTGGACCACACACAACGAATGAAGACATGTTACACGTGACTGGACCACACACAACGAATGAAGACATGTTACATGTGACTGGACCACACACAAGAATGAAGACATGTTACACGTGACTGGACCACACACAACGAATGAAGACATGTTACACGTGACTGGACCACACACAACGAATGAAGACATGTTACACGTGACTGGACCACACACAATGAATGAAGACATGTTACATGTGACTGGACCACACACAACGAATGAAGACATGTTACATGTGACTGGACCACACACAACGAATGAAGACATGTTACACGTGACTGGACCACACACAACGAATGAAGACATGTTACATGTGACTGGACCACACACAATGAATGAAGACATGTTACATGTGACTGGACCACACACAACGAATGAAGACATGTTACAAGTGACTGGACCACACACAACGAATGAAGACATGTTACACGTGACTGGACCACACACAATGAATGAAGACATGTTACATGTGACTGGACCACACAAAATGAATGAAGACATGTTACACGTGACTGGACCACACAAAACGAATGAAGACATGTTACACGTGACTGGACCACACACAAAGAATGAAGACATGTTACATGTGACTGGACCACACACAACGAATGAAGACATGTTACATGTGACTGGACCACACACAACGAATGAAGACATGTTACACGTGACTGGACCACACACAACGAATGAAGACATGTTACACGTGACTGGACCACACACAATGAATGAAGACATGTTACATGTGACTGGACCACACACAACGAATGAAGACATGTTACAAGTGACTGGACCACACACAACGAATGAAGACATGTTACACGTGACTGGACCACACACAACGAATGAAGACATGTTACACGTGACTGGACCACACACAACGAATGAAGACATGTTACAAGTGACTGGACCACACACAACGAATGAAGACATGTTACACGTGACTGGACCACACACAACGAATGAAGACATGTTACATGTGACTGGACCACACACAATGAATGAAGACATGTTACACGTGACTGGACCACACACAACGAATGAAGACATGTTACATGTGACTGGACCACACACAACGAATGAAGACATGTTACACGTGACTGGACGACACACAACGAATGAAGACATGTTACATGTGACTGGACCACACACAATGAATGAAGACATGTTACACGTGACTGGACCACACACAACGAATGAAGACATGTTACATGTGACTGGACGACACACAATGAATGAAGACATATTACACGTGACTGGACCACACACAATGAATGAAGACATGTTACATGTGACTGGACGACACACAACGAATGAAGAAATGTTACATGTGACTGGACCACACACAATGAATGAAGACATGTTACATGTGACTGGACGACACACAATGAATGAAGACATGTTACATGTGACTGGACCACACACAATGAATGAAGACATGTTACACGTGACGGGACCACACACAACTAAAGAAGACATGTTACATGTGACTGGACCACACACAATGAATGAAGACATGTTACATGTGACTGGACCACACACAACGAATGAAGACATGTTACATGTGACTGGACCACACACAACGAATGAAGACATGTTACATGTGACTGGACCACACACAATGAATGAAGACATGTTACATGTGACTGGACGACACACAATGAATGAAGACATGTTACACGTGACTGGACCACACACAACGAATGAAGACATGTTACACGTGACTGGACCACACACAATGAATGAAGACATGTTACATGTGACTGGACCACACACAACGAATGAAGACATGTTACATGTGACTGGACCACACACAATGAATGAAGACATGTTACACGTGACTGGACCACACACAACGAATGAAGACATGTTACATGTGACTGGACGACACACAACGAATGAAGACATGTTACACTTGACTGGACCACACACAACGAATGAAGACATGTTACACATGACTGGACCACACACAACGAATGAAGACATGTTACATGTGACTGGACGACACACAATGAATGAAGACATGTTACACGTGACTGGACCACACACAACGAATGAAGACATGTTACACGTGACTGGACCACACACAAAGAATGAAGACATGTTACACGTGACTGGACCACACACAACGAATGAAGACATGTTACATGTGACTGGACCACACACAAAACGAATGAAGACATGTTACATGTGACTGGACCACACACAAACGAATGAAGACATGTTACACGTGACTGGACCACACACAACGAATGAAGACATGTTACACGTGACTGGACCACACAAAAACGAATGAAGACATGTTACACGTGACTGGACCACACACACGAATGAAGACATGTTACATGTGAC
>BSQZ01000181.1:212500-232064 GCA_033239005.1 Lamellibrachia satsuma | reverse complement strand
GAGTTAAATATGTCATCATAATTTGACATGATTGTGTGCATATTGAGTTGACAGTATCTCATGACAACATGTTATGCTGCCAATACTCCATTACAGCACAACAAACTGACAACAAGGATCCCACAGCACCATGACCTCCTGACAGGATCCCACAAAAAACATGACGTGCTGACAAGGTCCCACGATATATTGTTGAGTTGGTAGTATATTTTAGCAATATTCATAGTCTTCATAATTATCACTTGATATTTGATGTATTTTCATGCAGTAAAGAAAATATAATTTAATATATACATAAACACAAAACATTCCAACACGTGCATGGTTTGGTGGGATATATTACTTACAAACTGTAAAACCTGTCGAGTCCTGCAAGAACCGTTCTGCGAGAACCATCGAGTTATGCGCGAACCGTCGAGTTCTGCAAGAACCGTTAAGTCTGGCTACCACTGAAAATAGCTTTGCAGGATGTGCAGTGACGTAATGCCGCACAAAAAAAATATAATATACTACCCACATATAAGTTACCATAACAGAGTAATCTATATTTAATATATTTTCACGAATCACTCACAATGTCATTCTCACAGAGGACAATGAATGTAAACAAATTATGTTAATGCTACCAACGTAAATGTGCTTAAAAACTAATTTTACACTTAAGCGACAATGCCACGAGACGGCCTGCAGAATACATCACTAAATCAGTGCATTTTTGTAAGCTGTCGTGGCTTAGTGGTAAAGCGTTCGTTCTATGTTTGGAGGATCCCGGGTTCAATCCACGGTATGTCCGATTACATTTTTTCTCATTTAATGTTATTATTATTATTTTATCAATCATATTTAGAGTAATATTCGGTTTTGCTTATTTCGCTGATTGGCAATGTGTAGTACTAATTATTTCTAAGTGTGTCTTAGTAGCGACTAAACAACTAAAGTAATTGTGACGTTAGGCAGTTGGAAACTATTTTTTCAACAAATTTAAATAGTTTTTGTAATGGATTCCTTTTTAAAATAAATTATATATGTGATCCCTTATGAAAGTATCACCAATGATCATATTTTGAGGTTAGGTGCAACTGGTGCATACATTAAAACATTTAGAAACCTTTGTTTCAGATGATGAATGTACAGTCACATTTGGTGACATTCTTATGTTCGCAACTGGGATGGAGACATTCCCACCCCTAACGTTCACATTGCTTTAAACATGGTCATCTTGCACTATCTCATCATTGTGTGCTACGAATACTTGCATACATTTTGACAACTATCAAACACTGCTAACATATATAGGGTGAATGATGAGTAATATACTACATTTCACTATAATTTGGTGTGCAATAAAACATAATTTTTTTTATAAATAAACCCATTCCAAAATATGTTCTATTCTTTTATATACATTTTATGTATCAATAATTAGTAATATTTCTAAAAAAAAATATTATACATAAATGAGATTTTATATCAACTTTGTGGATGAACGATAACAAGTATGTCAATTAGAATGAACTCACATGGGCCAAAATCATTGAAAGTGTACCATTCATGTTTGGAAATGAATAGCAATTTTTTTTAATAATGAGCATTATTTTTTCTGTGTTTGGATTTTTAACATATTCTAATAGGTATATTGAACATATTATCGCCTATTTAAATTGACAGGATCTACCGATGACCTTAATTTTCACTATTTCATCATATTTATTGTGTGTTAATCCAGGCAATTGCCGGTGCAAGGAGCATTATTTGTTATCACCATTGTATGATATCTATATGTCTATGAAATCTGCATGATTGCCTAACCAATGTTTTGGATATTATTGTTTCTGGGTTTCCAAGCCACTGTTTATTATAATGCTTCCAATAATTGAGAATGTCTATGCATTATATCCTTTCTTGTATTCGAATCGCTATGAAAATAACCATTGGTTACTAAGAATATTTGTCGAAGACAGCCGAATTGAAAATGTATGCCGTAATAAACATGGTTTTGCTTTTAAGTATCATTTATGTTAAACATTGGTACAATGCACTATATGTGACAAATGAAATGTTATATTCACAAGTGTTAGGTATGCGTATCTTGCAGCATACACAATGTCATTTAATTTTATGGCTGAATAAATATACTGGGCATCCCACATACATATGTTGATCATTGTTATATCTGTTTGCTTATAATCTACTCAAAAAGTTTGGTTTATTTGGGTGGTGGACATTCGCTTAGTAAATAAATGCATCGGTATTGAGAACATTTTCAAAAAGTTATGCTGTTTTTGCTTATATTGACTCCTTTTTCGATTCTATTCTTGGATATTGACAACATAATATTTTTTAAACAATAACATTCCAGCTTATTCTTGTAATAGCGTCAATATTGATCCTCTGAGAGATGGTTAAAGATGGCGGACAGCATTTCTTGCCCTGGTGCACTTTCAATTATTATGCCCGATATGTTAAACAATTAATCAATTTACCTCAGGTAAACCAAATCATGCACAGCTAATGGCAAAGCACATGGCTTCTTCAAACTGTTCATACACCTGGTGCACGGTTGGTAGCATCATGGTACTACAAACACAAGTGTTGGCCTGAGGCCACTGGGTATAGTGTTCGGGAGTTTACGGTAATCGCGACCTACGAACCGGACCGGCGTTCAGAGCACGGCTTCTATTCGTTTGTTCTGTTAATACAGTCTGCCCAAGCAAAACGTTCGTTATGTCCATATAAAGTTTTACAAATGGCGACGAACATGGGATGAAAACTCGCGCAGGTTTGACAGTAACTTAAAAAAAAACTACAAGAAAGTAACACAATAAACATGACATTTGTCATAAGTCAGTTATCGTCCGCAATGGCAACACTCACTAATTGCAGGTATGGGAACGGCAATGGACCACCTGTCGAATTTTTAAAGAAAGATCACAATTGTCCGTGCAAAATCAGAACCACAAGTGGTAATGTCTATACACCGTTGCCGCCCGTACACGGGATACGTCCACCGGCACCAGTAGATCTTGACTTTAACCCTGCAGATAACTGGAACCTATTCAAACAAAAGCGGAAGAACTATGCAACAATAACGCAACTACAGAATCAGCCGGCGGATTATCAGGTCGCATTGCTACTGCACACGATTGGAGATGCAGCATTCAAGATATACAATGGGTATCCTGCACACCCCTCTATCGGTAAGGCGCTTAATTAAGTAGGCCCAATTACACTTACCGATCATGTGACTTTTTCGAGAAATATTACTGGCCAGCGGTGCACGCTGGGGAAATTTGCAGATAGCGAGCGGGACCATGTTTTGAATCACTTTTCTTCGCTGCGCCATACGAACAACATCATCCGAGCTTCTGAATTTATTCCCACCCACCCTCCCGATGTATTTGTACTTCTGTGGCGATATGCTTTCTAAACTTGCATATTACGTGTCAACATGTCTAGATATCGAATTGATCTGAATGTTGTATCGGGGGGTTTATTCCCCCACTTTTGTATATATCATTGTAAATACTCTAGCTAGCACTATATACATATAATTATGTATGCTTGTCTGCACATAGGTATCTTTTCCCTCTTTGTATGCTGTCGCTTTGTTTAAGAGCAGCAAGGGTTTTTGGTAAAGACTGTCTTCGGCAGTTTCTAGCTACAGTAGAAAATGTCACTAATGTTAAATCTTATCTGGTATTGTTTACTAATTGGTCATACACACCAACTTAATCAGTAATATACCAGGCTGTGCACAATTTGTGGCAGACTTTGTCACTATTATTGTGTGCACAGCGGCAATCCTTGTTGGGTATGAATAAAATTGGATTGCCCATTACCAACCTACCAAGTAGTTGGTGTATTTATACAAACAGAGAAAGGTCTGCATGAGCGTGTCTCCATTTCATTGTAAACACAAATACACCGGGAGTCGATGGGGTATCGAGCTGCGAAAAACACACGAAATACAATGGGTTTACGTTCGAGACAGAAGACGACTCACGATCGGTGGCTGAAAACTTGACCAAATGTGACAGCTTTGCATTTGGGGAGATCAACGAATGTTATGAGAGATTTGTGTTCCATAACAGAAATCAACAACACAGTGAGACATTTGAACAGTTCCTAACAACCATTAGGGTGCTTATCAAGTCCTGCAATTTCTGTGATGCGTGCAGAAATTCAACACTACGCGACAGAATCGTCCTGGGTGTATACGACCGCGAGGTCCAAGAGGCTCATCTAAAGCAGCGTAACATATCGCTAGAGGCGACAATCGACATGTGCAGAGCTGCAGAACATGCAAGGTCACAGAGTAAGGTCATTCGTGCAGAAGCGGTAAGCAAAGTCGGTAAATCCAGATACGTTGATTCTAGCAAGGGAAGGTTCCACAACTATCACAGCGCCAACACAAAAACCAACAAGTTCAAACGAGTGTGCAAAACCGCCAACAAAAACTACCAAATGGAACAACCTGCCAGCAGTGCCAGTTCAAGAGTTACGCTGACGGAATATGTCCAGCAAATGGGGAGACCTGCAACTTCTGTGGCAAACCAAATCATTTCGAGAAAGTTTGTAGGAGGAAAAAACGTGAAAGCAAACATGTGCGACAGGTCGAAATAGACTCGCGCACACAACATCCACTTGGCGATTCGAGAGAAGATGAATATGCATGGACGATGCACAATCTGCCAACGAATAAAACGACGACAAATGACTGTGATCGCCGTAAACAACATCAACGCAAAGATGATGATTGACACAGGAGCGTCAGTAAACGTGATGGATGAACGGACATATGAGATGATTCGAAAACCGGCTTTGATGAGACGCAAAGGGCCGAGAATCATGCCATATGGCGGCGGCACACCACTAAACGTTCTGACGTGATGTAACGTTGGAGTCAAAGTCCGCCATTCAGTGTCATCGGTTTCACGTGATAAAAGGCGCTCGTGGCTCTTTGATCGGTTTCAGCACAGCTCAGGAGTTAGAGCTCGTGAACACTGTCAACAAAATCGGCTCCAATTAGGAAGACAAGTACCCTGGGCTCACGGAGGACATCGGGAAACTGAAGAGAGTGCAGGTCAAACTACACAGTGATGAATCTGTACGGCCTGTCGCGATTACAAACAGGAAAATCCCCTTCCACATGAGACCAAAGATCGAGGAGGAGAAACTGCGACTTCTTATAGAAGACACAATCGAGAAGATGCCCGTTGACGAACATAGCGTCGGGTGTCCCCTATTGTCACCCTTCCAAAGAAGGACGGTTCCATACGACCGTGCATCGACATGCGCGAGCCTAACAAGGCGATCATACGAAAACGCCATAACATGCCAACATTAGACGAACTCATACATGACCTAAATGGCACAACAGCATTTAGCAAACTAGATCTGTCCAGCAGCTACCACCAGCTGGAGCTTCACTTATCATCCAGATATATCACCACATTCAGAACACACAATGGCGTCTACAGGTACAAAAGACTGAACTTTGGGATATCGTCAGCAAGTGAAATATTCCAGGAACACGTCAGAAATGTGATCAGCCAAATTAAGTCGACAAGGAACATCAGTGATGACATCATCATCTACGGGAAAGAAGAAAACGCCCAGGAGATGCATGATAAAGCACTGGCTGATACTCATGACGCATTGCACACAAAAGACCTCACACTCAACTTGGACAAATGTAAGGTGAACCTGCCGTCAATAGAATACTACTGAATGATAATCAGCAAAACCGGAGTCTCACCTGACCCAAACAAAGTGCAGGCTCTCAAGAAGCTGCCGCCTCCATCAAATGTGGCAAAGCTGAGGAGTTTCCTGGATATAATGAACTACTTATCGCGATTCGTCAAAGACTTTGCCATCATCAGCGAATCCATGGTACGCCTCACTAAGAAGGATGTCGACTGGCTGTGGTCAAGCGAACAACACTGCGAGCACTTTGACCAGTCCCTACAAGGAGATCCGCAGTTCACAATCATCACTGGTCATGAGCCGCTTCTCACCATATGGAAAAAAGCCACGCCGTCACTGCGCATTGAGCGATGGGGTCTTCGACTCCAACCGTACAACTTGGTTCTGAGATACATACCCGGAAACAAACATCCAACAGACTACATGTCCAGGAACCCGATAACTATAGCAGGGACTCGCAGACACCAGAAAATGGCTGAAGATTATGCAAACTTCATTGCACCGTCCAGTGTACCACGCACCATGAAGATAGAGGATGTCAAACGTGTCACTGATGGAGATGACATGATGCAGAGCATAATCACTCTTTTGTAGAAATGGACGCTGGTCTGTGATCCACAAATCTGGTGACCTAATGAAGCGAGAGTTCTACAACGTCCGAAAAGAACTGACTATCACTGTTAACAACATACGTGGAACAAACGTGGTCATCCCTGCATCTCTGAGGAACCAAGTGGTGGCACTTTCGCAAGAAAGCCATCAAGGGATTGTCAAAACAAAAGAGCTCTTAAGGTCAAGGGTGTGGTTCCAGAAAATGAACGACATGGTGGAGACGGCAGTACGTCACTGTTTCGCCTGCCAATGCACATACAACGGTAACCCACGCCTTGAGCCAATACATATGTCGGATATGCCACCTACGGCATGGAAACATCTATATATGGACTTCCTTGCCCCTTGCCATCGGGAGAAGAACTCGTCCTGGTGGATGACTACTCCAGATACCCGATAGTAGAGATCATTTGTTCGGTGTCAGCAAACACGGTCATCCCAGTGCTTGACAAAATACTGGCAATGTTTGGAATCCCCGAGGTCATCAAATCGGATAATGGGGCCCCGTTCAACTCTGATGCATTTGCCTCATTCACTAAGCACGGTGGTTTGCACACGCTGAAGGTTTCAACAAGCCGCTGATGAAAGCGATCCGATCAGCTGTGCTGGAGCAGAAAAACGCAAAATAGGAAATGTACCAGTTCTTACGACAATACAGGGCTACTCCCCATACAAAGTCTACACAGTTTAGTCCACACCTCTTGCTACATCACAAGTGAACGACAAACAGGCAAAACCATGCCAGAAAGCATACGCTGGCAAGAGAAACAGTGGTTACAATGACTTGCAGGTAGGAGACACGGTCCTCTTGAGGAACGACAAGAGGTCAAATAAGTTGTCGACTCCATTCATCCACAAACCCATGGTCGTCACAGATGTACAAGGCACGGCTATCACCGCAGCCGATGACAACCACACCGTTCGTCGCAATACTTCTCGCTTCAAACAGATGCTTGATCCACTTCCGGTTTCTGAAAATAAGATGAGTGGGGGAGAAAGCGCAGCTCCCACAGAGACGACAGCGCCGCCTACACCAATTGTAGACTTGCAGAGTCCGGAAAGCGCAGCTCCCACAGAGACGACAGCGCCGCCTACACCAATTGTTGACCTGCAGAATCCGCACAGAAGTTGGAATGATGCGGCTGGCAGCATACTCATCTCGCCGTCCGGGGCCTCCACAACTCCTCGCGAGACACCACCGCAAGAACGACCCCAGCACACTCGTTGTGTCCCTCGGCGTCTACCTGACTACAAACTCCACTAGAACTGTGTATAACACGTTTGCAAAGTCACTTGTTCTGGACTCACTGCTATTCGTTTAATCGTGATCGTAATCAATACAACATTTACTAATTCATAGTAAAGGGGGGGAGAGATGTAATGTTCGGGAGTTTACGTTAATCGCGACCTATGAACCGGACCGGCGTTCAGAGCACGGCTTGTATTCGTTTTGTTCTGTTAATACAGTCTGCCCAAGCAATACGTTTGTTATGTCCATGTAAAGCTTTACACTTGGACTTACCATGAAGCTCCTTTTCATGAAGGAACTTTAAGCTAGGCCCAAATGTGAACCCCAGGGATGGGAATGTCTCCATCCCAGTTGCGAACATAACAATTTCGTCAAATGAGACTGTACATTCATCATCTTAATACCTCACATGTGTACGGTAGTTCCATTCATTACTTCCACCACAAAAAAACTTAATTATGCACTGATTTACACCTTTCATTATGTAACATTGATACATGGACAGGATATAAACACACACAAACGCACTCATTTGCAAAATACTTCACATGTGTGTAGTGGTTTGGCCGCCTTAATTTTATGTCCGATTTTATTAAAGCATTATTGCACAAAAAATATATATTGTTGTCAACCAAATTAAAAATGCAAATAAATGATAACTGACGAAACTTTTGTCTTATATACAGGTGGTATTAAAAAATATTTCTAAATATTATTTTAGATATGAATAATAATAATACTGAAAATAATGAACTGCCTATAATACGCCGAACTTCATATTATGATTTTGAAAATTTGTATTCCGTAATCAAAAGCAATAATAAACATTTCAGTTCTCACATTCCATCAATTAATTCAAAGTTTAGTGAACTCGAGGCATTTGTAAATTACTTATATTCCTTAAATTAAAAATTTAGTATATGTCTCCAAGAGAGCTGGTTATCTGATATGACTTATCATTAATACAATTAGGTGGATATGATTGTATATCCCAAAGAAAAACCTGCAGCAGTAAAGGTGGATTAAAATCATATATAGATAAACAATTTTTATATGAATTAAACAGGAAATTAAACACGTTTAAACATAAAGGGGCAAATAATAAAAGTAAATGGTGGAGGAAGCTTATGACAGACGATCACTCTAGGAAATGTTTACCGACCTCCATGGCCATTAAATGAAAATTATAATGAATTTCTAAACAAATATCCAACGGTCATATTATCTATGCAAAATCATCATTGTAGCAGGTTTTTTGACATGGTAATTTCATTTAGTCTCTTCCCAAAATCATTCTTCCTACCAGGTTTACAACCTGTAATGGCACACTAATTGATAATTTCTTTTGCATTTAACAAAATAATATTTTTTTTATATGTTAAAGAGTACAGCATGAATATTAATTAAAACACTATCTGATCATCAACCGTATTTCATGATTATGGATACTACTATGAAAAAAGAACATCCTACAAAATTCATACAAATTAATATTCAAAACAAAAAGGCAGTGTTAAAAGTCGAAGAGAATATTAAATACAAAGGCTTTCATGATCATTCATATTATCTAAATAAAAGAGTAAACTCTGTTTTTACATTAACAAAAATGAAGAATATACCATAAAGAGAGTAATAAGTGTTTTATGTCTGTTGAACGTTAACACTAATCAATGTAAACGTAATCTTAGTTTTATTAGAGAACACACAAGTTCTAGTGTTTTAAACAAATGGCTGGCGGTACACGCCCGGAAGCGCCCGTACTGCGCATTCAGCGGTATCAAATATGCAGTACACGGATGATCCCGGACCGACATCGTAACATCTCCTCTTTTAAATAAGCAAATATACGTTCGGCTATCGTGTAACTTCACAAACGCTAAACTGAAAATAATATCAGTTCGATAGAAAGCATCACACAAGAACTGAAGAGATTATGCTTTAAACACGAATGCGATAAATCAAATCGCTCTCTTTGATTCAAAGTCATTGTCCTTCAGATTGTCGCTCTCATAATACGATGTTGTTGTCATAACGTATGTATAATTAATCTCAATTAAACATTCAACAGTCCATGTGAATAGAGTATATATTGGACAGTTCACAAAATGAAAATATGTCCAATGTAAGGTAATCAACAAAATGAAAATATGTCCAATGTAAGGTAATCAGACTACAACTGTTTATTTAGCACACTACGTCTTGGAACTTCAGCGGTCTACGGATGGATCTGCCGTAGGACGTTTTCACTAGAGTCGATGGCTGATCAGGTGTTTTCTCACTGAATTCAATTGGCTGCACTGTCGACTCGATTGTTGTCGTTGTTGCTGCTGAAACGTCGATCGCTGCTTCAGACAAATCGCATCCAGCCGACAATCGTGGATGGTTCCTTCTGTTGGGCTAGGCTTGGGGTGAGCTCAAGATAGCGATGGTTTCTTCGGTATGTACCCTGCTGTGTTTCAACCACATAGGATCGCCGGCTGGTTCTGCTTTCTTTACAGTAGCCGTAGTTGACCAGTCCTTTTCACCATCCAATCTGATTCTCACACTATCCCCCGGTTCCAGGTCAGGTAATGAACGCGCACAGTGTCGTCGATTGAAGTTAGAAGAATACTTCCGTTTCGCCTTTTTATCAGCTTCCCCTATATCTCTACGATTCGGCCACTTTGGACGGAGCTTTCTTCCGAGTACCGGTAGACTCGTCCTCATTTGTCTACCCGTCATCAGCTGTGCTGGACTTACACCCGTAGCTGAAACTGGAGTTGAACAGTAGGCCATTAGTCCCAAGAATGGATCGTCTTGTGATACAATTCTCTTGGCTATTTTCACTCCACTTTCTGCTTGTCCGTTCGCCTGTGGAAAGTGTGGACTTGTGAATGAAAACACAAAGTTGTATTCCCCTGCAAAGTCCTGGAAATCTGCCGAGGTTAACTGTCAGATACGATTTCTTCGGGAACACCCCATAGTGTGAACATGTTTTTAATTTTTCCGATCACCGTAGCACTCGAAATGTTCGGCAGATGCGCGATTTCCAAGTAACGTGAATGGTAGTCCATAACAACTAGATAGTGCTGTTGCTTGATTTGGAAGATATCTGCGGATATCTTCTGCCAAGGTCTAAGAGGCATTGTAGTTGGCTTCAATGGCTCTTTCCGCTGGGAAGATCGATGGATTTGACAAAAGTCACACGTTGCAACTTTTCTCTCGATCTCTTTCGAAATGCCTGGCCACCACACAGTCATCTTGGCATGTTCAATGCATTTTGTCACTCCCTGGTAACCCTCGTGGATGTTGTGTAGGATTTCAGAACGTAGTGCAACGGGAATCACAATTCGGTCGCGGTACAAGAGCATATCGTTTGTCACCGATAGTTGACTATGTGCATTGAAGTAATCTGCCACAGATCATGGAACGGCCTGGCAACTATCTGGCCAACCATGCTTTGTGAATGTCATGGCTGCTTGGAGATTTGGGTCTTTGCTTAATCTTCTGGAATTTAGCATCAGAAACTGATCTAGTTTCGATGAGATTGACGAATTTATGTTATCACACTTTCGCTGTTTATCATGGGACTGCGTGACAAAATGTCTGGAACTACCAGATGTTTCCCTGCGACATATTCGGCTTTGGCATTGAATCTCCTCAGACGCATGAGAAGACGCTGGCATCTCCCTGGAACTCTGTCGAGATACTGCGTGTTGATGAGTGGAACTAAAGGTTTGTGATCGAGGAGTAGCGTGAACGAGTCCAAACCAATCAAGTATCTTAAGAAACGTTCACAAGCCCAGACGCCCGCGAGACATTGTTTCTCAATTTGAGCATACTTTACTTCGCTTGAGGTCAACGTGCGGGAACAGAAAGCCACTGGTTTCAAAAGGTCATCGTGTTCCTGGAAGAGAGCTGCACCGATGCCATAGCTACTGGCATATGCACTCACGGTTGTTGGCTTAGCTGGATCGATGTAAACTAAAGCTGGCGTCGATGTCAACATGTCTTTCACCTTGGAGAATGATTGTTCTTGCTTAGGACCCCATAACCATGCACTTGTTGATTTCAGCATGTCGGTCATCGGTTTCATGACTGTGGACAGTTCCGGTAGGAATCTACCCAAGTAGTTGATCATCCCCAATGTACGCCTTAACTTCGTCAAGTTTGTCAGAGCAGCAAGCTATCTCAGATTGACGAATATGACATTTGTCCCTGTTTAACTGGACACCAGCCTTCTTCACTTTGTCAAGAACCTCATTCAGTCGACGGTCATGTTCTTCGACATTTGCACCATATATTAGAATATCATCCACGCATGCTTTGGCTCCATCTTGGTTGTCGAGCAAATCAGTCATTTTCTTTTGAAAGATTTCAAGAGCTGACGTTATCCCAAACGGAACGCGTCGGAAACAGAAACGACCCATCGGCGTGATAAACGTCGTTAGTTTAGAGCTTTTCTTGTCTAGTGGTAGCTGGTAAAATCCATTTGGTGCATCGAGTGTGGAAAATACCTTTGCTCCAGCAAGTTTCGGTGCTACATCTTCCAGTGTTGGCAAAATGTATCTTTCACGTTTGACTGCTTCATTCAGCTTCTTCAAATTTCGAATGTTTCCGTTTTTCTTCAAACTGGAACCATTGGCGCGCACCAGTCCGTTGGTTCGGTAACTTCTTCGATAATTTCGGCTTCTACTTTAGAAAGTAGTGGGAAAAGTACTCTTTTTGCAGTAGTAACACTGTATGGTTTCGCATCGTTTTTCATCACTATCTTCACTGGCTCGCACTTCAGAAGACCCGGTTGAGTGAAGACATCACTGTTGATTTCTCCTATGCGTTTCACTAGCCATGTGCCTTGTGCGACTGCACGACCTAACAAGTTATTCACTTGTTCTCCGGCTACGACAAATACTCGAAACGAATATTTCTGTCCCTTGTGAGAGGTATGCGCTGTGAATTGACCTCTGCAGTCAAGTGTCCCACCTGGACTGTTCAGTGTAAAATTCGTAGGTAGCAGTTTCGGTCGACTGGGAAGAGCCATGTAAGCACTTTCACACAATGTCATTACATGTGTCAATTTTATATTTCACTGCAAAATAATTTATCTCTAGAGTTATTGCCCATTCGTCTGCTTCAGTGATACACGTGATAGATCCTAGAAAGAATTAATCATTCTGATCACTATGCACTGTCGAGACTACTTCGTGAACGCCTCGGACATTATTTGCCTTTGGTGACTTGTAGCACACTTGAAAATGGTTGTATTTGTTGCAACCCCGACAACGCTTTCCAACTGCGGGGCATCTTGTATCGCGATGATGTTTCCGATTGCAGTTTCCACATATAGGCAAATCAATGTACTGTGACTGTGGTTTGTCATACCACTTGTTGGTAGAGGATCCTGTCCGTGGCGACTTGTTGGATTTCCTTCTACGGTCACCCTGTCTAGATTTCACTTCTTCAAGCTATCTAGCTGTAGCTGCACTGTGATCTTTGATCTGACTTTTCACCACTTCCGATTGTCGCACCATTTGTATGGCTGTTTCTAAATCAAGGTCGGATTTCAATTGTAGGTTTTCTGAAAGTTCCTTGTCATTGATCCCTACGCCCAGTCTGTCTCTGATGTTCTCGCCCTTCTGTGCTTCGAATTCACACCGCTCTGCCAGTTCATATAAGTTACGAACGAAAATTTCAACTGACTCGCCAGGCTTCTGGCACAGCTGGTGGAATCTTGCTCGTTCATGAATGACTTTTCGTTTTTGGACGAAGTGTTCGTCAAATTTCTGGAGTACAACTTCATATTTATTTTCGTCACCGTTCGATGTAAATGTGAAGGATCGAAATATTTATTCTGCCTCCATGCCCATGGCATATATGAGATAACTCACTTGAACAGCTTCATCCTCCGAGAACAGTTTGGTTGCTGTTATGTAGCGTTGGAAGCGCTGTTTCCATGACCATGCTGGCCACTCACCGGGATTGCCAAAGTTTAAACTTGCTGGTGCATTTCGGCATCTTCTTCTTTTTCCTTCCCTGTAGGTTATGGTCTTTAACACTTCTGACATCATGCTTTGTGTCTGTTGAACGTTAACACTAATCAATATAAACGTAAACTTAGTTTTAGTAGCGAACACAAAAGTTCTAGTGTTTTAAACAAATGGCTGGCGGTACACGCGCGGAAGCGCCCGTGCGCGGCTGCGCATTCAGCGGTATCAAATATGCAGTACACGGATGATCCCGGTGTAACGGGCCCAGGGTATTCCCGTGCCGAAAGTCTGCGGAAGTATGCATTTTGCGTATGGATGACATGCAACCCGCGTGAGCAAGGTGACCTCAGGTAACCCGATCAACTTTTACCTCATGCCAGAAGTATGCAGACTCCGCTGACCCATATGACCCCACGATGTTGACCTTATTTTGTCAGCGAGCTCGTAACACTAGGCCTTTTTAAGAAAGTTGTAAGTTATTTGATTAGAAAATGGAAAGTGATGGAGCATCAGAAGAAATGTAGCCATTATTTGGTAATACCCAATATTTAAAGTGACCAGGTGTAGGAGTGCAAGCACCCAAATGAAATGTTAGACAATTTGTATTTGAAAGAAGTACGATTATCAAACGACGAAAGGACGTGGGTATTCGCACAGCTGTTCTGCAGGCCCCTCTATTGATTGCCAAAAGTGTGGTTGTTATTATTTGCAGAGCTGCACTACCTTTTGGCATTGCAGAAATAGTTATTGCTACTTGCAAAATTACCATATTGGTGTGGTCATTAATGATAACGTTAATGATATGTTGTGTCACTTATGGCTTCTTACTTGAGGCTTGTCTTGCTGTTCCCATATAGTAGAAAATTAAATGGCTTCACTTCTTATGTAATAGTCCAGTAAGATAGTTCTTGTTCACTGGTTCAGTAGTGCACATGTATTACTAAGTCAGAGCAGAGTTGCTGTGTTACAGCAGTACAAAGTTTACGTCTACATGCTCCGAGACGGAAGAAAGTGGAAGAAATCCGGCAATTTCTTCCAGTTTCTTCCAGGTTGACTATAAAAAAAAATATACATTTAATTAAATAATTGCTATTTATATTGTAATTGCCCTTATTGAGTAGTATGTTTATATTGTTATTTTGGATTTGGCCATCTGGACCATCAAACATTGGTTACGTTTATGACACTGTATTTTTTTATTAAGGGTAGCTGCTAATGTCTCGGCTTTTGTGGTCGGTTCGAATCCGACTGGTAAATGCACTTTGAGCAAAAATACCCCTGGCATGGGCTTATTGACCGATACATTGCATCTCCTCTTATGATTATTTTGAAATTTAATGAAAATGCACTTACAATGATCCAAAGTTGGCATATTAATATATACATAACATCTGATCCATCTCATGTTAGCTTTATTTACCAAAGCCCACAAAAAAACCAGCTCAACATTTAACAGCATTTATAGTGCTAAACTTCATTGTGGAACTAATTTAACAAGCATGTAGTTATGTCAAGCTGTCAAAATACAATGATGACATTGTGTGATTGACTTATACTTGATAGGGACTATATACCTATACATCAGACAGGTGTCATATGGAGTGCCCATGATGAATTTATGGAAACGTTTTGAACTGCTGAAATCGGCTGAATATATATATATATATATACATATATATATATATATATATATATATATATATATATATATATATATATATATATATATATATATATATATATATATATATATATATATATATATATATATATATATATATATATATATATATATATATATATATATATATATATATATATATATATATATATATATATATATATATATATATATATATATTGGTTCATGTTTGGATGCATATAGCTTGACACTGGCTATAGAAAATATATCAACATTTCGGCGGCATCTTAAAATCTACCTATTTGACCTGGTCTATCCTCCTTATCGCACCACAGTCACTGTTGACGATTCGGAATTGAATTTTGATTAAGATTTGCCTAACACTTTGGTATTGGTGCGCTGCTGAGCTCGGTTTTCTGAAGATTTTGGTGCTATGGAAATCTTCTTTATTGTATTGTACTGTATTGTATAGCTACATCATTTCTGACGTTAGATTCTGAAAGCCTGGGTAATACATTGGTGCACTGCTGAGCTCGGTGTTCTGAATATTTTGGTGCTATATAAATCTTCTTTATTGAATTGTACTTCCTACCACACATACAACTCCACACAGCCTTCCTACCACACATACAACTCTACACAGCCTCCTACCACACAGACAAGTCCACACAACCTTCCTACCACACATACAACTCCACACAGCCGTCCTACCGCACAGATAACTCCACATAGCCTTCCTACCTCTCAGTAGACTCCACATATATAATATATTATGCTTGCTTGATAAGAGTTAGATTGAGCATGTGGAAATGTGCTCTGCTAAATGCTTCAATTAAGCCAATTTTATTTTTTAACATTACTATACCCCTGAACTACCAAGTTGGTTTGTGTAAAGTGTTATTATATCTCACAGAAATGATGAAGAAATATTTTATTTAAAATTATATTAGGGGATCATAGTAAAGTTTTCAGATAAGTGTTTTATTTATGTAAGGACATGTTAATACTAAAAATTTGATTTAAGAATGTTCAACTATATTCCAGAATGTCAAGGCAATCAGTAATGGGATACAGCCATGCATTATGCGTCAGTGTTACGTTGATGTAGGTCACTCTTCACATTAAAAACATTTATTTTGCTAATGTTATTTGAACAGTTCATGTGTTTAAAAACATACTTGCACATAGAAGAAGGCCACTTACTTAGTCTAGATATTTGATGTTTAAGGAATAATGTTGTCAGAAGGTTCACTGGATATTCAAGGTTAATATAATCACAACCACAGTCGTTATAATTGTTTCATGGGGATCTCCTCGGTTTAATTTACTGTCTACTAAATGGTTCATAATGTGATGTAAATTCAGCCTGTTTGTGTGACCAGAAAAGTGTGTATATGTTATCTATGAGTTAATTATTAATGACAAAACATAATTATATTTTGTATAATTGGATGTTATTACTTGTTTGATTAAATATTATGATAAACCATATTTGCATAAATGTTGTGATTTCCTCCAGTGCAGTATTATACAAAGAGCTATATTGTTTGAATCATTGTACATGTATGTCAATCATATATATATATATATATATATATATATATATATATATATATATATATATATATATATATATATATATATATATATATATATATATATATATATATATATATATATATATATACTGACAAAAAGACGGAAATCATGCGAAAACGAAAAATGTTGAAAGGTAGTGCAGCCTTCCCGAATGACCATCTTACCAAGAAGAATAATGAACTGTTTGCGGAGGCCCGACGGCTCAAAAAAGAATGGAAAATAGTTGGCACATGGACGATGAACGGCAACATCTTTGTAAAAAAGACGGAGCAGACCAATAGAGTGATGATCAAATGTAAAAACGATTTGGACAAACTATGAGATGGCAGTATTTGGACAGAGAGTTTACTTATGGTCCATGAAGATCATGTGTGTTGTGAACACAGTTATATGGACTCTTTTGTATTTTACTATCTTGTGTCTTGTATTGCAAATTCTGCAAACTTTGTGTGTTGTGAACACAGTTTTATGGACTCTTGTATTTTACTATCCAGTGTCTGGTAGTGCAAATCCTGCACATTTTTTCTTTGTTCATATATGCAGTATTATTACATTTAATTTATGATGGCTAATACTCAGATCAAATTATACTCATGTCTAATATGTAACCAAATGTTCAACAGTTATGCCATAAAATGTGATCTATGTGAAGCAGTTTATCATAAACGATGTGCAAAAATAACACAAAAACAATTAAGATTAATCCATTGCAAAAATGTAAATTATCAATGTACATCATTTTGTGAAGTTTTTTCATTTCAAAATGTTAGTGATGATGAATTTGTGCTTGAGAATTTTTCTGTTGAAGATAATTATGACCTTTATAAATTAATAGATAACTGTTCACAATATAATTTCAATTCCTTCAAATATTCTGATTATAATCCCCATCATTTTGAAAATGATATAAACCCAGAAAACAATTTCTACAATAACCTATCGTCAAAATGTCAGTATTACACCAACCTACAATTCACTGAGAAAATCGGTAAAGTTAATGGATTATCGTTTATACATTTCAATGCCAGAAGCCTAAAAACAAATTTTCAAAAGATTAAAGATGTAATATAAATTTGACATAATCGCTATATCTGAAACATGGATAGAAACAGATTTAATTGATGATTTTAATATAAACAATTATGATGCTTATTACATCACAAGAGTATCATAGACTCATAGTAATGCTAAAAAAAATATAGACACAATGTATAGTTTGGATCTCTACCCATTAATTGACAAGCCTACTAGGATCACATATAGCTCAACTACATTAATAGACAATATATTCTCCAACGAATTGCGCTACAATCTAACTTGTGGTATCTTGTTCAATGACATTACTGACCACTTACCGATTTTTGCATTTTGCGAGTATAACATAAGCAGATTTCAGATTTCAGTATATCAAAAAGATAAACGAGGCTTCATTTTCCGATGAACTGAGTCAACAATCTTGGGAAAATGTTCTCAATACAAATTATGTTAATAAAGCTTATGACTCTTTTCTCCACATATTCATAGATATATTTAACAAACATTGTCCAGCGAAAAGAGTTTCCAGGAAAAAGTTATATTAACAAAAAGCCCTGGTTCACCAAAGGTTTAAAATGTGCTTGTACAAAGAAAAATAAATTATATAAAGCATTTATTATATCGAGATCTGTTGCAGCAGAACAAAAATACAAAACTTATAAAAATAAATTAACATCGATATTAAGAATTACTGAGAAAAACTACTATGGCACATTGTTAGAAAAGCAGAAAACAAATGTTAAAGAAGCCTGGAAAATATTAAATAATGCAATTAACAAACGCTGCAATAAGCCAACATACCCCGAATACTTTATAAAAAACAACAAGCGAATCTCACACAAAAAGGATATTGCCAATGGATTTAATAATTTCTTTACTAATGTTGGCCACAACTTAGCAAAAAATATTTCCTTACCTGAAAATGATGCAACTATTTATGATTACTTAGAAAGGAAAGAAGAACATACTCTGTTTCTAAGTCCTGTTAATGACCTAGAAATTATAAGAACTGTACAAAATTAACTAATTACATGATTTTTGGAAATCGCAAGTTGACTGCTGATATTTCTGTAAAAATAAATTAAGAAATTATAAATAGAGTAAATGCCACAACATTTTTAGGTGTAATGATTGATGACAAGTTAAACTGGAAAAATCATATTTTATTTATCAATTAGATCTAAACTGTCAAAGAGTAGTGATGTTATGTACAGTGCCAGTTTCTTGATTAACAAACGTGGTATGCATATTTTGTACTTTTCTCTTTTTATGCCTTATATTATGTATTGTGCAAAAGTTTGGAGTAACACATATGCTACAAATGTCAAATGTTTAGTTTTATTACAGAAAAGGGTAATAAGATTACTTTGTGGTGCCAAGAGACTTGATCATACAAATATGCTAATTTACAATCTGCGTATTCTTAAAGTACCAGATTAAGTCAAATTAAAAACTGCTGTAATATTGTTTAAGACATTTCACTATTTGTTACCAATTAATGTAGGTAAAACTTTGGAATTCCTTGGACAGTTCACTGATTAGTTATAGAAATATTCACCAGTTCAAAAAGCAGTACACAGATAAAATATTGAATAGCTATGTGTTAGTGTCATAACTTATTCTCGCCGATTACGTAACATCAACAAGACGAATTAAATGACCGTTCAGCTGAATGCAAACACATTGTTTAGTGTTGTTCTAGAAAAGTTCTGGTAGTTTAGTTGTTTATTTTTTATCTAACCTGATATGATTATG
>BSQZ01000181.1:205000-210000 GCA_033239005.1 Lamellibrachia satsuma | reverse complement strand
GCGACGGCAAAAATTACGCGTATTTATATTACTAAGCACATTTTGCTGCACATATTAACGCAAAGTAGTACAGTCAAATCACCGCTGTATGTTAACGCAAGTATTCTGACAGCTACAGAAGCAACCCTAAGCACTATACTCGCAAGCATGAATTCGTTTTTGTATTTTTTCAGTCTACTTGCATTCACAGTATACGTAGGTCATAATTAAAAGCACATTAATTAATAGTTAATGTATTGTGTTTTATTAATGCAATATTGTTTTACAATCTTTTATTTTGTTATATATTGTTACCATTTTTAGTACTGGACTATCATAATTAATATATTATGTGATACAGATTTTTAGGTGCTAGCAGTCTTTTTTTTGCAGAATATTATAGTTCCTGCTAAATATGCACTGTTGTTATTAGTAAACATGATAAAACTGTGCTTAAGTGTGCATGGTAATTTTCTTTCTGTCAGAATATTAAAATTTTGCAGAATTACTTTTTAACATTATAAAAATGGGTAAACTTTATCTTGTTTCTTTGAATTATTGAATTTTTTTTGCATTAAGACATATTTGGTAGAAACATTATCCTAGATATTCCATAAATCAAATTGTTGCTCTCCTCCTTTTACCTTTAGTCCGGGGTGAGCCTGGTACCGAGACCGGTCGTCGATTTATGTTTCCCCTTGTTCACGCAGTCCTCCCATCCCAGTATCGGTCTTCCTCTTCTCCTTCTACCCTCAACTCCAAGGGCATTCGTTCTCTTCGGCATTCGCTCTCTTCCACATGTCCACCCCGCTTTAGCCGGCTCCTCACCAACTTCCTTGTGAGACTCTCTCTCTCTCTCTCTCACACCAACTTCCTCAGCTTCTCTATTCTTCGCTTTTCGATTCTTTTCACTCCCGCAATTCTTGTTATCCAGTTATTCTCTCTTGTTGTTTCTATGTCATCGCCATGGTCTATAGATATGCTGGTGTTATGCATATGCATGTCGACGAAGTGTATGACACACTGACCGTCCCAGAACCCGGTGAGCAAGAAACGATGTTGATGTAAAAACCGTAACTGACTATTTCACTTCACAGAATTCACAGAATCTCCCGAGACGTGCCCTACGACAGGATTTCACGTTGACAGACTTAATTGCTGCTGCACGTGCCTTAGAATTAATGAATACCAAGCAGGCCAGGTGGAACAAGCTCCAGCAACTAGTGTGAACGCCAGCAACGTTTCCCAGCGAGGGAGAAGCTGACATCACTCGCAGTCACAGAGCAACTCTGTAGGCCAAAGACGTCACCCATCCAGGCGACGACGTGACCATTCCAGGAGCCACAATGGACCTCGTGACATGACAAGACAAAGAATGGGGAAAGTGTGCCAAAACAGCAAGCGGAAGCATTACTCATGTGACAATGCCACACACTCCCAAGCTGCGGGAACTGCGAATACCCAGAATAATCTCTTCGATTGCTTTGACGATGACTACGCTTACACCATCCGTGAGTGCCAAACTCCGCGAGACCAAGTTGCTACTGCAAAAAACAACAAGAACAAGCTACCCTTATGTACCATCAAGGTGAACACGGTGCCGGTAGAGTTCATGATAGATTCAGGCGCGTCAGTCAACATCCTTGATGAACAAGCCTATCAACAACTGTGTTAATAGCATCCCACTGAAAGGTATGCTGACTATCGAAGTGCACCACAAGAACAAGTCAAGCATCGCTAGTTTCTACGTAGTATCCGGGAATGGAGGAAATCTGCTCAGTCTCGCGACTGCCGAGGAGATAGACATACTACACATAACAAGGGAAATCAGTCCAAAACCGCCCGCGGCACACATTGTCAACAACTTCCCAGCTCTGTTCCAAGAGCGCATAGGCAATGCACGTGGAAAACCAGTCAAGCTACACATCAACTCTGATGTGATTCCAAAACAACAGCTCCACTGTCGCATTCCTTCCCACGTCCGGAAGGATGTCGAGAGAGAATTAAAGCGATTGGAACAGCTCGACATAATCGAGAAAGCTGACGGCCCTCCTCCATGGGTAAGCCCAATCGTAGCTGTGCCCAAGAAGAACGGAGAAGTACGCATCTGTGTAAACATGAGGGAAGCGAATAAAGGGATCCTACGGGAGAAACATCCTATGCCAACCATTGACGAGTTGATAACTGATCTAAATGGCTCCACAACATTCACCACCCTGGACTTAACTGATGTGTACAACCAACTCGAGCTAGACACAGAAAGTAGGTACATAACAACTTTCGGCACCCACATCGGACTGCATAATTACAAACGCTTGATGTTTGGAGTGAATGCAGCATCTGAGATTTTTCAGAACGCTATAAATCAACTCCTGCATGAGGGTTGTAAGAACATCTCATATGACATCATTGTCCACGGGAAGGACAAGGCTGAACATAATGCTAACCGTAGATGCTGTGCTGAGTTCTCCGTTTGAACAATGCAGAAAGCAAGTTTGCACAGGAACATGTCACTTTCTATGGTCATGTGTTTGCACAGGAACATGTCACTTTCTATGGTCATGTGTTCGGACGATATGGTCTAGCGGCAGATCCAAAGAAGATCGAAGCTATTGTGAATGCCACATCACCACGAAACTTCTCCGAGTTGATGTCACTGCTGGGAATGGCTTAATACGTGTCGCGGTTCATCCCCAACTATGTCTCTATCACGAGATCAGACACTCCATGGATTTGGGACTAACAATCCGAAGTCATTGTAGATGGCTACTGTACAGGCATAGGGGCCATACTCACTAAAGACGGTAGAGTGTTCAGCTATGCTAGCAAGGCACTATCGGACGTTGAGTCATGATATTCTCAAACAGAGAGAGAAATGCTTGGTGTTGTATGGGGAATCGAACATTTCCATCTGTATGTGTACGGATCGATATTCACAGTGAGAACCGACCACAGACCATTCTTAGGGATCCTCAAAGGCCCGAAACCCGCATCTGCAAGGATTGAAGATGGCGATTGCGGCTCACTCCATATGATCTAGATATGGTGTACAAGCCCGGACGTGATGACAACAATCCAGCCGATTTCCTCAGTCGACACCCGTCCACGACCTCAAAACCAGACAGAAGCATTGCTGAAGATTACATGCACTACGTCGGCGTGAACACGGTACCCAGAGCTATGTCGCTGAAAGAACTCTGCGATGCAACTGCACAGGTGATGAACTCGTCAGGTCGTACAAACACATTCGGTCAGAATTTGTATCCCACGAATGTCCAATCCTAAAATCCTAAGAGGAACACAAATAGTCATCCCTGAAGCATTGCAGCAACAAGCTGTCGATCTAACTCACTTAGGACACCAGGGAATCGTGAAGACCAAGAGGCTTCTGCGGGAAAAGGTTTGATTTCCTGGCATCGATAGACTCGTAGAAAGAAGAATACGTCAGTGCATACCATGCCAAACAACTACATGAAAGTCGACAAACCCTGAACCACTCAAGATGTCCAGTCTGCCTCCAGCTCCGTGGTGCGACATGTCTGTTGACTTTACTGGCCCACTGCCATCGGGTGACATGTTACCAGTGGCAACAGACGGATACAGTCGTTTCCATGAAGTGGAGATCATAAAATCTGCTTTAGCCAAGACCGTAATACCGAATCTTGACAACATCTTCTCAAGACAAGGCATCCCACAGACTGTGCGGACTGACAACGGGCCACCATTTCAAAGTGAAGACTTCAGAAACTTTGGCAATGACCTAGGGTTTACACATCGACGCATAACACCTTTGTGACCACGAGCCAACTGTGAGGTGGAACCTTTCATGGACACTCTACTAAAGACAATCCGAACTGCACATATAGAGCATAAAAACTGGAAACAAGAGATGTACCAATTTTTGCGCCAATATCATGCAACACCACACTGCACCACTAGCGTCGCTCCTGCTGAGCCCTGTTCACCCGCCGTTTCCTCAAACAGTTACCATAGCTACCTGCTAACAGCGTTCCTTCGCTACTGAACACACGGTTAAAAATTCAACAGAACGATGAACAAAGAAAACGACAAATGAAACAATACGCACGCAAACGACACAATGCAAGACAAACGAGCACAGACAAAGGAGTACAGTATTGGTACGCAAGCGTCGTGTGACCAAGCTCACTCCACACTTTGAACCAGAACCATTTATAGTGGAAAAGAGAAAAGGGAATATGATAACTGCAAGCCGACACTCGTGTACAATCACACGAAACATTTCACTCTTCAAACGAATCGACCCCGTCGACACACTCACTAACGAAAACAAATCATCTGATGAAATGGACAATACGGAATTGTGTGTAAGTCAGAAGACGCCCATGATTAATCACGATAATGAGCCGCCCAAAGAAACGGCAACTAGTGGGGAAAATTCGAAGACAGCACTTAAACCATGCTTACGCCCGTCATATTCAAGGACTATCTTGGACTTCCTTAAGTGAAGTAGTCTGAACGCAGAGGAGGAAAATCCAATGGTAAAGATTGAATAGCTGGTGTAACGTGCTAGTAACCTCTCCCCTAGACACACTCAGTTTTAACAGCTGGTGTATTTAGCATAGCTTAATTGACAGTTTTGAATGTTTGATTGATCAGTAGACAGCAATCATCATTTCCCTCTGAAAATGTTCTGATTTACAAGGCGAGTGGACAATAATTACTAACAAGGACTTTACGAATTGTAACTCACAAGAACATTTGAAAGTCATGCAAAACTTGTACAGCTGACTTTTTATTATATTATGACTAAATAATAATAATGTTTTATTTGTCATGTGGGTTTGCACAGCATATTGTCATTTACAGAATGAAAGTTGTCATTTTGAAATAACTGCATCATTATGATTGTTAGTACAAATTTATTAAGATGGCGAGGGGTGTGATATTCACAATATGTCCTGCTGCCGCCTTTGCGACCATCGTGGTAGTACGATCTGTCCACATGGACAGCCATTGATCTGCCTTATCATGTAACATAG
>BSQZ01000181.1:150000-197500 GCA_033239005.1 Lamellibrachia satsuma | reverse complement strand
CTTATTAGGATGACCGTGTACAAGACGACGACCTGACACAGAAACACTATCTCCTCTTTGGGACACACGGTACCGAACAGATGCCAATGAGTGCTGTCGTTCTCGTTCTGCGCATCAGTACTGTCTTCTGCTGCTGTTACGTCCTCCTGCTCCACCTCCTCGTCCTCGTCTATGACGGTGGTGGTGGTGAAGGCCTGTGGTGTCGTGTCTTGTGTCATTTCTCGAATGAAGTGTCACCATACGCGCGGCTAGTCTTTATAGTGGAGTGGACGAGTGCGCTGGCATCGATCCAGCTGTTGAATTTGGAGGGATAGCCGAACCATTTCACCAAAGCCTCCGTTCGTCTACCAACCTTATGGCGTTGCAGTGCCGACACCTTCTGCAGCTCCAGTTCGTAGAAGGTGCCGTCCAGCACTTCACCGAGATCATCCCGCAAGCGGTACACCGGTGAATCGGAGGGATGAACCTCGTGTATCGTGAACATCTCTTCGCTCCAGTTCGTCTCGTAGCCCTTTTCGAACGTGCCTTTGTACTTGCTGACGCGCACGCGATCCGACACACACAACTTGGGCACGCCCTTACCGTCGTGACCGTACAGGCGTTGCCACACCTTTTCTTGATTCTTTGCATTTACCCCTTAACGGAGCCATGCCGATGCTGCGGTGGGGCTGTTGTTGTACGATCGCACCAAGTCCTGAAGGTGTTTCGTGAAATATCGCCACATGCGCGTCTTCAACGTTCTGTTGAATCTTTCCACGATGTTCGCCTTCGTCTCCGCGTTGTGTGTGGATAAATGATGGATGCCGTAACTGCCACGATGCAATAGAGCCTGAACGGATGTATTCAGAAATCCCACTCCTTGATCTGTCTGCAACGTATTTGGCCATTCGTTGACGAACGTGGTTTGCAGCGCTGTCACCAACGACGCCGCGGACTTGTTCTTCATAGGAACACACCAGGCCACTTTCGAGAAGACGTCAATCGCCGTGAGGAGAAAGGTCATACCATCGTTGTCGTTTTTCAACTTCGACAAGTCTACGAGATCGGCCTGCCACTGCTGACGCATACCACCCACGATGACGCGTCGTCTCTTCAAATGACGTCTCGCTGGTTTGTGTAAGGTGTAGGCGTCATGTTCCGACAACCATTCTGCGACGATTTTTCGCGGCACGCGCGTGACGCGTCGCAAGGCATCGACGCCGGCATAACTGCCTACCATTTTCGGATCGAAGTAGACCTCCCTCATTGGGTGTTCTCTCCTCCGCGCCATTAAAAGAGGAGGTCCGACGCGTTGACGGTGGCGGTGACGTTGACTCCGGTGTACGAATGCTGACGAATGACGAGGAGCACACCGACGTATAGTAGGACACACGCTATCGCACCCACAACGCTAGCGGCGGAGCAACAACAGTCTAGTAGCGAAACCATAGTTCGAATAACGCCTGTTGTATAAGAATTCGGGATATAGCGTCAGCAAGCAAGTAAAGTCCACCGCAAAATATCGCAACGACGACGGAGCGGTACGCGTCCTGTGGATCGGTTGGCATGACGAACACTGTGCTATGGATACGGACCGTACCACCTTATCAGTTGTACCAACCAGCCAATGACGGCAAAGCCTTGCGTGAATCGGGGGTGGGGTGGGCATGGAATGTTCCATTCGACTACGCCGACGAGCGAGGGGTCTCCAACTTAGTGATCTTCGTGCACTACCACCAGCAGCAGCAGCAGCAGCAGCAGCAGCAGCAGCAGCAGCAGCAGCAGCAGCAGATGAGTAGTAGCTGGCCGACGAGAGGGAGTGGCCGTCGTCGCCTGTCGTATGTATGCTCTCCTGGCAACGTTACCGACCAACTCCATGGGTAGGTTGATGGCACGGAGTTGTCGTGCAAATGGCTGCCAACCTGTTGGATCGGTCTTTCTCTTACGCAACAGATCATTAACGATATCCACCACGTTACTTCCGGCAACCGGCACACCCTCGTGTATAAGTTCACCACGAGCGGTCCACGCGACGTCTCTTTTGATATGCTCCATCAACCGTCTGGCTTTGGCCTGCATGGTCTTGGGAACGGTGTCCACTACGTCGGCTTCTATTCCATTACTAGAAGCTCCTACTGCTCCCTCCGGCACCACCGTCACCCCCGCCCCCATCCCAGGCCCCGACGCTGTTGATGACATCGACTCATTAACCGCGACCACGCGGACCGGTTCCTTGACGTGTTTATCGGACAAGACGTTGTACCGCTGCAACACCCAATTATACAGTGTTACCTTGGTCCCGTCGTCGAGGTCCTATCTACCGAGGATGGTCTTCATCTCGTCATCGAGGGCTTGCACCTTCTTACCTAAGGTGTCCGTTGGAGGTGGGGGTGGTGGGGGTGAACGAAGTGTGTTCAACACTCGCGGGTCCACCAAGGCCATTTTGCGTGCGTGTTCCATGTCTGTACCTCTTGAGCAGCACCTCTCGGAGCAAGGGTAGAAATATCGAACTTGCCAACGGTGCTAGGAAGGCCGATAGGAAACCTCCCCTCTGTCCCTCGCCGACCTGCTGTTGCAACAAGATGCGTCTTCTCCTGGCGGCTGGCGTTCGTCTCTGAACCAACTCGCGTAATTTCGTCCTGTATTTACTCAAACGTCGCTTCTGTAAATCGGATAATGGAATGTTCTTTTATAGTATGTTGTAGACACACTCGGCCAGTGCATACAGCAGATCGGCGTTGGCGTTAGCTCTTGTACCTGTTCAAAGCCTGTATGCACAAAATGTGTCTCTTCACCAGGTCCGACATTGTGCGAATTAAGAGACGATCCACGCACTCGGTCTTTTTATACCTTCGGTAAGTACACGTACTGAACACCGTCGTCGGGAAAGATGCACGTGCGCAGACGCATGTCCTCGGACGTGTCCTGTTTGAGATCGACCAATAGAAAACCGAACGGTACCGACGTGGCGTCTTTAAAAGCATCTTGCGCGAATTTCACGCGTCCCGGATACATCTGACGAGCCAAGTGTGACATCTACGTTGCATCGCGTGGATTCTTGAACACCACCATGTACTGAGATTTAAGACTGATGGTACGACTCTCCTTGTTTTTAGGGAACAGGTTCTGCACGATATACAGCATTGACGTGTTCCTGTGGTGACTTTTTAGTGAACAAGGTCGTGACCCGTTCGTCCGTTTCTGCCATGAGATCGTCTATGACGATGAGGTTCCTCGTTGTCGATTCGAACATGGTCGCCGTCGGTAACCCTTCCTCGAACCACACGTCGACTAAGTCCATCGTTGCGTAAGCCTCTTGTCATTCTCCGTAGCACCACGTTATTTTTTCGGGAGGTGGATCGATCATCGCAGCAGCGTGACGCAACATACGCGTCACGAAAGTATTCTTGCCGCATCCCGTCGGTCCGGCGACGATGCACGTGAAGGGATGTTTCCATCGTGCATCCATGATCGCTTATGAAAGACCACCAGAGTGCATCGCCTTATCTACACGTTCACCGGACCAGTGGTCACCCCGTCCTCGTGCACCACACGTTTGGCGTAGAAGTAGGTGAGGGCCTCCCGTTCTAGCACATACGTCAACACCGTCGAGTGATGCACCCGGAACCCGCGGTTCGTTCCACTTCCGCTCCGACGGTTGGTGAGCACCTCCAGGAACGCATCCTTGTCGATGGTGTTGTGACGTTTGCTCAGTCATTTGGTGCTGTACTTGTCGGTGGCTCCGAAACAATAGTACGTCTTGCTACACAACCCCACGAATCCGTCACCGGACCACTCGACCTTGAACAGACCCGGTGTCCTCTTGTCGAACGCTCTGCGCGCCTTACAGCACGCCTCGTCCCCGACCCACGGTCGATCGGCGAGTCGACAGCGTTCGTACTCGTTCCGATGTTCGTCGCAACATTCGGACGGGAGCCATTCGGAACGATGTCGGAAATAATGATCTCGTAGTTCTTGGGTCACGAGGGCATCGACGGACTCACCGGCCAAGGCCAAATAGGCACTAACTGTATCCATCTCGCAGTACTAGAACAGAGGGCGCTCCACGTATATGTTGATGAAGTCGTAATAGAGCTGCAACATGCGCATCTTGGCGTACTGTAGAACGAAGAATCCCACGTTTACGGGTAGGGTGTACGTGACGGTCCTCTTACTCATCTCTATCTCGTACGCATCGTCGACGACGATGTCGAGTTGTCGGAACCGTCTATCGTTGACCTTGAGCGATGCCGCCTTCTCCGTGCAGTAGTTGACGTCACGATGTCGGTCCACGTTGGTGATGGTCTTTCCGTAACCCGAGTTCCCCAGCAACTTTGTGGTATCCGCGATGATGGTCTTGTGTGAGTGGACGTCTCCCTCGCGCCGGGCCGTGGACACCGCATCGCCGAACCGTCGGAAATACGGAATAGGATCGTACTCGATGAGCTGGTAGACGTGCATCACCTCGAGACCGTAGTCCAGATACCATCGCAACAGGGGCGTTGCGAGCAATATCTTATCGCCACGATAACTGCCCACGAGCATGCGCTTCAGAGTCGTCATGGTGTTGTTCTCTTCGGCGTATCGGCGCATGAACGGTCCGAAATCGTCGCATGTCAGACGGGTGTTCTTGAACACGGGTTGCATCTCGGCAAAGTGCTCACGCAATTCTTCCGGTACGAAAATGTCGCACTCGATCATGCCGAACACGGTTCCTGTACGCACGCCGCTCAGGATCTGTTGCGACGTCATCGTCCACCGCGCGTGTCGGCGTCGGGGAAATGCAGCATCCAGCCACTTTTTACGGCCGGATCTCGTCTCACCTCTTTCCACTCGCATTCCCGCAGCTCGACGGCCTTGACAAAGTAACGTAAGTAGGCGGTGTTCTTTCGGGTCTCGGCGAGTAGTTGCGCCATTGGTTTCCCGTTGACGACGTTCACCTCTTCTCCGGTGCAAGGGCAACCATAGAAAAGACAACCTTGGAACTGATAAGCCGTGTTCGTCTCACTGCACCATCCATCCACCAGACGTTTGCCTATTCTCTTCTCTCGATCTGATGTCGTATGGGACGTCCCGAGCGTTCGGATTCCCACGTCAATCATTATGCAGCCATCTGTCCGTACAGCTGCGCCGATTCGGGGCGGAAGTTGTTTTCTGCCCGTCATCGCGTGTACCATCCCATAGGCATGTCTTGCATGAGCGACCACAAGTACAGCGCGTTCGCGACGTATCCGACGATCGAATGACATGGACGAGCAACCTCTCCGTACTCGTTCTGACGTAGCATAGTGACCCCTTTCTCGTGATAGCGGTGGAAAATGATCGAAGGACCACCAATAATGTTATCTTTGACGAGGTTATGAAGATCTGTATTCTTCTCGTTGAAGATGGTAAAGTAGGTCTTCTCTGGATTGTCGTTGAACAGGTACAGCCGGGTCAGACCAGGTACGCTGATGCCTTGCTTGAACATGTCTATTCCACGTTGCTGATAGATGGCAAACTGTCTATCGATGGCCTGAAGAAAGGGAACCACGTCCCTGTTGTTGTACCAGACGAGAAAGTCTCGCAACATCGCCATGTCGTTGTCGCGCCAGGCCTCCTGACAACTGGCGTAATCCTCGTCGGAAATACCTTCGTTTTTCAGTCGACTGAAGAAGGCTTCTTTCGGTGGAAGAGCGGTGTCGTCGAGGCTCTCCAGTCGGTCCATGTACTCGTACGGGAAATGACCTTTCTTCATCTCGCATCCATACGCTTTCAGATACTGTCGTAGCTGAACCCAGGGGCTATGTAATTTGTCATGTCTAGGAATTTCAGCTGATCCGTCGAAAGATACATGAAAGTGTTGTAGCGTTTGATGACGAAAAATGACCCGATACCATCGTTCTCTTCTTCTTTCTCTTTTTCCTCTTGCTCCCTCTCTTCTTCCTCTTCTTGTTCCTCTGTCTTTGAAGTGGACAGGAATTAGGGTATGAGGAACTGTTTGATGGCGTTGAGATCACACTTACCCGAATGGAACCCAATGACGGGTAAATGATGCATCCATCCATAAAGTTGTCCCATCAGCTTTTTGTATGGATTGTTTGCTGGTCGAGATTCCTGATCGTGCAGCCGCCTCCCGTTCGTTCCAGTTAGTCAGCGCATCTGCAAGTTGTTCCAACACATCCTCGTATGTGTCTTTGATGTTGCAGTACGCGGCATCACTCATCGATCGCAGGATATCCATCACGCGCTCACCAACTATTTGGTGTCTCCGTCCGTGACGAGACCTTTCACTTGCTCGTGCCCTCGTACGTTGGATGCCACGCTGACGCTCAGCGGAACGTGACTTGCAACCCAGTGAACGTGGTCACTGTCCGACGGAAGTTGTTCGGTGTCGAACCAAAACTCAAAGTCAAAGGTGGCTCGGTACGGATAGTACCGCAACGATTCAGACACTCGGATGTTCTCGTCGTCCAACCGTTCGAACAACGATGGAGTCGAATGGTACACGCCGAAAGGATAGAATCGACGCACACCCCTCGTACACGTGCTCTCGTGTTTGCGAAGCTTCCATGCTGTTTTCCACAACGAGTCACCGCACTTCCGACATCTATACGAGTGACAGTACATGCGTACATCCTGGATGAAGGAAAATGTGTCTCGTGAAGGTTGAGGTAGAGTGTGGTAGGGTACTTACATAACGATCGACGGAGGAGTTCAACAGTTGTCTTTCCATCCTCTCCATCCGGTTTGACGAGCTTGTACACACACGTTCGTTTGGAACGTGGTCTCTACTCGATAGAGGTCATCCAGCGTGACCCCGTCAAATTCTTCCATGGGTACATCGTCTTGGGCGTATGCTTCGTACAGGGTCTTAACCGCCGGTTCCAATCGATATCGATTGCATCCTCGATGCAGGGCCAGACACCGGAAGAGACACAGGTTGTCCGTGTACCTCTTGGAATTGTTGGGTTCCTTTTCCAGACCGATGACGGCTTTGTTCTTCTTGATGTAGATGGGAAGAGGGATCATGCCTACACATCCTATCGGATGATCAATGATGCAGTTGACGAAGAAGGTGACATTAGTCGCGAGTTCGCATACCCACGCAGAATGCGGTCTTTGATTGATGGCCCACTGCAAGACGTCTGTTTCTCGGATGCGTTCGAGAAAGTCTTGCTGTTGGTGATGAGACTGGGCTCGTCCAGGTAACGCCCACAGCAATTGCACGAGGAATTAGAGTACTTGTATCGACCCGTGTTCTTGTTCCTCAGAACGAACCTGTAACTGAGGTTAATCTTGAAGGAGTTGGTCTGTTCCTGGAACATGATCTTCAAAGGAGTCTCTAGAACGGTCGATTCTAGCATAGTTAATCTGTAATCGTACCTGCACAGGAGGGGTCCTCTCGATACACGTGTCCTTATGGTCGACCAGTGCGCTCGAACGACATCTAGCAGTTCCGTCGACAGGTTGTCGGCAAAGGGAAGTCGAGCGGGTGGATCGATGGGATCTTCGTCGGTAACTAGTGGGTGGTGGGGTGTGGTGTCTTCCATGTTTGATCGCTTCGGCGATGGTGGCTCGTTGACGTCGGTACACGCGGTTCGTGCGTGTCTGGTCAGGTTGTCACGTCTATTGAACTTCCGTCCACATTTCGTACAAGTGTAGACGGTGGTCTTTTTTCTACTACTACTACTACTACTACTACAACTACTACTACTACTACTACTACTACTACTACTACTACAACTACTACTACTACTACTACTACTACTACTACTACTACTACTACTACTACTACTACTACTACTACTACTACTACTACTACTACTACTACTACTACTACTACTAAGACGACATACATACCTTACGTGATGCTGTAGATGGTCCCATCTCTCGAACGTTGCATCGCATTTACACGCGTATTTCGTTCTCTTTGCGTGGTCAATAGGTGGCACCGCTGCTGGTGGCGCCACTGAATACGAGTGCTGATTCACCGACGGTTTCGAATGACTCTCTACGTGACGTCGTAGCTCTGCATACGTGTCGAGTGCCAGTCCGCAGTGACGACATAGGTGACGTTTCATGGTGGTGTACGCGTCTGCAACTGACAGACAGCGACCCTCAGTACGTATATATAGCGCGTGTGGTGGTGGCGGCGGTGGTGTTGGTGTTGGGGGTGGTGGATGATGTATTATTAAGGTGTGTTCCTATGGTAATGGCTAATATGTCCACTATCGATGGCTACGTGTTCTCTTTCAACTATGTAGGACGAAGGGAACACCACTGACAACACGTACCAATCATTGTATGACTTTTTTATTAACTATAATGTGGTATGTCATATATACTTATATGCATATATACATATACACGAATAGGCTTATATAAATACGATGACGTCATGATGGTTTGAGGGATTTTTACGTCCCCGACAGTGACCACTAGCTTACGATCGGTTATCGACACGCCAGTGGCTAGTATCATGGTTAACTTGTGGGCTGTTAAACCGCGACAGAGGTTACGCAAATGATGATGATGATGTACTATATAAGTCGTTCTGTAAATATGTATATATATATATATATATATATATATATATATATATATATATATATATATATATATGTGTGTGTGTGTGTGTGTGTCATACAATACGAAAGAGACTAAATAACGTAAAGTTCTACAGTTTACAATACACTACCGTGGTTATATAAGTACTGACGATCTACTGCAATATGAATTTCCGTTGCAACGTTGATCATCATTAATAGAAATAGTCGTTTGATGATGTCATATAAGCAGTTATTGTCGCCACTAATTCTCGACACGCACGAACACGAACGTCTGCCGGCACCACGGGCGCTTCGTCACACCCTTCATCCTACATAAAAAGAAATAGTCCTAATGTTTATCCTACATAATAATACTAATGTTCTTCTACAGTGGTTATATTAAATACTAGTGTTCATCTACAGCGGTTATAATAATACTAATGTTCAATTGCAGTGGTTCTAATACTAATACTAAATATAATACTACTACTACAACTACTACTACTACTACTACTACTACTACTACTACTACTACTACTACTACTAATACTACTACTACTACTACTACTACTACTACTAATAC
Source organism: Lamellibrachia satsuma (assembly GCA_033239005.1). NCBI lineage: Eukaryota > Metazoa > Annelida > Polychaeta > Sabellida > Siboglinidae > Lamellibrachia > Lamellibrachia satsuma. Next base: position 188,407 of record BSQZ01000181.1, on the reverse strand, counting down.
TACTACTACTACTACTACTACTACTACTACTACTAATGTTCAACAACTGTCGGCGGCGGATACTGATGCGTACGTAGTCTTTCATCTGCTCCTGCCATTCCGTCGACATTATCGTCGCCGTAATGTCATCCTCGTCACCTCATCAAATGTTCTGTCTGATCGTCGCCAGTTGTATGTGATGAGCTTCGACACAGCCTCTTCTATCATTATATTACACACCTCTGCATCAGCCTCCGAACTATATCTCTGGCTTGTAGACGATTCCGGGTTTGCTGGACGGTCGGGCGTGTATACTGCGTCGCCCTCCGACAGCACGATGCTTGCGTTGGGGAGGACGTACAACGTCGGCGGAGACGACCACTCCTCACGCTCTGTCGACAGTGTTAGTGGTTGTGACGCGGGGCTGAATTCGAACTCATCACCCCATGGTAGTGGCTGCGATGCTGGAGGCGACTCTTAGCCTGGGGATGATGTTGATGATGAGTGTGTCGGTGATGGTGGTGGTGACACCTGAGATGGTGGTGGTGGTGACACCTGAGATGATGGTGATGCGGAAGTGTCTCTACGTTTTTTCATCACCACCACCTGTCTGGTGTCACCATCCTCCATCTCCGATGCATGTCGTTTGGATGACGACACCGCCGTCTCCGCCGTTGCCTCCTCGTACGACCTACGGAGCTGACGCAGGCCGTCGCTTATATATTGAACATAAATACTAGTTACTTTGCTTGTCAGTATTACCATACATATTTGCGCATCGTTCCGCATAATCGTCCGTATCGCCCTGCATATTTGCGTATCGTTCGGATAGACTCTTTCTAACCATATCTTTCACATCGTTTGCGGATGCGGCTGCGGCATTCTGAACAATCTGTAATTTCGGCAACTGTGAATCATGGAGTCCGTATAACACCGTGTTATCACAGTTCAAGCGAGACATACTTATAGAGTATACGTTGACCATGCACTGACACAATGTTAGCACAGTTCAATTAAGACATACCTATAGAGTATACGTTGACCGTGTATTGACTATATTCGGTTACAAATGTTTAACACTTCAGTAAAGTGTTTGTTGCCGACTGCATTTGGGCAATGCGTAGTTCCTGCGAAATGTTGTATTTCAGTCTACAATTAAAAAAAACATGCACACTCTATAATGTATTTCTTTAAAAATATTGTTTGTCTCCGTGTATTGTATTGTAATAACACATTTTTGTTAAATTATTCTCTGTATAGCCACACATACACACACGCGCGCGCGCACGCACGCACGCACCGCACGCACACGCGCACAATATATATATATATATATATATATATATATATATATATATATATATATATATATATATATATATATATATATATATATATATATGCAGTATTATATGTTTCACTAATCATTTCATTATCATAATAAACAAATCTACAAGACTATCCTGGAACATAGTTCATAGTAAGATGGAAGTCATTCATTATCAATGGTCAACTGACATAATGGTTCAGAATGGAAATAAGAGTTTGCCTGCGGGCTGTTAGAGGTGTTACCAAGGCGGGCGGACAGACAACAAAACATCAAGATCAGGGAGAACACCTTTATACCTGAATTGATCACAAATGTTAGAACACGCCGGTGGTTTGGGCATGTTTGCCATATGCAAAGATGTGCCATCGTAAGGCAATCATACAACACGACTTCAAAGGACAGCGGAAGAGAGGAGGACCATGGAAGAGGTGGAGTGACCAGACCAGGAATGATACTGGGCTCCCGCTATTGACAGCAGAGCAGCATGCGAAAAATAGAACAGAATGGAGGGGTGCAACTTCCCGGAGGCAGCGAGAGTATTCAGGACACTATGGTCTATGCCTATTAATCAAGTCAACTCTTACGGAACGTAACTTACTAACGTGTGTACCACCTAAGTACACTTTTCGTGGTGTTTGACTCGGGGAATTCCCATAGGTTTTGTTATACAGGCATGCACGGTAAATAGTGGTAGCAGCCGGAGCCTTTTATCCATCATTTGTGCAAATGTTGATTCTCTTATAGCAAGAGTTATGAATGTATAACTATGAGACTGGTTACGTAGTACGCATAGTGGGAGTTTAGGCCCCTAGACATGCATTAGACAAGTCTCTGGTTTGCAAATCGTTATATATTGGTGAAGTTATGGACTTATAATATATATATATATATATATATATATATATATATATATATATATATATATATATATATATATATATATATATATATATATATATATATATATATTGAACATGTATAGCTTTCCTCCCAGCTAGCAAAACTCATTGGACTAATGAAGCACCAATGAACATTCTTCATTAGCTGTAAAAGGTGGAGAGCAAGAATGACAGTCAATATGGACTTTGGGGATTCAAATCAGTTGGTGACTCAGGGAAATGGAAACGTTCACGGCTGTCCAGAGCTTTATCAAAGAAGAATATAAATATTGCAAGTCTGAAGAAAAACTAAGCAAATGAGACCACATTTAGAAACAAGTTCCAGAAAAAAGTTAGCTCATCAGTATTTCCAAAGACATGTAGCTGAAAGTTGTTGTAGATATGCACAATTGTTGGTCGAGGTAAAACTCCAATTCTGTCACCACCCTTCTAATCTTTCTGCAACAACCCACCACCCTACTAACAACACCTGCACGACATGTGTCCTACTCCCAGTTAAAACACGATCAAATCCTACTAAACATATTTAACACCATGCTGAGATGGACGATGTCCAAGAGCTGATCAAGTTCACATACATAGCACATCTTGATGTGACAACGAAGTTGTTTGTGTTGTGGATGATACGCCGTGGTACAATGCTTTCTGGTGCAGAGAAGTTTCGCTAATTCTAACCACAACCCCAATGTCAACTGTCCGATGTGATTTCCGTCGGCACTCCGAAACGCGACACTCAGTTATCCAGCAAGGCTTGTGCGCAGGATATAGCCGTAGCATCATTCATAGGTATGGCATCAGGCCAGCGAGTGAAACGGTCCACGATCGTAAATAAATACTTAGCTTTCTCCGAGTGCGATAGAGGTCATACGATGTCGACGTGAATCCTATCAAAACTTTGTTCACAGCCACATCATTTCAGACGTCAAATGATGTGGCGGGGCCGTCAAGTCCGGTGTATTTTCGCGCGTTGACAAGAACGATTTATCCCATGCTGTGACGTCACGATTCATGTTCGGCCAGATAAAGCTCGAGTAGAACAAACTTAGAGTTGTGCGTATTCCTGGATAAGACATATCGTGCATCGTTCCGAAAACATTTGGTATTTCACGCATGGTAAGACTGCTGTGAGATGATCGACACGCTTGTACGTTCAGTTCGCTTGTCAGATCTCGTGCTGTCAGAACATGATCCGATGCGTCATGCGGTAGTAACGCCAGTCATTTCTGACATCTGAGGCGTCCACTGTGATGATCATCGTAGCCAGTTTCGGATACGGGGGGGGGGGGGGGTTACGTGATGTCCGAGAAAGTCAACTTTAGTGGCGATTGTCACAGGGCAGCATAGACAGCGATGACTGCCCGTCTTCAGATGAAAGCAAAATAAAGCCATGAAATCATTGTCGCCTCTTGCATATATCTTACCTGTCATTTAATGATGATGCAATAAAAATTACGTCTGAGCCTTTCTTTCCATAATGAACTTGTACGTCGTTGAAAGATTCATCCAAAGTCACCGTTAGTTACAATGTTGCAACATTGTCTAGAACTAGTTCAGGGAAGGTTTCGACATCAATTGGCACATTACTTTTGTCTTTCAAATAAGTGCAGTGACTGCCTTAAAGTGCAAATACAATGGAACCCCGTTAATCCGGACACATTGGTTCCCAATGTGTGTAATGTGTCCGGATTTTCGAGTTTTACGGAAAAAAGAACCACAAAATAAGGTAAATCAGCATTTGAAAATTCCTTTCCCCGAAATGATGTCCGGATGCCGACGTTTCCGGATTATCGGTGTCCAAATTAACGAGGTTCCACTGTATACGTATGTAGCTAAAATATCCTTTATTCTCTGTGGTGAATATTTCATCTGTGTTGTCAGAGAAAGTCAACTTCGTCCACGCCGAAAATGCACTTATTGACGTTGATCAATAAGGCTAAAGTCGTTGTGTGACAAACGTTTGAATAACAGTCGTAGATATCTGCACCGTCTGCTTAGTATATCGTCATCGTAAAGTCAAACGGGTGTATTGCAGCCGTATTACACATTTCGCATGCCTGCGTCTTGTGTCATTGAATTTAATATCCCTACTTAATCTGACTGCCTGGTCTTAATGATATCAAAAACTGGTGTGGAGCCTGAGCTAGTTTCTGTACATATCAGTCATAACTGAAAACATGTATGAGTGAGAAAATGGCAATCCATTTATTTAATACAATAATCATAGGCATGGAATGCCGAAGAGCCCCTACATAGGAGTGACAATCACAATTGGTTACAAGTGCCATAGTAGGGGCGTAATTACCAAGTTGATTAGCCATACACATACATGTACAAACAGAAAGGCTGGGGTACTTTTCTGGAACTGCTACCAGTATTTGATGATATCTTTTAGAAGGTAATTTTTCGAGAACATTACTTTATGGCCGTTCTAGCAGCGTCTTCTCTCCAGCGTAGGGAAAGACGACAGTGGAGAGTTTGAAGGGCGTTTCTTGCGAAAGGGAAATGGAGAGGTATATCACGGTAAACCAACATTTGCATTCAAGAACGAAGACGAGTGTTGTTTCCTCGACAAGACATTCCAATGAAACTGACTCAACCAAAAACGGTTGGTGGCACCGCTCGTCGAGAGATTCAGTTCATAGACATCCACTGGTTTCAGAACGTAGAGTCTACGTTCTGCTAGCTACACTGTAGGCGCCATGGACCCTTAATTAAATGTGCTAATCAAGTTACGCTATATTTAGGATCAACTTACCCCACACTCTGGCTCAACTTACCCCATACGATATGCTAGTTGAGCAAATTTACCACCCTTTGTGAATTAGCTATTATATACTTATATATATATATATATATATATATATATATATATATATATATACATGATTTTATTTTTGTCTAAAATGAGCAATGCATAGCCATATATTATGCAAGTAAATTTTATTGTTACTGACACATTTGATTGTGACGTATACACTAAAAGTAGAACTAACAGTTCGTTCCTCTACCAGTTGGTAATATTGATTGGTTCCCTATCTGTACAGCACGATTAGAGTATGTATTGCGGCGCTAAACGAGTACACAAATTTGTGATTCGTACTCCATATATGTTTGATATGTTGGTGAAACAGCATATTATAATATATCCTTGTATGCACAAGTCAGACATAACAGCAAGTAGAGTTACGGTAGAACAAATACGGGCTAGCTATGTGATTTAAATAATATTTTTCCGAAGGGTTCTATATAGTATGTGGACTAAACAGCCATTTTGGAATAGGTGTGGAGGTGTGGAATTAGCGCGGACCAACTTCACTACATTCTCCTCTTTATGCAGTTTTATTCCTACTAGTTCGGACACTGATATTCATGGCTCACACAAATTATATGAAGAAATATGAAACAGATGATATATTCACCACAGAGAATAAACGACATTTTAACTACATTCGAATGCAGTGGAAATTCGTTAATGTGGACACCGATAATCCGGAAACCTCGGCAACTGAATCGTTCATGGACGGACGAGTCCATTGTGACTGAAGGGGTCAGACGTAATTTGTATTACATCATCATCATTAAAAAAACAACTGACAGGTGAGAGTTGTATAGTGTTCTATGAATTAACGACAGTGACATCATGATTGGATGCTGTTGTTGTCTGAATACGCCCAGTTGTCGCTGTGACCGCTGTCTCTGCTGTCCTGTGACAGTGCCACTGCCAGATGTCTTACGTCCATGGCACACAGCCCACTTCATCACAGCACGCGTATTTTACTGGCGGCGACCGCTGCTTCCATAGACTACAACAGACACATGCTACACTCAGTCAGTGTGTGTGGTGTGTGTGTGTGTGTGTGTGTGTGTGTGTGTGTGTGTGTGTGTGGGTGCGTGCGTGCGTGCGTGCGTGCATGCGTGTGTCAAGAGACAATATATCTACTCACACTACATCCAGTCCCGCTCTCCCACGTGTCTTCAGCTCTTTCACTACGCCGGGTGAGATGTGATTGGCCCTGAGACTAAAACAAACATACAAAGACATTTTAACGTCACATTTCATCCTCCACTAACAAATCTCTCCGTCCTGCTACTAGCGGTGATTTCACGGGTGTGCAGATCCGCCCCCACACAGTGGTCTATCGCCGACTGTGGATGTCGAAAGTCTTTCATGAAATATCTGTTAAATTTGTAACACAAGTTAATGATTTATTTATTATTATTAAAATTAATTGTTATAAAACATTATTAAACAGATTATTTTTCGCCAATAAAACGACGTTTGACAGAAACTCATCTGGCGACATTAAACTTGACAGGTGTTTGAGAAAAGAGTGTTGAATGGAACAGAAATAAACTACAACAAAAAAGGTGTCAAGGACACTTGACGACACAAACTCGGTGGAGTCTGTCACAAAGTTTTGTCGTCGGTGTGTAGAACATCAAGTGCCCCGTTGCGGGGTAATTACACGGTTGATAGGAGATTGACGAGTGAAATAATACAGTCACAGTTCAACTTACTTGAAGAAACTTAGAATCGGCAAGTTGACGGCAGCGGAGTGGATATGTTTCGCCCCGGTGTCTGGGATGTGACAAACCCCCAATCTGCAGACAAATGTCAGGAATAACATGAACACGTGTAAAGTAAACATGTGACACGTGTCAATAACAACAACGGAAGCGTCGCATTTCTGCGAATTGCTATTATATGAACTATATTCCTGGATATGGTGAGGTAAATTTTAGAGTGTATATAGACGGATTGCATAAACAAGTTATGTAATTATATCCAAGTGTTGTATGGAAGCCCACATTGGAAGTTTATTGTTAGGCGTGGGGCATGAATAGGTTATGCACTAATTGTACACATGATGTTTTAGGTTTTGGTGTGGTACATTATAGTGAAAGGAGTATCAACATAATGGTACCGTCCGTAGATGTTTATTAACTTTGAATGGCTGACGCCGACTTTGTGATGTGGTGGGAAAGTTACCAAGCGATGGGTATAAGACGCGAAGTAAAGTGTATTCAAGGGAGGGGCCAGAACGCACAAATGCGGCATTAGAGTTCCAGTGATGATGTCCGGCAAGGCCCGTATGAAGAAGGCGCGGTTTATCGCGACGTCGCAAAACCCAACTACTACAACTTTGCTCGCATTGACAACGGCGAGTGAAAACCCAAACAGCACAATGCCACGCAAGTAATTTCCGCGCATTGTTTGACTGCAAGCGTTGACCGTCTGCATCGGCCGCATCTCGTTTTCTGTTGCCTACTGCCTACTGACTGCTTGCGTCTGTTCAGCTATCTCTCCGTGTACAACAGTGCGTCCGCGTGAGCCATCTTCACGACACGTTCGTCGTCTCCACGTCATGTTGACGGCCGTCTTACACAGCGTTCTGCCGACTGTTCAGCTGCTTTCCCCGCGCGCGCAACACCAGTGCGTCCGCATGAGCCGTCGTCACGACACGTTAGCCGTATCCACTACATATTGACGGCTGGCCTACTGTGTGTCCAGCCGACCGTTCAGCGGTCTTCCCCGTGTGCGACACCAGAGCGTCCGCATCAGCCGTCGTCAAGAAACGTCGCCGTCTCCACGACCTATTGACATCCGACCTACTGATCGCCCAGCCATCAACGAGGTCGGCAACACTGCGGTCGAACGAGACCCGTACCGCCTGCGTATTCAGCTGGCGGTGAGATCATGCGACCGACGGCCACATCAGTTATCGCCCTATTCAACCCAGCAGATTGACTTATTGCGTCATAGGGCACGCTTGTGTGACTATTTTTTTGTTTCGGAACATTGTATTGTGAGTGTGAAATACGCCTTTCTGCTTGTGACGAATGTATTAACAATGGTGTCTGTAGTACGGTCTTGAAGGGGAATAGCCTCAACGGTGAACGTTAAAGTAAACGTAGGTTTTTGTTTTTTTGGTTTGAGGGTATTGACAAACTGATCCAGAGTTAGTGTCTTTATTTCATTTGTAACATTTAGTTTTTGGTTCATTATAAACATATTCATGTTTATTACCTTGGACTTGGTGTTGTTTCTCATTTGTGGACATTTCTTACACTCGTATGTTTAGCTTAATTTAAGTAAGGCACGCCCCTAGTTTTGAGCCACTTTGCGCGGACCTCCACCGAAATCTGTGACAGGAAGACAACTGAGTGGGTTCGTGCGTGTGCGCTAAACAGCGTGTTTATGTGCGTGTGTAACTGTTTCATCGAATCACCAATAACTGACGTGTCAATATTAAACTATGTCATGTCAACGTAATTACAAATCTTACCTGAGATTCTCGAGTCTCTTTAGATTCTTCAGACTCCGGCTGAGTGTCTTAGCGGCCACCCCGTCCACAACGTTCCAGCTGAGTCTGTAAAGAAAAATATATCCGTGAACTGACGCAGCGTAATTAACACATTTCTTTGACCGCAGTAAAACCAATAATCTACAAACAAACAACTTTCAGTCAACTCGACTCTATAAACACAAATGTTTCTCGCCACAAAGTAGGACAGCAAAAAACGACTCAGTTTGTTTTGAAAAGTCGAATTTATGTAACGAGAAATGTTGAACACTCGAAAGTAATGTTTTATTAATTCATGGATCAGTTTAAAAACAATATTTAGACAAAGGAGACATTTAAAGAATAGAACACCTGAATAATCAGTAATAACTAGTGATGTTTTATGATTTATTAACCATGAAACGTGTATTAATTAATTATAATACGTTAGATTGCATTTTTAAAATAGTTATATTGCCATTATTGGTGTTGACATAATACTGTCACATACCATTTGTAAAATAAATATTGTACGATGTATTTATAGGCACATTTAATTATATTAGTACAACAGTTTGTGTAAACATGCCATGTGTCTTTACATTTGTATATATGTATACCTACTCGAGATATGTCAGGGCCGTCGACCGACCGATCCCTGCAGCCAGTGTTGTCATGGCCTCAGCCGGGATGTTACAGCCGAATAAACTGTAACACGAAACAGTGAATATCTAACAGTTTAATTAATTACTGATTTTATCAAAACATGCTCCCAATTCTTGGGTGAAATACACACATTTTGTAAGTCAACAGTTTTCATATTTAGATTTTTGCAGGATGTCACTTGGTCTTGGAAGACTTTGTTAGTCGCAATAAATGAACGCCAAGTTGTGTAATTGTTGTGCCCACGGCTGATCCAGGACTTGTGTGATTATATTATTTTGGTCGGGCGCTACTTCGACTTCACCTGCAATTCGTTTGTCCATAATTAATGTTTTCGTGACCATAATATTAAATAAAAACAGTCCCGATTATTTTGTTGCACAATTTCAATGATAATGTTGCAGACGGGTTTCGGGCAAGGTCCCTTTTTGCGACAGTTGCCACACCAGTAACCAACCCTAGGGCTAGGTTCATTTATGTAACCCCCATATTCCTTACCCAATAATGTTTATTCGAAATATTAAACAAGACTGTTTTAAAGCCCAATCTCATATATATATATATATATATATATATATATATATATATATATATATATATATATATATATATATATATATATATATATATATATATATATATATATATATATATATATATATATATGTATATATATATATATATATATATATATATATATATATATATATATATATATATATATATATATATATATATATATATATATATATATATATATATATATATATATACACGTTTTGTGATTAGACTAGTTGAAGCAAATTTGCAAACAAATCTGAATTAATAAACATTCCAATAATGTAAACATAGTTTACTTATTAGACATTAAAACGTGGTATTCGTTCTGATATATGCAATTGTGTTAAATGGAGGTCTGTGTAAATAAGTGGCAGCCATATTGGCTATTAATTAATATACAACAATTCATTTAGGTTTTTATCATGAACGAACATCGTTGTATAATTTATATTGTGATATATGTAGTTACATACAACATTTATCAATTGCATTATACAGGTACTTCATGTGCAGTAATAACCACCTGCATAATATATATTGACAAACATAGCAAAATCTTCCCGCAAACATCGCTTTATTCAGAGCGAGCGCAAGACTCTGTATGTATTTGTTTTTTTAAAGCGGCGTCAAGAGAATGTGTTCCATCTAAAAAGTCTACGATGAATGTAATTAATAATGTATTATTTTATTTGTGTTGTTCAATGTGGTTCACATTAGTTGCTTTTAACATATATACACCTAACTATTTGTAATGCGTGCATTTTATTCTTCCAAACCTTTTACTATTCAGGGACAGAGTTTAGCCTAAAAGTATTGGGGACCAGCCGGACCCATTTTGCCAAAAAACTATGGGCTTTCCACACAAACTGGAAGTTAAAACAGGTTGTATGAAAAAGCCATAGTATAAATTGAGGGCTTCAGGAATGTCTGTCCACTCAACTTGTACTGCCGATTGTGTTGTCAAATTAACTGTTTGTAAATGTAAATGTTAAATTAGTTATACATATTTAAACTGGAAATAACTATGAACTTGAAAACACATCAATACATGCTATTTTTTGTTTTATCGTGTAATATGAAAATTCATGTAATATGAAAATAACATGAATGTGTAAACAAAAATATGACCAAGTTAATAAGCCTATTCATCAGATGTTCTTATTCCGAATAATGGCAACCTTTATATATTATTGTCTGTCCATGTGGCTGTTGTCTTCATCTCCCTAAAATATCTCCCATTGTGTCTGTCCATGTAGCTATTGTCTTCCTCTCCCTCTAATATCTCCAATTAGTGTCTGTCAATGTGGCTCTTATCTCCCTCTTCCTCCGATATATCGCATTGTTATCTGTCTATGTGGTCCTTGTCTTCATCTCCTTCAATCATCTCCCATTGTGTTTATCCATGTGGCTCTTGTTTTTCTCTCCCTGAAATATATTCCATTGTATTTGTCCATATGGTTATTGTCTTAATCTCCCTGAAATATATCCCATTTTGTCGGTTCATGTGGCTCTTGTCTTCATCTCCCTCCATTATCTCATATTGTCGTCTGGCCACGTGGCTCTTTTCTTCCTCTCCCTTAAATATCTCCCACTGTTCTCTGTCCATGTGGCTCTTTTCTTCATCTCCATCAAATATCTCCCTCACAATGGGAGCATTATGTGGCTCTTGTCTCACTCTACCTCAAATATCTCACATTGTTGTCTGTCCATGTGGCTCTTGTCTCATCTCCCTCCAGTATTTCATATTTTTGTCTGTCCACGTGGCTCTTGCTTCCTCTCCCGTAGATATCTCCCATTCTGTGACCCTTGTCTCCCTCTCCCTCAAATATATCTCATTGTAGTCTGCCAATATCGCTCTTGTCTTCATCTCCCTCTAATACCTCCCATTGTGTATGTCCATTTAGCTATTGTCTTCCTCTCCCTCCATTATTTCATATTGTTATCTGTCCACGTGGCTCTTGCTTCCTCTTCCTCAGATATCTTATATTGTGTGGCTCTTGTCTCCCTTTCCCTCTCCCACCATTACCACAAAGAGTTGCCTCAGTTGTTACAAATACACATCTAGTTCCTTCATTTATGCACATCCCCTACAATCAAAGCTAAAACTATCCGCCTGAATATAGGCCCAAAACTTCCCACACCCGGACTTGACGAAGTCCACCCAGTTGCTGCAACTACCGCATATATTAAATACCTGGTGGCATTTACATGCAGTTTGCACGGCGCCATCACATAATTTAGTTTTAATTTGATTGCTACGTTAGCCTAGATTAAGTCTGGGTTTGTGTTCAAAAGAACGCTTTAGGCTGGATTATTTATTATTTAATTTAGTATTAGCAATAATAAACCTGTTAACTATGTCTTATCTACTAAGCTCGCATGAGCAAAAAAATGCCTGCCACCTAGCGAATACGCAGAACAATGTGTTTACAAAACAATGACTCGGTGTATACCAACTTACGCTAAAATCCTGCTGTTTGTTCCTTTTTACCGAAAACTATGTCAGATATTACCTTATATATGTAATTTACGTAAATTTATCACTTCATTATACATTGAACAATGTAAACGATAGTTTGATACACCAGTTCAATTTACCACCTGTAAACAAACACCCTTGATCACCCGCTGATTTAGAGTCAGTGAATAGTTGCCTCAAAAATAACTAACTTTTGCTAAAATACTGCCTCTGATTAAATGTTGACAATATATCTACATAATATATGTGCAATAGTAATACTTATTCTAATCGATATTCCACGCTTTTCTGTTAAATTCCTGCACCAAAATCACTGCTGCACCAAGATTCTCCCGCCTCCCTGTATATCCGTGAAGAAATACTTAGAACGATTCCGGTGGTTCCAATGACGATGACTACAACATTTGCTTAGTTTGTTTTGCACATTTAAGAGATAGTTGTCAATCGCGTATTATTGGTTGCATAAATAATTTAGCGCACTGGTAATATTGGTGTACATCAGCTTACATTTAGAAGCATGTGATTGTGATAATAATTTGAATGAACATGCAATTATAACTTAGTTTTGTTTGTATTCAAAGAGCATGCATGAACATATTTAACTTATCATAACTTGTGTGGATCACAATTTTATATATTGATTAGTGACACTAAAAAACGATTGGCTAATTAGATAATTATTTGACACATAATTGTTACAATTGACCCGTGACAGTATTACAATTGCCCCCCCCCCCACCAAGGGGTTCATTGCAACAGCCGACTTACTTCCGTATCTCTTCAATTGCATAACATTTTTATGTTTGTTGAATTTCAAACTCGGTCAAATTGGTAGCCAATACGTGGTTTCTTTGACTAAGACACAACATATTATTCCTTGATGAACATAGAGACTAGTACGAAATTTGTATAAAAAAAAATACATTTGTACACTGTGTCCATTAATGTTGCCTTTCTGTTCTAAGCAGTTCATGTTAATTTACAACATCCCCTGTACCCACTGGGACAAATCAGTTAATGAGCATAACCGTTTCCTCTACTTTGACATCTTCGTAAGCAAGCCGGTAATGACTGTTTCAGTCAATTGGACATGTCATAAATATGAACAATATCACACACACGCACGCACGCACGCACGCACGCACGCACGCACGCACGCACGCACACACACACACACACACATATTGTATCAAATAACCAATGTCATGCTGGCAATGCTGTAATTGTTGCAGGATGACACCTAAGAGAGCACGCAGCACGAGTGAAACTCGACCTGTGGCGGCAATCGTGGAGCCGACTCAGACGAGGAGCCGGGCTGTCAACGATCAAACGGTCAGCAGCAGCTCCGGCTTCGTCGCATCCAACCGATAGATTGCCGGAAGCAGCAACTACCCTGGATTCGTCGCATCCAGCTGACAGCCTATCGGAAGCTGCAGCTTGTAGCCACGTTTCACGGAACGCGACAACACCACACTGGTGGGGAGCGAAGCAGCAACAGCAGCACGTCAACAGTGGGAAACGACAGAGGACTGGATGCAGCAGTCGAACGCTATCGTCTTGGCCCTGTTTTATTTCTACTGTATATAAATGATATCACTGACACAATTCATTCCAACATACTACTTTCTGTTGATGACCGAATTGTTTATAGAGAGATTCGCTCATCTGCAGACCATGACATATTACAAACAGACATTAAAAAATTAACAGACTGGTCAAACAAATGGTAAATGAAATTCAACACATCAAAATGCCACCTACTCACACTCATAAGATCACCAGTTCACCTACACCAAATCCAAACTAGCCTATTTCTCAAGTAAATTAACATCATATCTATTCATAATCATATATTCTAAATTGACCTGGATTAAGCATGTACAAACCAATGGCTCAAAATCTGCACAAACACTTGGGCTATTCAAACGAACACTCCATCCAGCCAAACCAAAAGTAAAGGAGGCAGCCTATAATATGTCAGTAAGACCCACATTAGAATATGGAGCAACAGCTTGGAATCCAAATACCCAAAATTACATTGATACCCTGGAGAAAATACAAAGAAGGGCCTCTCGATATACCCTTAATAATAACCGCCGTACAACAAGCGTCACAAACCTACAACACAAACTTTGGTGGCAGGCATCAGAACAACGACGAACAACACCAATTCACTTTCTTCTACAAAATTAAACTTAACCTCCTGAATATTTCACTGCCAAAACGTCTTATAGTCCATACACGAAACATCAATCCTGATCAATATATACAAATACAAGCACGCATCAACACATATGCATATTTTTCTATCCTAGAGTCGTAAAAGCATGGCATCTACTCCCAACTGAAATAATAAGACTGGTGGGAAGTGGACTCTAAAAATGGTTGGCAACACCAAAAACAGGTGGGATTGAAGTAGAGTAGGAATATCTTCTTTGAAATAACGTCTAAAAACGTATCATGACCATTTTCACTAATGGAGGCCATTCGTTCAGTATTTACGTATACGTATATCGGTGTAACACTTATGGAGAACATGCGATCGGCAAATTCAGCTGACATCAGTGCCTATATTTTACGGAACTAGCTGTACGTAGCGTGGAAAACGTATAACTGAAATATGTTAGTGTCGCTCAAAAATGTGATCTTGTTGATGTGATTTCAAATCAAATGCCAAATACACTACGAATTGTGACTGGACATTTCAATACATGAGCCTGTGGTTATTTTTTCCTAATGTCATGCTGACATGACATTTGTGATGAAAATAACTCTTGTTTTGGTTATTTATCTAGCCAACCTACTGTCCCTAGATGATCAGTACGTTGACAGCAAAATTGTTCCATTGGAAGGTATTCGAATTCTACAATTTGTGCAGTTGTGGAATTGTGGAACCTCCACATACATTCCATTCAACGACATGGTCATTTTATGCTACATCACATTAATAGGATTTCTGAAAATGTGGTCATTTTAAAATAAAGCCACACTGTATTTATACATGGGCCTAAGTCACCCTAATTTAAATTTTCCAAAGCAACATTGGAGGTGGTTGAGCTAGAGAGAGTTAACAGCAAAAGTGGAAGAAGCTACCAAGTTAGGGGAGACAGGAGGGAAGGAGAAGGGAGTGGGGGAGACGGGAGTGAAAACAACCGGAGTGAAGGAGAGGGGAGTGGGAGAGACAAGAGCAAAGGAGTGGGAAGTGGGGGAGACATGAGCGAAGGAGACAGGAGGGAAGGGGTCAGGACAGAATGTGATGGAGGGGATCGAACGGAAGAGTTATTCTGCAGCAGTGATAGAGGGGTGAGGAAGAGAGCGAGGGTGTTTGTGGGGGATTCGATAGTTAGGAAGACCGAAAGAGTCTTAAACAAGGGAGATGATGTGGTGGTCTGCTTGCCTGGAGCCAAAATAGAGGCGATAACTGAGAGGGTAAAAAACATCGTAGGCTCGGGTAAGGGTGGATCTGTTTTAGTACACGTAGGGACAAATAACGTAGAGAGGGAGGGTACAACTGCCATAGTTAGGAAATATAGGCAGTTGGTCAGAACACTAAAACAGACGCGGGTTGAGCAGGTAATACTGTCAGGGATTTTACCTGTAATGGGCAGGAGGAGTCACAAATATCGAAATTGTCGGGGGATGGCAATTAACATGTTAGTCCAAAAGCTATGTAGGGAAGAGGAAGTTGGATTTGTGGATTTATGGGGAAGTTTTGTTGGGAGGGCTGATATGTACATGAAGGATGGGCTTCATTTAAGTGGAAAGGGGGCGGCAGTATTCGCGGACAAACTTTCAGCAGCAGTAGATAGTGACTTGGGTACAATGACAAACATTCTTTAAACTAGAAGTGCAGGGGGGTTACCTAGAGGTGTCTCAAGCAGAACAAGAGGCCACTAGCACAGATAAACCAATATCAAATTATCCGAAAAGCATCTCTGAAAAAGGTTATAGATGCGTATGTTTAAATGCAAGGAGCATAGTAAATAAGAAAAACGAATTAAACATTATGGTAGAAGATATTGACCCTCACATAATTGGTATAACTGAATCATGGGCCAACATAGATATAACAGATGCTGAATTAGGACTGACAGGATATGTAATGTTTAGGAAAGATCGAATAAGAAGAAGGGGCGGGGAGTTACTTTATATGTTAAAGAATCTATTCAGGCTTATGAAATAAAACTATAAAGGGAAGCAGATTGCGATGAAGCTGTTTGGTGCAAAATTGTTTCAGGAAATTCAAAATTAACTATTGGATTAGTTTACCGAAGTCCAAACATAAACGAAGAGGACAACACAAAAATAAAAAAAACGCTATAAAGGAAGTTAGTAAAGGGGAATGTATCATGATGGGAGATTTTAACCATGGACACATACAATGGAATTCTCTAGAGAGCACAGGGATTGAGGACTAACAATTTCTATTTTTAATCCAGGATAGCTTTCTTACTCAGCACGTACTAGAACCAACCAGGGGAGAAAATGTATTAGATATAGTTTTGTCATCACAAAACGAATTAGTGGACAATGTAAAAATATTTGAACCATTGGGTAATAGTGACCATAATCAAATACATTTTGACATCAATGTAAAATCAGAAAGTAAAAATAAGAAAACGTACAAGAGAAACTTCCACAAAGGTAACTACAAAGATATGAGAAAATACTTAGCAAAGCTAGATTGGAATAACATGCTGATGAATAAGACCGCAAATGAATGTTGGAATATTCTAAAATATGAAATTGAGAGTATCATCGATAAATTTGTTCCCTTCCAAAAACAAGGAAAACGGTGTAGAAAGGAACACTTGTCAAAAGAGGCTATTAGAAAAATAATGCTAAAACAAACTATGTGGAGGGTTTATAGGCGTACCAGAAAGGACGAAGACTATGCAAAATACAAAGAGGCACTTAATGCAGCTACAACTGAAATCAGACAATCTAAAAGAAGCTATGAGCAAAAACTAGCATGTAACATAAAAAATGACAGCAAGAGTTTTTATGCATATGTCAGGAGTAAACAAAACGTACAAGACAAGGTTGGACCTCTAGAAGACAGTGCTGGAAATATAATATCACAGGGGTTTTTAATGGCGGAAGACCTAAATAGTTACTTCAGTTCAGTGTTTACCAAAGAAGATATTAGTTCATTACCAGTTGCTGATGCTAAATTTCAGGGGGCTAAATCTGACTATTTAGGTCCGTTAGTTGTAACTCCAGAATTGTTAGCTAAGAAAATAAAGGCAATGAAGGATAACAAATCACCGGGAGTGGATGGGATTCCTCCAAAATTACTAATGGAAACAGTAGAACAAATCAGTATACCACTTGCAAGAGTATTCAATTTGTCATTAAAAGAGGGAGTTGTTCCGTTTGAATGGAAAGAAGCAAACATCATACCATTATTTAAAAAGGGTTCGAGAAATAAGTAAGAGAATTACAGACCAGTGAGTTTAACGTCAGTGATTTGTAAATTATTATAAAGGTTAATTAAAGACCATATGGTGGACTTCCTCGTTAAGCATAAATTATTAAATTCATCTCAACATGGATTCCTTAAAGCGAGGTCATGCTTAACAAATATGTTATGTTTTTTGGAAGAAATCACTAAGTGGATAGACGTGGGATCACCAGTAGATATTATCTACTTAGATTTTCAGAAAGCTTTTGACAAAGTGCCACATCAAAGATTACTACTTAAATTAAAAGCCCATGGTATCGGGGATAGCATAACTGACTGGATAGAACAATGGCTGACTGACAGAAGACAACGAGTTGTAGTAGATGGAGAAGTTTCAAATTGGAAATCGGTTTTGAGTGTGGTACCTCAAGGATCAGTATTAGGACCTATATTATTCTTAATTTATATCAATGACTTGGACGACAGTATAACAAGTAACGTACTGAAATTTGCGGATGACACAAAACTGTTTAGAAAGGTTAATACTGATGGTGATAAACAACATTTACAAAACGATTTAGACAGATTAGTGAAATGGTCTGAGAAATGGCAGATGTTGTTCAATTTTGGGAAATGTAAATGCCTACATACAGGACATAGGAACTTGAATGTAAACTATAAAATGGGAGATACTGTTATGGGTACTACTGTAAAAGAAAAGGACTTAGGAGTTACAATAAGCGCTGATATGAAAGTTTCAGAGCAGTGTGGTATTGCATCTTCAAAGGGTAATCAAATTCTTGGATTGATTAGAAGAAACATAACATACAAGGGAAAAAAGTTAATTATACCTCTTTATAAAGCAATAGTTAGACCTCATTTAGAATACTGTATACAAGCATGGAGACCATATCGTAAGAAGGATATAGATACGCTTGAACGCATACAAATGAGAGCAACTAAAATGATTCCAGAACTGAGAGACCTTAGTTATAAAGAACGCCTGAAAGAATGTGGTTTAACAACTCTAGAGACAAGGAGGTTAAGAGGAGATCAGATTGAAGTTTTTAAGATATTGAATGGGTATGAAAATATTGATAGAAATATGTTTTTCTCACTCAAGAAGGATAGCAGAACTAGAGGACATGAGGTAAAATTAGTAAAGGATCAATGTAGATTGGACATCAGGAAGCACTCGTTCTCACAGAGGACAATAAATGATTGGAACAAATTGTCTACAGATTGTGTAACTGCTAGCAGCGTGAATATGTTTAAAAACAAGGTTGACACATATCTTAGGAGGGCGGGCTATAAGTAGATGAACATTGTTGGACTCTCGATAAGCCAATGGCTTCCTTGTCCACTTGCCATCTGGGCCTTTGGCTTGGATGGCAAATCTTGTTAAATCTTGTTAAATTTTGTTAAGTGACCTGGACCCCATCCCGCAAGGGAGCAAGGGGAAGAAGAAGAAAAGCTATTTAACTAATGTAAGCTATTGAAAGTACAGAACGTCAGTAATAATTAATCACGCTTTCTTAGCTACTGCATAAAGGCAACACTGCTGAAACGTGACAAGTAGTCGCCGTACCTACAATGGAATACAGGGCATCCAAACCGGATGTTGACAATTCTCCTGTATCTCAAACTAGAAGGTGTCTTTTATGCTGTCAGAAATTTTTATTATGTACATTATATCCGTCACGGATCCACATTATCTAGAGAACCTCCGACCAACTCCTGCATGCAACCCTGAATATATGAATGTATGCAAAAGTGGGCGCATACAGGATTTTATGCTGCATAACAGGGCAAGAAAGGTGTTCTTATGTTGTTATTATTATATATAACCGGCGGCAGGATAATGGATATGTGCAGCAGGGATTAAATGCGAATGATGGCTTCGAGAGTATCAACCAAATTACTCCCACGTTCGACGTCATAAGTAGCACCATATAACAAGCTGCATTACCTAAATTCGGCGTTACCCGTTCAATCGTTTTGGCCAACGTGAGACTTTTTGCTCAGCAAAATCTCAACTCCGATATTTATTTGTTATTTGTCATTCAACATTCAGTAGTGTAGGGGAAGGCAGTGCTAGTTGAGCAATTTTTCATTCTTTTTAATGTCTAGGGAGCAATCATATTCGTACGTGAAAATTTTGATTAACCTTTTCCACACCAGGTTAATAATGATCGCTAGATGGCGTTGATGGTGTACAATACATTTTTTAATGAATCATGGATTGACACTTTCGACTAATGTACAGTATTTGTTGGAAGTTTCATATGTTCATAAAGAACACATACGTCAGACACTGTCAACATACCTTAGTGTCTGTAGTGCTGTCATCTGTGATACACAGGCAGCGAGGGTTTTACCAGTTTTTGGTTCATCAAACTTGTTGTTCTTTAACCTGAGAAAATATATATAATAAAAACATGATATAATGTATATGTGTAAAATATTTTAACACATTTAAATATAACACGTTTGTAGAAAAATAACATGTTGATTACAATATTTTAATGTACATCTACTAATGTTATGTTAATTTCAGTAATTATGTGGCAGTCACAGGCTATTACTATTTGGGTGGGGCTAGTCAAAATAATATAATAGCTTATGAGGTTAACCGGGCTTTCATTTCCTGGCTAATATACCCTTACGTATGCTAAATATAATTCGTATTCATTTATTATTTCAGTTATTTGTAGTCGATTGTTTAAAACAAAACAGTAAAATAACAGCATATTGCTAATACATCAAACTACGAAAGGCCATTCAGCCAGCATTATAAGAAATAAATGCAAAATAATCCGAGTGGTCAAATAACATTCGACAACGTGGGGTATATCTAAGGCACAAATTACACTATTTGTTGACCTCAAATCCGGGAAAATGTGTCACAAATATGTGTTTGGAAAATAAATTATAACTGCCCTTATATACATAACATACGTATGCCATAGATGTACACGTTGATTCGTGTGCTTTCATACAATTAACATATGTGTGAATGGTGAGTACTCGTGTAGAACGCAACGACACGCCATAAACCAGATCTTCTTACCAGAGTACCGTTAGCCGTGGCAATTGACCCAATGCCGCGGCCAACGCTGCCGACCCTTCACCAGACAAGCTGCATTTGTCTAAACTGTAACACAAAAACCAATATTTTCCAGTGAATCATTAACTTCAATATAATTTACCATTACCCCCCACCCACCCACACATACACATGGCACATTCTCACGAAAATTGGATAATTGGATTTTTCAACTGTCCAAGTCTATACCGTTAAGTAGTATTTTAAGTATGGTTTGCTGTTGCTGGTGAAATTGTGACATTGAGGTATCAAGTGAAACAAGTCACTCAGGGAGACAACGTGTTGGGATAGTGCGATCCCTTGTGAATCGGATGTCGATTAATAAACATTTTGTAATTAAAATGATTATGTTCATTACAGCTTTTGTGCACCATGTTCTAAAAGAGGATCTACTAATAACTGTTTAGATACGTTTTTTCAGGTACAGACTATTTAGCAATACAGGGGTGTATATACTAGATCTCTATTAAAACTAATCTAACGAAATTCGTTTCTTATAGTAGTTGGCATGTTACGTTTTTACCCCAATGGGGTAATACCACATGAAATCAACAGACACATTTTTTGAGCCATTCCGATTTTAATGAAATTTGGTATACACGTTGGACCCATTGTGAAAAAGACTACGCTGTCTACGCATGTGTTAAAGACGAGGTTTAATTTTTATTTCATTTGTTACTATGGCATAAATTATTTAACACAATTGTCCCGCAAATTAATTGTAAAATGAAGGTCCTCGTTTTGCATTTACGATTCGCATAAGCGAATGTCTAAAAACTAGGCCGTAATGTCGTATTTACAGTATAAACAATGTCAGCATTTTTCGCGTTCGTTAAACTGTTTTACTATTTTCATTTTACACATGCTTTAATCGTTTACAAACTGTTTGTGCTCGATAACATATATTATATGGACGTTAGTCGAACATCGACATGAAGACATGTGCTATGCAGGGTTTTATCGGTACAAACCCAAAATAAAAGTAAACCTGCACACCTTTCCTATAGTCGAATTAAGAAAACACGCCTGATACGTTTATGGCTGAGGTTCATTAAGACGACGCCAGCACACTTGGCACTTATGCCATCTTTTCACATCTGTACCAGCATTTCGTTACAAGCGACTGAGTAATTTCAAATTTCAGAGGGGATTTGTGAATCACCAAATGCTTACCATGCAATATTACAATTCCAACCTTTCGTCCGCTAATCACAACAAAATGCCACTGGTAAGATTCGGAACTCGGAACCGTGTACATATTTGTACTTACGTTAGTCCACAACGTCGCCAAAGAGACAGCAGTTCATATTATACTTGTTGACTTAACAGATAAGCAACTTTTAGTAGGACCTATATTACGATAACCATAAAATATCCATTTACTTTACTATTGACACAACAGACAGTTTCTGCTCTACGTTTTTCGCTCCCAACGAAAACAGGTAATTTTTTAAAAATCATATTTTCATGTGCCGGTGTTGTGTTATCCAGTAATTAACAAGTTTTATTACCTAATATTGTACCACAAGGGCATATTACTAAGGGTGCATTGGGTATCTGAGGATTTGAAATTCAACAGCGTTTGACAAAATAGTACAGTACACTACCACTAGCAAACCTACTGTCAGTAGATGATCATTAATTTGACAGCAAAATAGTTCCATGGGATGGTATTCGAATTGTACAATTATGCATGGGCCAACGTCACCTAGTTTAAATTTCCCAAACAGTAATTGTTATAAAAGTGGGAATATGCCATTAAAACATTATGTTTAGTTTACACCTCCGTGGCATCTCAGATACTATTATCATTAGATCTTAGACTATGAGTAATTGTTGTGTCCAGCACCTGAGGTCTGGGCTGTCCACGGTAAAGTTGCACGCCATTCGGTATTTTGGTTAAAATTTTCAAACATTTATT
This sequence comes from Lamellibrachia satsuma, assembly GCA_033239005.1. Taxonomy (NCBI): domain Eukaryota; kingdom Metazoa; phylum Annelida; class Polychaeta; order Sabellida; family Siboglinidae; genus Lamellibrachia; species Lamellibrachia satsuma. The sequence goes on along the minus strand of BSQZ01000181.1, from coordinate 165,781 downwards.
TTTTCTGAATTTTCATATTTAAGCATAATTAGAATCGCTAGTAAAGACATGAAGCATTACAATAATAACACACGTTTATTGATTGAAACGTATCCTGAGGTTTCAGGTGTCATTACAATTCTTTTAATGCTCTGACCCAAAGTCACCGCAGCGGGCCAAAGTCACCCCAGCAGGCCAGTCACCCGACTTTACGTAACTTAAAAAAAACCTTAAATATCTCTTTGTCCTTGCTATTTTAGGTCACAACAAGTTTCTACACTGCATCATTTACAAACCTTAAATTTGAGGATGGCCATAGAGCCCTCTAGTATTTGGGCACCTTCTCTACTTGTACACTATGTCATATAATCCATGGTCAGTTCCTAGAAACTGATATGTGCAGAAAATCTTACTGACATATGAAAAGCTGTCTAACTAATGTAAGCTACTGAAAGTACAAAATCTCAGTAATAATTAGTCACACTTTCTTAGCTACTGCAGAAAGGCAACACTCTAGAACTTGACAAGTAGTCGCCATACCTACAATTGAATACAGGGCAACCAAACCGGATGCTGCCATTTCTCCTGTATCTCAAACTTAAAGTTGTATTTTATGCTGTCACAAAATCCTGCATGCAACCCTGAACATATGAATTTATGCGACATTGGGCATATAAAGGAATTGATGCTACGTAACACGGCAAGAAAGGTGTCCTTATGCTGTTATTACATATATACTAGCTCTGGAAAATCCCAACTCTGATTTTTATTTGTTACTTGTTATTCTTTGTTAAATGTTGGAATTATTTCTAAAATAGTTTTATTTGTCGGTTAATAGTTAAAGTCTAGTAATTAGGAGGTTTGAGTGTTTTCTTTATCCTACCAGCGTCCCTTTAGTAAATTGGAGCAGTCAGTTAAGTGGAGGTCATAGTATTATTATCATATTTAATGGAATGTTGATGTTTTTTTAATCAAATTTGATACATTTTAAAATCAACATTTAATAGAATTGACTACAAATATGTAATGAATAATTTGATGCTGATGCAGCAAACGACGAATGATTAACCTGTTGCACATCAGGTCACTAATGATCGCTAGATGGCTTTGATGGTCCTACAATACATTTTGTAATGAAGCATGGATTGACACTTTCGACTGACATACTCATTACATCCATAGTATTTGTTGGAGTGAGGACTTGTCAAGTTTTTCGGCAATCTAACTTGTTGATTAACCTGAGAGAATATATATAATGTATGTGTAAATCAGATTTCAACATATTTAAATGTAATACATTTGTAGGAAAAGTCAACTGGTGATTACGATATTTTAATGTATATCTGCTAATGTTATGTTAATATAATTATTGATATGGCAGTCACAAGCTATTATTATTTGGGTGGGGCTAGTAGAAATAATATAATAGATTAAGTGGTTCAATGGGCTTTCATTTCCTGGCTAAAATACCCTTACGTATGTTAAATTTAATTCATATTCAATTACTATTTCAGTTATTTGTATTCGATTGTTTAAAATAAATAAATAATAGCATATTGCTGATGCAACAAACCACAAATTATTAACATTGTGCACGTCATGTTACTAATGACCACTAGATGGAGTTGGTGGCTAAGATAAAATTTACTTAATTGAATACAATAAAAGGCCATTCAGCCAACTTTTAATAAATAATAAAACATAACCCGTGTGGTCAAATAACAGTCGACAATGTGTGGTACAGCTGTAGTAAATTACTGTATTTGTTGTCCCCAAATCAGGGAAAATGTGGTATAACTTTGTGCTTGAAAAATAAATCATAACTGCCCTTACATATGTAACAGACATACGGCATAAATGTACACGTTGATTCCTGTGCTTACATGCAGTTAACATGTGTATGAATGGTTTGATTGAGTACTCGTGTAAAATGCAATGATTTGCTTTAAACCAAATCTTCTTACCTGAGTTCTGTTAAAAGTGGCAATTGACCCAATGCGACGGCCAAAGCTGCCGAACTTTCACCAGACAGGCTGCATTCGTCCAAACTGAAACACACATAAATGTCAATATGATAGCGTAATGAATCCGTTGACCTTTGCAACAGTAAAGTGTGGACTGGAGCTGAAAACAGATGCGTCTACTTAGAAATAACAAGTAAAGGGGTCATTCAATATTGACCAGTGAATTATTAGCTTCTATACAATTTAACATGATACACAAAGTTAACGACAACACCCACGGCACATTATCACGAAAATTTTTATAAATGGATGTTTTGACTTTCCACGTATATGCTGCTAAGTAGTATTTTAAGTATGGTTTATGTAATCACATGTGTGAATGAGGCAATGCTGGGAAAAATTTACATTTTCCCAGACAAATTGTGACATTGAGGTATCAAGTGAAATATGTCACCCAGGGAGGCAACATGTTGGGATAGTGTGAATCGGATGGAGATTAATTAACATATTGTAATCAACATGACTATGTTCATTACAGTTTTGTGCACCACGTTCTAAAATAGGATCTACTAATAACTGTTTAGATACGTTTTTTTTTCAGGTACGACCTATTTAGTAATACAGGGGTGTATATTCTAGATATGTATTAAAACATTCTAACTAAAGTCGCTTCTTATAGTAGTTGGCATGTTACGTTTTGACCCCAATGGGGTAATTCCACATGAATTCAACCAACAAATTTATTGACCCCTCCAGTTTTAATGAAATTGGTATACACATTGGACCTGTTGTGAAAAATAGTAATTTCTACGACGAGACGAGATTTTTTTTATTTCATATAATTACTATGACGTAAATTATATGTAACAAGAAAAACAATTGTCCCGCAAATGAGTTGTAAACTGAAGGTCCTAGTTTTGCATTTACAATCCGCATAAACGAGTGTCTAAGCTCGAGGCGCCACGTTTTATTTACAGTATAAACAATTTCAGCGTTTTTCAAGTTCGTTAAACCTTTTCATTTTACGCGTTTTAATCTTTATATATATTATATGGATGTTAGCCGAACATGGTAAAAAGAAGTGCTGTGCGGGGTTTTGTCGGTAGAAAACCAAAATAAAAAGTAACCCTGCACAAATTTTTAATAGTCGAATTGAGAAAACACGTCTGATACGTTTATAGCTACGGGTTATCATGACAACGCCAGCGCACTTGGAAATGACGCCATCTGCTCACATCTATAGCCAGAATTTTGTTGCACGCCACTGAATAATCTCAACTTTCGGATGAGATTAGTGAATCATCGGGTGCTTACCATGCAAGACGGCAATTCCAACCTTTCGTCCGCTGATCATAAAAAAACTGCCATTCGCCAGACAATCGGGATTCGGGGCCGCGTCCATATTAGTACTAACAGTAGTTCACAGTCAGAGTTGCCAGATATTATATTAGACATGTTGGCTTTATGATTAAACAACTTTCTGTAAAACCTATATTACGGTAACCAGAAAATGGCAATTTACATTACTATCGACACAGCTACAAGTGTTTTGCTTCCAAAGAAGGCAATACTTTACTTATAGTCTATAAGTTGAACTTATCTCATATGTAGCAGAAAAAAATGAAATTGCCCATTAAGCACTAGTGTGTGGGGTGGGTGCAGGAAACGGGAGGTGGAAGTTTGTTCCTACAAATTGGTGGGAGGTGTACAGTTGGCCTAAACAATAAGTGGGAGGTGGGATTGCTGGGAGGTGCACTCTCTAAATTGGTGGGAGCTTGCCCCCCAAACAGGTGGGATAAGGTTGAGACCCCTGCCACCCACGCCCTATAGTGTATATGTTGGCCTTCACCATGCCATGCTTAAATGATTTTCCACAAATTATGGTGTCTGTTCTTAAAAGTATAACCTACAATATAATTACTGGTGTTTCCCCTTCATGATAAGTTATAGCTATTATTATATATCTAGATTACATCGCATGTAAAACTTCTTTGAAACATCTAAAAACTGATAAGTAGCGTAGTTTCTAATGGAGGCCAGTAAACAGTTTCAGCTACAACGTATCTCAATACTTAACGAATAACTTATAAGTTGAACTTATATCATACATAACTATAATGCCGTTCCAGCTAGCAAAGTTACCAGTGCCCGCTGAACGTGTTCGTCTTGCCACGTCTAATTGCCTCTAACATCGAGTTGATTGACAATGATCGAGTGGGCTATAGACGATGCCGAGGAAAGGCAGCGAAAAAGTCGAAAAAAACAGCCAATCACAATGTCCTATGTGTATGCATTTACACTTCCCAAAATATAATAACATTTGCAATTTTTTTTACCATTTAACTAGTTTATCTAGATCATCTTGTAAACGTTGTTTATCTGTATTATTAGTAACCTTTCTGAATAATTTTGTGTCATCTGCAAATTTCAGTACTTTGCTAGATATGTCATCTTCCAAATAATTTATATATATTAAAAACAGCATAGGGCCTAATACTGATCCCTGTGGTACCCCACTCAAATTCCAGTTTGAAATCTCACCATCGACTATTACTCTCTGTCTTCTGTGTGTAAGCCACTCTTCTATCCAGAGAAAACACACCTGATACGTTTATGGCTGCAGTTGACAATAATCTAAATTTTTGATGGGATTTGTGAATCACAGGATGCTTAAAATACAAAACGACAATTACAACATTTCGTCCGCAGATCATAAAACTGCCACTCGTCAGACAGTTGGCACTGGAAGCCGCGTACATACTTGTACTTACATGTTTGTGTGTGTTTATTTTAGAGACAATTGAATTAGTATAATTTGCATATTTTAGGCAACTAGTCTTGCATATTTTAGCAATACTCTAGTTTTCATTGTTTTACTTTTTTAGTATGTATAACTTGTCTTAATGAACCTGGAAAGCGCCTTTGAGTAGATTAAGCTGAACATGGCGCTACATAAATATTCATATTATTATTCCATGCAATAGTTTATAGACAAAGTCGCCAAAGAGATAACAATTTATATTATACAGGTTAATTTAATAATTAAGCAAATTTCCGTAGGCCCTATATTACGATAATAAAGAAAAAGCAAATTACTTTATTATTGACACAGTAGGCAGTTTCAGCTATACGTTTTTCGCTCCCAACGTATTTCAATACTTAGTCGAGTCACCTGCCACACACCCCTCTAGTATAGGTATTGGCCTTCACCTTGGCCTGCAGGAATGATTCTCCACTCTTTCGTAAACGAATAATCTACAGTAAAATTATTAGTAGTGTCCCTCTCCTGTTAAGCTATAACTGTTCTTAGATATCTATTATTTTTATGAAACTTGTAATTATTGTAAAACTTATACATGTCTTCTTTGAAATTACATCTATAAAAAGATAAATAGTTGGTGGGAGGTGGACTCTAAAACTCGATGGTATTTTCTGTCATGTTAAGTTATAGCTGTTATTATATATCTAGCTTAAATCGTATATATATATATATATATATATATATATATATATATATATATATATATATATATATATATATATATATATATATATATATATATATATATATATATATATATATATATATATATATATATATATATATATATATATATATATATATATATATATATATATATATATATATATATATATATATATATATATATATATATATATATATATATATATATATATATATATATACAGTGAGGGATATATATTTGAAATAGTTTTCTGTCAATACATTAAATCATTGGATGCTATACCATCCAGGAATATATTTTTATTGTCAGTCTATCTATTGTATTATGTTTGAGTTCAACCTCCCACCTCCTACATCCTACGCTGCCCCCTTATGGTTGTGTCGACTCATGCGATCCGAAGGTCTACCTCGGCACAGAGGCAAAGCTCATATAAATGCTGCAGTTTCATACAAAGTAATTCTGAATAAGCAGGATAACAGACATCATCAAGGCTAGACGATGGAGTTTTATTGGCCATATCCTTCGGTTTGAAAATTCAAATGACTGCCGTATCATGATGAATTGGACACCTGTGGGAAAGAGGTCCATCGGAAGACCAAAATAGACATGGCGGCGAATGGCGGAAAAAGAACGATATGCGTTTGGGTGGACATCATGGGCAGAGGCGGCACAGAGGGCGGCTGACAGGGCGGAATGGCGGACTATTGTACATGCCCTATGCGACACATGCCGCCCAAGAGATCCGTAAGCCGTAAATAATTATGAATCCACTTGCATCTTATGTGTACAAATCAGCACCCAAGTTGCCGACTGTTCCAAACAATCGACACCAAACCAAGGACTCGTTCAACAACCTCATCAATATATTTTCGCCGAACGACATGGGTAATTACTGCTGCCACATTTAGCACGTTTCTGCTGGTCGCTTCGTGTAAAAAACATAGCTCAACAAAATCGAATTCGATTGGTCAACTTTGTTGAATGCGAGTCGAATGCGGCAAAATCGACTAGACGCCGCACAGTGTATAGGCGCCTGAAAAGGCCGTTCAAATGACGTACGCACTGAGGGGAAGAGTTGAATGATTACGTACGCGTACACAGGGAGATGACTTTATAGGATATCGCGTGCAGTTCGCAAGTTAGACAATTCGACCGGGAACGACAGTGCCATAACAGTGGCGGTCCAACGACAGGATGTAGAGACACTGCTATGAAATTCTGCTGTATGAATCAAGTAGACCGTTTCCTGTTGCCACCGGTAATTGAACTGGCGCAACTTTTGAAAAAGGTATACAAAAATGTTAACATAACGGAAAACACAAAATGCATAAATCACTACATCCATCCACCCATGTTTTATTACTAGTCCCCGTCGTGTCATTGATCACTATCCATTGGATCGATACTGATATGCACTGAGTCCGCCACAACATCCACCAACATCCTCCTAAAGGAGAGCTAACACCTTCCAACACCTTCTCCACAAGAGTAAAAAAAGGTAAAGGTAAGTTCTTATATACCGCGGTATCCAGTCTTTTGGACTGCTCAATGAGTTTTACACTTCACCCCCACTGGCAGACCAGTTCATTCCAAAGCCATTCCAACTTCTCTGGGAAGCATTCAGCCACGCTGCAATTACTGCGCGAAGACTATTCGTTCACATATCCACCATTGTCTGTATTGCCAGGCACTCATTTATACAGCTGAGTGAACTGTGGCAACATAGGGTGATCAAAAGAGTAGCTGACTCATTCCCACATCCTCCACAGGGAGAACAGGCACGTGGTCATACACAATATGTTTTATTGGCGCGTTATGGATCATATTTCCAAACGATAATTGGCGTTGTATTTGTATATCTAAAAGTGTTAGCTGCAGTGATTAGTAATGGGAAAGCGTTGTTAGTAAAATATGCCCCAGTAAGTTAGTTAATTTACCTGGCCATCGACCAATATGGATTAAACTACTTGTAATATCATACAAATGTAACACTTAGCTAGTTTACTTACTTTAATGAAGTGACGTCACGGACCTCTCCCGAGATAAGTAGAAACTCGAGGTCTGGCAAGTTGGCGGCGGTGATCACACGACTGATGTCCAACTCTCCGTAGGACACGATGTGGTGTGACACTTCGTGCCACAGCTGTGGTTCTCCATACTTGTGCAATAGTTGCAAGACGTCAAGTGCCCGCTCATTGGCCGGTTTTTCTGTTCCGAATAACCATGTTCAAAGGAAATGCATGACGGCAAACATATCATTGTAATATTTATGGTTAATATGTTCTTCACTGAAAGCCTCTGGTACAGGTTATAGTGATACGTTTAGTGTGGTAATGGGTATTTGTGCTTGTCACTTTTGCTTTCAGTTTTCACCGCTGGCTATCTTCGGCAAAAAGCAAGCCGAGTCCGCAAGTCTTCCCTGCCAGTACAATAGCCTCCCCTAGGGCAAGAATCCCGCCGTAATCTCCCCGAGGTAACCTATGGTCACCACGAGGCACTAAGTAAATCAGGCGAGGGGTCTCGGAGCAACATGGGTTATAGAGGTTCATGTATGCATGATCCACTGATGTGTGGAATACGCTCTGCCAATCACCAACCCATGTCCCAAACATGGGTAAATAGCAAACCCATTGGCAGCAGGGTAGTGATTGCGATAAAGGCAGCAACAGGTAATACTTCTCTGGTGGGTTCGCACGGTGCTGCGCGGAAGTCTCGACAAACTCTGCGGATGTTTTTTTTTGGTGGGGCAGCCGACATGCATTCCGGCCGTCGAATAGATCTCCTCTGGACACAGATCATATTGGTCCAGAGAGTATAATCTCCTATGCAAGGTAGACTATACTTAATCCTCTGTGCCGGCAACATCATAACCCATTTAATGTTTCATGAAGTCTCACGGCGACGGGGTACCATTGCGCTGGCAGACCTGATAATCTGGAAGCGGGTAGTGGGATCCCCGCACGAGAGAGGATTGTTAGTGATGGTCGCACGCTGCTCGAGGACGACGGTAATGTGAGGTCCTTCCCGATCGACCAGGCGGCCTTACTTAGGGATGCCCCGCCTGCCCAAATACGGGGACGCCCAAGAAAACGCGGGGAAAAAGGCTGATTCGACTATATCCTAACTGGCACACCACGGTCAGCGGGATTCTATTATGTGTGGTCCAAAACACAAACAGAAACGTATTATTGGAAGCTGGAATGTACGAACATTATTGGACTTGAATTGGATTCGTTCGCTAAAACATGTAAGAAATGCGCATCTGCATCCAAGCAGCCAACAATGCCTTCGCCACAATGTTCAGCATTTATGCTCCGACTCTGCCAAGCAGCGATGCGACAAAAGCAGTTTTACGAGGAAATGTGCTGAGCGGTGAGAGCCGTGTCAAAGACGGACAAACGTATTGTTCTCGGAGACTTCAGCTCGCGTGTCGGCACCGATCACGAAACTTGGGACAGAGTGTTCGGAAGTTTTGGACGAGGCAACTACAAAGCAAACGGAGAATTGCTTCACTCTTTGACTGCAAACCTCGCTATCATCAACTGTTACTGCAGTGTACCCGACAAGTGGTTTTACACCAGGCAACATCCGAGATCAAAGCGTTGGCACTTGCTAGATTATGTGTTGATAAGAGGAAGCAACCTACCAGGTGTCTGTATTACATAATCAATGAGGGGCGCTGATTGCTCAACGGACCACCATCTTGTTCGATGCATCTTGAAGCTGGACGCGCACGTAGCGCGAAGATGACAAGAAGCAAAACCGAAGCGAAGGCTGAATTTCGCAAAGCTACTTGAGAAACACTTCTTGGCGATAACCGCGCTGCACTTCAGGAACGTCTTAACAACCCTCAGTCGCAAGCTGCGATACATCATCATGCACAAACCAAGTCGAAACTTCAGCATGAACTACGACGCAAGGAAGACAGCTGGTGGGTCGCAAAAGCCAGTGAAATGCACGCACTTTCTGATCGAGGTGACTCCATGGGAGTTGCCAATCTGCTAACAGATACAGACGCTACTGGGAGTCTGATGAATAACTGCAGGACTTCAAAGATGCGCTGATTGTGAACATCTATTAATGAAAAGGAGACTAGCATGACTGCGGCAACTATCGCGGAATCTCGCTATTATCAATTGCAAACAAAGTCGTCAAACGATACTTGACAGGTTTGCTGCCGCTTCTGCATCTTTTGGACTCTCCATCAATGTTCGAAAAACTTAGATCTTGCAGGAACCCGCTCCCTGGACACCGTATACAGCACCAACGATTTTCCTCAATAGTACGCCACTTAGCGCCGCTGCCACCTTTAAATACTTTGGAAGTTCGATCGCAAACGATTGCAGTCTCGACAAAGAACTGTCGGCTGAAATTAAGCCAGCCTCGGCCTATGCGACTACGCGAATGATTATGGAACAAAAACAGCATCAAGCTTGTAACAAAATGCAAGGTCTACTGGGCTATCATCCTGTCATCTCTTTTGTACAAACGTCATATTCAGCGATTGTCACAGATACAGCTATGCCACTTACGAGCCATCCTCGAAATCTGGTGGTCAGATCGAGTGACCAGCTATGAAGTACGGAAACGTGCCAATATGCCGAACATCGAGGCAAATCTTCTAAGCCGGCAACTTAGAAGGACCGGCCTCGTTGTACGGATGAATGACGACCGACTGCCTAAGGCAGTTCTGTAAGGAGAGCTTTTGCAGGCAAAGTGAACTGTTGGAAGACTACACTTATGCTACATGGATTGCACAAAGCGACACCTCCACGCCGCCGATACCAGGTACTGGGGGAGAAGGCGCACGATCGCAGTGTATGGCGTACGACCTTCAAAAATGGAGCGGCGAAACCAAAAATACAGAAATCAAACGACAACGCCGCCACGAACGAGTGCTAGTGCTTGCAAATCGAACAAATCAACGGAAGGAAACTGGCTTTTCGTATCGGCCAACTACCACATGGAAGAGCTTGTGCGAGAAAACGTTGAAGGATTGGCTATGCTAATGTCATATTCGAAACCGAGCAGACCGCCGATGAATGAAAGCTATAACATACCCTGTCGTACCCAGCCTTCTTACTTGCTTATTATTTGCAACAACATGTCGCTATTGTGATCTCAGTTATTTAACTTTTATGGTATGTCTTCACGCGAGTAAAAGTGAAACAGCAAATACATGAATATATATATATATATATATATATATATATATATATATATATATATATATATATATATATATATATATATATATATATATATATATATATATATATATATATATATATATATATATATATATATATGGATATTGTTTTTAGTTGTTTTATCATCTCCTCTCTATTGACAGCATGTTTCATAATAAAAATATACTTTACCAGATCGTGCTTTCTTTGTGAGCTGTCTTATCCTCTCCTTTCGTTCTGAAACGTAGTTATAGTGCCTGTTATTGACGCGCCAACGTCATCGCCAGTATCGTATCACAATGTGTCACTTAGTGCAACAACCCCGCACATGCCATTTTGTATTACGAAAGAAAACGGGTTTAATAAGTATATATTGCAGTATTCAATACCACATAGCAAAAATGCTTAAACCCAGTTGTGATCACCGTAATAAGTAAATACATATGTTGACCAAAACATTATGTAAGTACTCCTCGATTTTGATTTTTGTAATGGATTTTAGGATTTGTTTCACTAAGCAGCAAAATCGTCATCATCACCACCAATATGGCTGTCGCTATTGCGTCAACCAGATTTATTCACGTGTCGTTGCTAGAACATATCGCCACATGTCGAGTAGTAATGCATAATATTACCATGCAACGTGATTTGCTTATATCACTATGCACGTGTTGTCAATTATTGTGAAACGAATATATATTACGTGTGTTCATTTTATAGGAAATTTCCACAAGAAGACACATTCTATATTTTATAATTAAAATATGTATTTACAAATAACATACTTACCTGGCTCCGTCGCTTCACAAAGTGCAATACATATGGGCTACGCCAAAGTTGCTCGCCAAAAAAATTGACAAACGTTGACCTATCCCTGCACCGTCCCACCAACCCTACTGACCACCCTGCTGGTAATCCGATGATACGTTTTGTCCCCTCCATGACAGAGATCTTTCCAGGCTTTTAGACAACACTTGTGTCTTTACATAAAAGACAGACCCACTCGTAGTGTAACCACTGTCGAGCCCGCGGTCCGCAGGAGACGGGCATGTTCAAATGCGTGTATTTCGCCCCTCCATTTGCCTGAGGCAAGGGCGATTTGTCGGAAGCTTTGCTCAATGGCTCACATGGAGGCCTGGTTAAAGCTGACAAAACAAAGGCTAGATTCCACTCTGGGAAAGGGCGTTTGCATCGTCCCTGTTCCAGTTCGATATATTGTAGTTAAGATTTCAATGATGGATTCCGCCCTACCTCAACATCAGAAGTGGCATGAAAGGTGCTGGCAAATGCCATTTAATACCCTTCAATGGTCCAAATTGCGTCTCTGTGTGAAGGTAAAGGATAACATCTGAGACTACACTCTCAGTAGCCGAGAGTAGATTAACCTGTTGTGTAGAGAATATCCTCTACTTAGACTCGTAGATTGCCAGAATAGACTCTCGCTGAGGTCTAGAGGCGTGTGAGGGAACGTTGACCGAAAAGCCTCTGCTGCCGGATATTTTCCACACGTGTAGCTGTATATTGGAGGCATCTCAATGGAGTAGTCCTCGGAGTTGCGACAGTAATCAATGATTGTTGGGATATGTAAAGGGGAGTCCAGTAACATCCCTAGGAGAAGTGGAAACCAGATCGCATGTGGCCAGCGTGGGGCAATGAGGATCAGTTCGCATGTGGCCAGCGTTGGGGCAATGAGGATCAGATTGCATGTGGCCAGCGTGGGGCAATGAGGATCAGATTGCATGTGGCCAGCGTGGGGCAATGAGGATCAGATTGCATGTGGCCAGCGTGGGGCAATGAGGATCAGTTCGCATGTGGCCAGCGTGGGGCAATGAGGATCAGATTGCATGTGGCCAGCGTGGGGCAATGAGGATCAGATCGCATGTGGCCAGCGTGGGGCAATGAGGATCAGTTCGCACTAGTCTCGTTGGGCCTTCTCTAGAACTTGTGGTAACAGAGCTGGAGGTGGGTAAGCATGTGCCCACATTGCCTTCCAGTTCATTGGTAGTGCATCCACTGCCATGGCCGGCGGATCCGGGATAGGGAACACCTATATTGGAAGTGTGTGGGATTCGTCACTCCCGTATGACTGAAGACAGATGGATGTAGGGACCACTCTGTGCCTGACATCTGAGTTGGGCGAGATATGACATCCGCGAGAACATTCATTCTTCCGGGAATATCATGCTGCTCTGGCACGTGAGGAGTAACCTCATGGTCTGTCTGCACAGCGACATTGACAGTGTCCCGCCCTGTTGATGTAGGTTACTACCGTGGAGTTATCCGACGCAACATGAACGGTTAGGCCTGTGAGATGCTTCAGCCAGTGGAGCACTGCTAGGTGAACAGCCTCTAACTCTAGCACACTGATGTGAAGTGCTTTCTCGGTCGTTGACCAGACACCGGAGACCATCAAGGAGTTGTAACGTGCACCCCAACCTATGTTCGACGCATCCGTGAACAAATGTGCATGTGGATTCTTGAGTATTACGCTGTCCCGACATCCACCACTGTAGTACCTCATCCGCCGCAGCGGAAATGGGGATCCACATGTCGCTTGTTGACGGATTGAAATCCCAATGTTGCGAGATACAATGCTGGGCGACGTGGGTGTGAAGGCAACCCAGAGGAACTAATAATGTTTTTGTTGCCGCAAAGAAACCTAACAGGGTCTGACACATACGAGCATGACCCCCCCTTCGATTCAGGAGGGATTGAATTATCCCCTGGATCTTGCGATGATGTTCCAATGTTGGGGTCACATGGAAGGAAATCACGTCGAATTAATATACCAGAAACAGGAACTGTGACGTGGGAATCAAGTCGGACATCTTTTCGTGAATAAGAAGTGCCATCGTTTGACAGATAGAGAGAGCTTGGCCTGTGTCCCGGAGGCTTTGATCGAGTACATCAGCCAGTCGTCCATAGATTGATGCCCATTCCATGCACCATAACTTTGATCTCTACCATAATCTTGGTGAATATCCAAGGTGCTGGAGAGAGGCCAAAATGCAGGGCCCTGAATTGGCAGAGGGTATCCCGAGTCTGGAACCGAAGGAATTTTCGGTAACCATGAAGGATTGGAATGTGGAAGTATGCATCGTTAACGTCGATAGACATCGATAGACGCTTCCTGAGGTAGAGATCGCCAAATGCTTTCTGCAGTCTTCATATTGAAATAGGGAATTTCCAAAACATTTGTTGAGGAGTGACAGGTCGACAACAGGCCTCTATTCTCCTGACGTCTTTGGAACGAGGAACAGACGATTGTAAAAACCGGGAGCAGATGCGTCACGGACGATTTCGACAGCCTCGTTTCTCCACATTTTGTGGACTAAGGTTGAGAGTGCCCTCCTCTTCAAGAGGGGGCCCCTGTCCACAAATGGCGATGGAGTACATGTCATGGGAGGAAACTCCCTGAAACGTAGACGGAAACCGGTTTCCAGAACCTTGCACACCAATCCTTTGCATCCCTTTATCTCCAGACATCGCAGAACCAGAGTAGTTGAGCTCCCACCTTTTCTGAAAGTAAAGGGGGGAGTACGACCGCCTGATGGGTATCCCCTCCTCCACGACCAAGAGAGGAACGCCCAGAACCATGTCCTCTGGAGGGCGGAAAGGGCCGATGACGCGAAGAGGGAGAAAGCATAGGAGGGTGTTGTAGGAAGACAGTTCTTGTTGGAGCTGTCCAATCCAATACCGCACCATCGGACCAAGCTATAGTCACATATTGGGAAAGTTGTAATACTGCTCTCAGTTGTTTACGCAAAGGTTCTGCAGGAACATTATCCACGCTCACGTGGTCGATGAGACCCAGGATCGAGCGATTCAGGGCTGCCCCAGACCAATCCTAAAAGGAGGATACGCGCAGCCCTCTTCGCGACATGGAAGCTAGATCGCGGAAATAACGCTGTTCCGCACCCAATTTATTTGCCTTGCATGAACCTTGCATGAGAGCGTATAACATCTGAGAAACCTCGGTCGATGACGGGAGGATCCATAGAAAAGGAGTAGTCCTCCGACGGCAGTTCTAAGGGGTTGTAAATGACCTCCGTAGAACGAGGGACTGTCGCAAAACGTTGCGATCTACCCACCGTATTGGGTTGTAAATTCAGGTGGATTTTAAGAAATGATTTGTCATTGCCGCTGAAAATAGGAACCTGGGCATGGGAGCTACAAGAACTATATAATCAGGTTGTGCCAGTGACGACATGCGCGGTTCATCGTGATATATTATCAGTAGCGTGAATGTAGTCGGTTAGAAAAGGGGAGGCGAGATTAACACTGTCTGAGTGTGACATTGTCTGTTCGAACGGGTGTACAGCAACAGGTGGTGTTGCATCGCCGGATATTTGGTCGTCTGAGTAGGCAGGCTCATTTTCGTCTCCCCACCAAGAACATTAAGAACACTGGCCTCTGGTGGTTCGCGACCCAAAAACGAAAACGGCATCAAAAACGAACATCGGGTAGGTTTCTGGCCGAGCCTGCCGATGCAGAAGAGTAAACTTCTGGCCGTGTTTTCCACGTAACTGCCAATGAAAAGAATATCCTTCACGACAGTAGATGGGTTACATGCGCTGTTTCCCTGGTGAGTCCGGGTCCCGAAATTATAAATAACTGCTTCGACCGGAGCAGAGCCGATTTGTCAGACAGAAGCGCTAAATGTTTCGTTTGGATCGGTTGTTCGGTGTGCCGTAAAACGTTTGGATCGGTTGTTCGGTGTGCCGTAAAACGTTTGGATTGGTTGTTCGGTGTGCCGTAAAACGTTTGGATTGGTTGTTCGATGTGCCGTAAAACGCGCACACGGTCGCGGTAACGGTAGACTCCGCGTCGACCTGATCCGGTACAACCGGTTGTCGTCCGGTGTTCGGCTGAATCCGAATAATGCCAGGAAGGTTCGGCAGGCATGAACGGTCTCGGGTTTCCGGACGTACCCTCCGGCAAGTAAGAGGCCGGGCTACGGTGGGCATCTCCGGCCCCGGCTTCGGAACCGCACCCGGTCCGGCCCTGAACGCGGTATTCCGGGAAAATTATCTCCGGCTCCTGGTGTCCGGCTCGTTGCCGAACGTGGTATGCTGGGGAATTTACCCCCGGCTCCGGGTGTTCGGCCGTAGCCGGCCCCCCAGCAGCGTTCCATTCGCATGGAGTGTTGGGAACGTATCCG
>BSQZ01000181.1:130000-145000 GCA_033239005.1 Lamellibrachia satsuma | reverse complement strand
ATCTAAGTTTAATATGTTTGAGAGATCAGTTTGATCATTGCCACCTTTGAATCTGAGCAAGTATTCAGTGGGTATCATTGAGTTGAGTTGTTGACTTACTTTCAGTTCCAGTCAATCGGGAATCAGGATCCCGAACTTGGCCTGAAACAAGTATGAATTTGTATCAGTGTCAATCAAATGTATATGAACATTATATAGTGGTATCATCTGTATTATAAATAACAATGCATTTTGCTACAACCTGACTGTTGACAAACTGATTCAATTACATGACATCTTGTCTATGAGGTTTTTGAAGAAGGAATTTTTACCATGGCAGATACATCCTATAACGATGGTGAAAAGGACATAAACATATAGTGATAGCATTCAACGATGTCAATCATATTACTGGTAAATGTTGAAAGAGGGCATTGGCACGTCATTTACATCAACAGCTGTTGGATATGAGTCTTCGTTGTAATATTCTATTAAATGTATTTCAAAACAAAAGGTGCATTCCAATGGTATGGGACGGCCATTCTTAAATCTTGTATTACAGATTGGTGTGTTGTGATTAGTTTCACAACCAATTCACACACACACACACACACACACACACACACACACACACACACACACACACACACACACACACACACACACACACACACACACACACACACACACACACACACACACACACACACACACGCACACACGCACAAGAAACACTACAAGAAAATAGTAGTACCAGTATTGTTTGTGAACTACAAGACACTTGGGTCATTTCTTTACATCAGAAAATAATGTGATAAATAAAGTCATACTAGTGTTACTCATGTACTCTGAAAAAAATAGTTGCTGAATCTTTTAATTAATTCAAAATAGGCAGACGTTTCCTGTGATATTGCAAGTAGTGAACATACGTGAATCTGACGTTGACGGTGCTGCATCTGACGTTGACAGTGGTGTACCTGACGTTGACGGTGCTGCATCTGACGTTGACAGTGGTACATCTGATGTTGATGGTGGTGCATCTGACGGTGACGGTGGAGCATCTGATGTTGACGGTGGAGCATCTGATGTTGATGATGGTGCATCTGACATTGATGGTGGTGTATCTGACGTTGATTGTGGTGCATCTGATGTTAATAGTGGTGCGGCTGACGTTGATGGTGGCGCATATGAAGTTAACGGTGGTGCACCTGACGTTGATTGTGGTGCATCTGACGTTGATAGTGGTGCATATAACGTTGATGGTGGCGTATCTAACGTTGATAGTGGCGCATCTGACAATGACGGTGGTGTATCTGACGTTGACGGTGGTGCATCGGGTTGCTCCTGAAATACAAATAGTCATCCAGACTGAAGCCTTCCAACTGTCTGGAGGCATACTATTTCTAATGGTGGTGTTCTCAAATATGTGCAATAGACTGTTTTAGTAACTCTGCTTCAGATATCCAAGTTGATTTCCAACAACAACAACAACAACAACAACAACAATATAAAACCAAGAAAAAGTGTTGCTTGAGTCACATACAAATACAAATTGTCTTAAAGGAAGAGGATTTTCAATAACTGGGATTTTTAAGGTACTAAAGAAATTATTGTTAGCTTGAAGTAGACAAATCATTTTGTACAAAGCAAAACAATGTGAAATTCTGCATTGAACTGTTGTACATATATTTGTAATCATGCTGGAAAGGCTTGTCGCATAGTACGCCTAACTATATATGGAGTATAAGTATAATTACTTAACTTCATCGATGACATTTTATCTAGCACCAGTTTGAAATATTAAATGTATTGATGTGCATACTGCCTACTCCAGGAAATGAAAGATCAAAATCAAAACTAAACTTAAATACCAAATACGTCTGCTACAAAAGCTAGGCCTTGCAGTAATCACAATATTATTACTTTGTTAACTGCAATACATATATTATATACTAATTACTAGCTAATTACTACACCATTAATAGTGTTAAGTGTGTATGCGATATTGTAGTACACCATTAGCATTGTCAAATGTATGTCCGCGCGCATGCACGCGCATGCGTTTGAGTGGTGTTGATGGTTTTCCAAACAATCTGAGAACGAAGGCCATTAATACTCTGTTAACTAATGTTATTTGATTATTTTACTAAATATTATTTTTGTCATTTACTACGTAATACCTTTGTCGGTTTTCTAGCACAGGGAAAATCAGACAACAGCTTCTTCTTCTCGGGAAATTCCGTAACTACTTTGTACGTCTCAAACAACAAACGAGGAAAGTGTGTGTTGAAGTAGGAGAAGGGCTCATCTCCCAGTACATTTCTGACCGTCTCAGGCCTACACCAACAAAGAGACATAATAGGTAATTAATAATATTGTCACACTGTTTATGCATTGTTCAATGTTTAGGGATATTATTACATTATTAATGTGTATTCTGTCATTTAATGCAAAAGTATAGTCAACGTTGAAGAGTTGCAGTAAACAAATAAAAACAAATGCACAAGTACAAATATAATGGCTAATGTATTTTAATTCATCAGCATTTGACAGAATTTCTAAGTATGGTGACTTTTCAGTAACTTTGGTTTAATCTATGTTTACCACCAGTATGTTTTAGTCAAATAGCAAATGTTCAATAATGAGATGTAAACTATTTTGTAACATGTGTTCTATTTAATTTGAACATTTCCTATTTTTGAGAAGGGTAAGAACCAATGACATACATTATTCCGCAGTGTATTCCTGTTGCTAGCTGTATTTAGCATTCACGTAGCAATGGATCACATAATGAACACGGTAGAACACAATGTCTTTAGCAGTAGTTTCAAGTAAGCTAATTTAATTCTGCAAATACTTTTGGATAACACGTAAATGTAGTGTGAATACATGGAAAATGGAGTTAAACATAATGTTAAGAAACTAAATAGTTAACTTTCATAAACACTCGTGATATACGTAATGGTATTTTCATCAGAAGACAACAATGAAAGTAACTTACTGATCGCCATAGTGAATTTGGATATTTCTCATCGTGCGAATGAGCTTGCAAATGGATGTTGTATAGTCCGAGGTGTAGCGTTTCTTGAATGGTTTGCTGTCAGCTCTATACAGGGGTACAACACTTAGACTTTCCTGTAATAAATGTACAACAATTGCTCTCAAAACAATGAAAACGTTAACAAACTTCAAACTGTCAAAATAATTAAATGATCAATTCAATCTGGTTACAATCACAATGTACAACAATTTCATACAAAAAATTTTGTAGGACAGTTCACTTAATTGAATAATACCTAGGCATTAATATTATAGTGTTATTATATATTATACAAGTGAATGAAATGTACACAAATATAGACCTGTCGGTGCTTACCCAATCTCTTGTATTTGGAAACACACGGATCTTTGTATTCTCCAGTTCCTTAGCAAAGTGGTTGCTTTTGTATGGTCCTGTATGACTAAAATAAATCAAACATATAAAGTAGTGTATATATTGATGGAATCTATTACATATTCTATCAAGACATAAAACTAATATTTGACCAACAACTCAAACCTCAAACGTGTGCTTGCCTTCCGGAGATATAGTACAGTGACACACTACAGTGGGCAAAACAGGGTCACGATGTACCCATAAATCAGTTACATTGTTTTTCTGATACCGTGAAAGAATGGCTGGACACCTTTTGTTGCAGTGATATGGCAATACCAACATGACATCCTAAACATTTAAAAACTGCAATATTACAGTCTAAGTCAGAAATAACAACACATTGCAACAAGAAAATTATGATGAATACAGTAATCACAAATAGAAACGCTGATTTTTCATTTGTTATATTAAATTAGCTGTGGTGGCAATTTTTTGCTTATTTTTTCAATGAGTTTGGAATAGTTTCAGATAAACTAACCACTTCTTCACAAATTATGCCTGAAATACTAAATAATACTACATATTAATAACACTTAGATTTTGTCATATAATTGGTAATGTGTCATGATTATATATTTTTGTAAATATAAAAAAAGCAAAAAATTCGAGCTTATGATTTTTAGAAAATACCCAAATAACATTGACAGTGACATTAAGAGATTAAGAATTACAAATGAAGCACAAACTTCATTTATTGACCTCTGCGAGAATGAGTACTTCACAATACCCAATCAACACTGATCCTTCAATAATGTTACCTCATGTCCGTTAGTTCTACTATATTTTATGAGTGAGTAAAAATATTTCTATAAATATTTTAATGCAATATTCGATATTTTGAAAACTTCAATTTGATCTCCTCTTAACCTCCTTGTCTCTAGGGTTGTTAAACCATATTCTTTCAGGCGTGCTTCATAACTAAAGTCTCTCAGTTCTTGAATCATTTCAGTTGCTCTCCTCTATATTCGTTTACGTGTATCTATATCCTCCTTATGATATAATCTCCCAGCTTATATACAATATTCTAAATGATGCCTAACTATTCCTTTTTACTGAGGTATAATTATATATGTTGTCCTTATATGTTACATTTATCCACTCTGCGGCACTGCTCTGAAACTTTCATATCAGCACTTACAGTTACTCATCTTTTATAGCGGTACACACAGAGCAGTATCTAGCATTTCATAGGTTACATCCAAGTTCCTGTACCCTGTGCATAGGCATTTATATTTCCCAAAATTGTATAACATCTGCCATTTGTCCGACCATTTAACTATTTTGTCTAGATTTTGTTCTAGAATTTTTCAAATGTTATTTATCACAATCATGTTTAACCTTTCTAAATTATTTTATGTAATCTACAAATGTTAGTACATTGCATGTTACATCATCATCCAAGTCATTGCTATATATATGATATATTAGGAATAATAAAGGTCCATATGCTTATCCTCTTGGTACCCCACTCACAACTGATTTCCAATTTGAAACCACCCCATCTACCACAACACACTGTCTTCTGTCAGACAGCCATATTTCTATCCAGTTGAATATGCCATCGCCACATGCTTTTATTTAAAAAGTAATCTTTGATGTGACACTTTGTCGACAACTTTCTGAAAATCTAACTAGATATATATTGGTGATCCCACGTCTATCCACTTTGTAATTTATTCCAAAAAAACAACACATTTATTAAGCATATCCTTGCTTTTAGGAATCCATGTTGAGATGGATTTAATAATTTACTCCTAACAAGGAAATCCACCATATGGTATTTAATTAGCCTTTCAAATAATTTACAAATCACTGATGCTAAACTCACTGATCTGTAATTATCTGACTTATTTTTGCGATGCATTTCAAAATAATGGTTTGATATTTGCTTCTTTCCATTCAAAAGGAATCACTCCCTCTTTCAATTATATGCGAACCTCTTCACGATATTGGGCATTATGATACAGATGGTATGAAAACTGCCCATAATGTGCACAATTCTGATCTACTAGTTTGGATGCTTCCACATTATTTCAGTATACTTGGCGAACAGAGCTTGACAAACAGTGTCCTCAGGCTGAAAGAGGGACATTATATCCAAAGCATTTTTGACAATTTCTTGGACAGAAGACACTACCGCACTGACAATTGCTAAATACCCCATAAAATCTCCTCCACCTCGACAAGGTTCCTTGTGATGATGTTGAAAACCTTCCACGAGTTGTTTCTCTGATCCGAAGGTCGAACGAAAACGATTGAACAACAACCACAGACAGTTGCTACGATATGCTGTTGAAGCTGAATCTTCAAAAGTTCCAGACAAATAAGTTGCTTTGACTTTACACAGAACTTCTCTTTTTCCAATGATGTACACAGGAAACAATTCAGACGACATCGATTGGATAATGATGCAATTGACTCGATGTGATGTTCCTTCTCCATTGAACGATTCCCCTTGCCTGTCTTTGTTGTCGAAAGCAAAACTTGAAGCGGAATGATACTCATTCGAAGGAATTGGAACATCATCACTGTCAACACTGCAAAACGTTATGTGATTCTTCCAGTGTGAATCAGAATACCAAACACCGAGTCCATTCAAGATTGTGATCACCTCAACATTGCATCTTGAATCAATGCGAATTGAGCCGCCCTTACTTGCTCCGAGTATGTATCGGTCTCTAACTCCTGCCGAACATTTATCTTGGGAGCAATGAATGACTGAATCGCCCTTATGATGGACAATGGCCGCCGACAAACTACCTAACAATTGATCATTGATAGGCCAAACCGATAATAATGATAATCGAAACGATTCCCAAAACTAATATGGCATGCATTTTCGGATGGTTGATAATTTAATTATTTTAAATGTCTAAATACATGTGGTCAATATGGTATTATATTTTTCCTCGACCAACCGACCCGGTTTTGTGTTAAAAAAAATCCGTAAACCAACTAATAAAATGCATTGCTGATGCTGACGTTTGACACTTGGATTTTCTCTTATCTAGTATCATTGATTTGTGTTAAGCTAACTGCTATCCTTTGAAATTTTAGAACTTGACACACACACACACACACACACACACACACACACACACACACACACACACTAATCGATGGCATATATTCATATATCAGGCCCACCATATACATTTACAATTTATTTTATCTTTAACTTATTATTTGAGTGAATTTTAATATTATTTTGTGTAATCTAGGTAATTTTTATTTTATTTTTTTATACATACTCTAGAGGCCCACTAGGAGTTAGTAAAGGTACGTTAGAGCTACTTTGAAAAGGGCAACTCAGAGGGGGGTGGGGTGGTTAGTAAATTTGTTATGAAACTTAAATCGAGCCTTGAAAATATACATATCAGTAATCGCACGTCCAACTCATAAGTGTGCATGAAATGATGGAAATGTAATACTCTAATTAGAGTATACATAACTTGTTTGTACGTAAACAACACGTGTTGTTGATATGACACCCAATGTCTTACCACTTCTCTACCTCGTCTTCATCAGCCACAGCAGCAATGAATTCATATCGGTCCCTGTCACTCCAGAAGTACAGATGACTACAACACATCCCAACAACACGTCACCTCTGAAAGCATCTGGCGCAGTGCATCTGGATACTATTAACATGTGAACAGTGCATGTACATGAGTGCTATTTTCTAGATGCTTCTTTTATTTGTGTTATGCTATTTGCACATAACGGTTACAAACATCTGTATTAACCACTAACATACGTAGTAATCACAAACACACATAGAGATCACAAACACACATAGTGATCAAAACACACAAAGTGATATTAAACACTTGTAGTGAACACAAACACGCATAATGATAAAAAACACACAAAGTGATATCAAACAACTTTAGTGACCACAAACACATGTTGTGGTCACACAATAACCACAACAGATCTACAGGTGCAGTAGCTCAATTGGCTCGTCTCTTGGTTAGGAAGTACTGGATTCGAACCTCAGGCCAGCGGCAGCATTTACCGGCGGTAATTTTTTTGCTTCAAATTAATTTGTCTTCAAACGTTTTAACAGCTTTGTTAAAACGTTAAAACAATCCAACCCAGTGGGTCAGAGTGTTTGCTGAATTAGCAACTATAATTGGTTATTTAGTGTAAAGGTCTTAAATTTATACATTTTGTCATGTGCACTATATCATCGTAAATGACAAGATGAACGAAGTTAATCTTTATTTTAGACAACTCAACTATACTATATAGAATATTCTATATACAATGTCAATGAAGTTTCTTCGTTAATTTCGTAAATAATTCTGATATTCTCATTTCTACAAACGTACGAAATGAAATATTTGTTCTTCAGAATAAACAGTCACAGGGCCCTATTCCACAACAGGCAATGCGCAATAGATATTGTAGTGCATGTTATTGAAATGTTGAGATTCGAAACGAAGACTTTTTAATTTTTTATATTGTATATCGAATATGATCATGTACATGTTAAACAAATAAATTATGAGGCATGTGAGCTTTGTTTTTGGTTCTCAGTAAATGACACCAACTAATTTTGAGCATCAACCCCACATCAGCTGACCACTGGGGAACCTCAAGACGCTGTTTTGAATAGTACATTGGTAGGTCTACTCATAAACATCAACCAGAAACCTGTTTATTTCAAGCAAATCAATTACCGCTGGCTCTCGGACTAAGATGTTTCATGACAAAAAATGTGTACAACTTGCCGGGCCCCAAACATATGGGTATAGAAAGTTAGGATTATGTGTCTTTTCATTGAGACAAGAAAAGCCATTTGTTCGTGTTGAGAGATTATGGTGGTGTACATTAACTCGACAGAAGCTGTCCACTAATGGGACTAATTTATCTAACTGATGCGCTAGTGCCAGTTGGGACTCTCTCTCTCTCTCTCTCTCTCTCTCTTTCTCTCTCTCTCACGACACTTGACCAGCACAGTCATGATTATTTAACCTGTATGGTACCCGTTTTAACAAAGCTGTGTTTATGAAAAGTACGACTTATTATCAGCCACCCTTCTATCTGGAATATATGCCAGAGAACTAAGATATCCCACACAGGGGGTAATTGTGTAACCTACTGAGGACTCATGGAGCTGGTGACCTTAAACAGTAAACCCAATATCACCGCTATACTCTTAATTGAGATTTTCTGATAATAATTCAAATTCAGTTCCAATGCCCTCACCTTCGTAGTTGTTCTGCTGGTGGTCGTGTATCTGGGTCATCAGCTAGCATGCACTTGATTAGATCATCAGCCTCAAAGTCATGTTCAATACGTGACAAGTCAGGCTTGCCATTCACAACCCTGGTGTGTAACTCATGGTCAAGTGGTGCATAAGGGTGTTTCCCTCGAGTCATGATGTAGTGGCAGACCATGCCTGCCACCTGTAAATCATATTGTGTAATACGATTTCTCAAGTAAACATAGTACATTAACATACACAATATTATTCAAGTTATTCAGTTATTCAAATAACAGTTTCCTGTATCTCAAATTTGTTTTGATCTACAAAAATCTCGAAATTATGATTTTTATGTGTAACTTGTTTTTCATTGCTAATTGATGTAATTAATTATGGACTTCTACATCGTCCATGATTAAAAATCAGGAGTTTTTAGCGTGTTTTTGTCTCATCTTCCTCCCTTCAACATAAGGTGAGGTCAAGTTTGGGTTATATAATTTATTCTTTTTAAGTAACCCTAGGGTAGATTGTGCCACCGGTTTTTATTGCAATTTAATGTTATAGGTAAATGTAAAGCACTGATTGTACAAAGGTGATGCATGCAATGCCCTGACGCTTTTCCCTGTTCCAGACCTGTAAGATGTTTTACCTAAGTGCTTTTTTCCCTTAATGAAAAGTTCAGTTTTTAGGGCTTTGAAAAAAATTGGTGTGTACGCTAAATAAGTCGAATACGACATGCCTTCATATATTTATGCACGTACGCATGCACACACACACACACATACACACACACACACACAATTTATAAGCATTTGTGCATTCATGCATTTGATTATGTAACCTTTTTATCCATGCTATATATCCATGAGAATGAGGGAACGTCAACATGCATGACATAAATAAAACTATATACCTTTCCACCAATACCAAACTTAATATAATTCCAATTTTCCAACTACAACGCAATTGTGATATCACGGAACACTTATACATAATACTTTCATGAGTTTTGTATAGAAAATTTAAAAACCTTTCCACAGATACCCAATTCCATGTATACTTTGGTACGATTTGTAACATATTATGCAACAATATCTATCCCTATCTCCATTTTTTTTAACTCAGTAATAATACTTCCAGGCACTCCCTGTCGAACATGCAGCTATTGCCAAGTGACAGACAACTATATTTCAAATTGTTATTATTGAAAATATTGTAGGGTGGGGGATGGGGGTATTACGTGGCCAAAAGGACTAATCAAGTATTCGAATGGGCGGAGAGACCGTCACAGATATGGTGTGAATTGTCAATGTTAGTCAGTAGTGATATAGTTAATGCTTGTAACCAGAGACATATCAATGTTATCAATGTGTGTTTTCATAAGATATATGTCCATGAATTGTTATTGCGTGTACACAACATTTGGGGGCTGACATGCTTGCTGTGATGATTTATGTCGTTTTGAAGGTGAATGCTTGCATAATTACTGGCATATCGATTAATGAATTACTGGACTCGACCTAATAAGCATACAGTACGCTGGAAAAAATGGGCCATGGATAAATGTCAAGGAGTCTGTTCTGATAAGCATACACAATAAATGTGTTTCTCTAGACAATATGAAAACTGTTTAACATTAGTGATGTCATTTGGTGACTAGTGTAGAACAACTGAAAAGTGGTGCAAACTGTTTAACACCAGATGGCGACATTTTTCAGGTGTTCCACACTAGTCAAATTACAATAATTAAGGATCATTCTGATTAAAAAGGGTGTGTACGCTAATTAGATCATGTACGCAATTGTATTAGCTATTAACAGCCGAACGGTATCTTTTAAAACCATACCAACCATAGCAACACTAGTTAGCTGAGATTAACTAATATTGACCAAGTCTGTGAGAACACAACTTTCATGAAGCTATCATGGTATGTCTAACAAACGTGATAAATGGTGATATCATTGGTTATGTGAAAATAAAATATTGATGACAGGAAGCGTAATAAGGCTAGTGACACTTTCTTTTGTTATGTGATTATGTATCCACATTGCACAATGCACTGATCCCTGCATGCTGATTTATCCATGCATACATACTTGTGCTTCAGGCTAAGTACACAGACATGTATTTGTCAAATACTGAATAATGACATATGATGTAGATCACACTAGAATGTAACTAATTAAAAAAAAAATGTATTGTATTTTATATACTTATAAATATTTTAACAATACTCACTTGTATGTCACCTGACTTTTTGTATTTGATATTTGGCACACATTCACTTGGCTCACTGTCGGTTGACCCACTGTCAGTTGACTCACTGTCAGTTGACTCATTGTCACTTGTCGCATTCATTTGGACAATTGCCTCTTTTGGCAGCCAGTGTTTCGTTCCTGTACAAAGCAAGGTAAGTACACACAATAAATACTAGTTACACATTGACCAACCATTGAGAAGTGGGGCATCCAACAAAAACTACTTTTTTTAGTCAGGAATATAAAGGATGACCAATTTAACACATATTGTGTGTCAGTGTTCTATGGATAGCTGGACCAACAACTTAGAAAAGTGACTGGTCCTCATTTTACTAATGGCACAATGCGCCAGTTTGAATCACAACATATTGACTTCAAACAAGTCAACACTTGTATTGTCATACAACTGATTCTGGTAATATTTGCCACTAACCTTTTTTGTAAAGCCACCCTACACTATTTATTACCAGTAAATAACGTTGGTGTGCTAAATGACAATTACAAATTTAACTTGGTTTTCCTCTTTACCAAACATGTACAATGAACTTCCAAAATGTAAATGTGATGAGTCCCTACCCACCTCCCTTATTTATAAGAATATCTTAATTAAGTACCCAAATGTTTATCACCCTGCTGACTACCTATTTGTAATATATCAAACTGACGGACTGTATGCGAGTGCCATGTTTCGTGATAAACATTTATGGGCAATAATGTAGGTGTAAAAACGCATTTTTGTGCAACAGTTTGCTTCATCTGGAGGCCATTTTAAAGAGACGCTGATGAATATTGCTGTAAAACTTTGTGTTTTCTCTAGAAAAGTAGGCGGTCACATGGAGCACTAACTAAACAATTGTCTGACCCGGTGAAAAAGCAGGTGGTCATGGACCACCGGGTCAGTGTATGTTTCGAACACTGGTGTGTGCATTCTGTCCACCTATGTATACTTTAAAGTATGTATATATATTTGTGTGTGTTTGCAACTGTGTGTATGCATACGTGTATGTTAGTTACTGATATCATACATACACAGGCACATTTACCTTCATACTTCATATTTATTCTTCATACACACTTCATATGCCAACATGTATGTACATATCTAAATAGTAGTTTTACCACTTCAGTAAGTTTTTTGATATGTTAAATAATAGCTTTATCATTTCAGTAAGTATGTCACATTGTATAATTTGCAGATTATTTAATGTGGTACATCCGAGAGCGCATTATGTGGTCAGCTTCATTAAATATATTTGTAACACACCTGCAGCAGCTGTGTGAAGAGTACTTTTATCATTCTCAAAGCCACGACTTAAACCAAAGTCTCCAATCTTCAAACACTGGCTTCCATTGGCAAGCACAACAAAGAGGTTTTGTGGCTACAACATTAAAGTCATCACATCCAATGGAGGAATTTAACACCTTTAACTAAATAATATTCTTAAACGAACAACAACACACAGGTTTCTGTGTGTAAGTTGATTTTGTATTACGTCGCATCCATATAGGAACATCATTAATGCACCCACCCATACACAAACACCCATCCAATTAGTTGGTTTTGTCAGAATAGTAGTTGTGCTCTACGGAGCTTTCGAGTCCTTCGTGGTCCCTTCGTCAGCGTTAGAATGCGCTGTTGTCGGGTGTCATGTGACCTGGATATTGACTCTCGCATGATAGCAGTTCCACGAAGGTCGCGGGAATACAAATACCACATAGAAGGATTCACAGTACACCTCAACAACATAGACCCGAACATTAAATTTATTATGGAACCAGAACAACGAGACACGCTACCATTTCTGGACACTTGTGTACATGTGAATGATGACGGCAGCACAGAGGTGACAGTGCAGAGAAAACCCACACACACTGATCAATATTTGAACTTCAGCTCAAACCATCATCTAGAGCACAAACGATCAACATAACGAAACCATAGAAATCACATGTCAAGGCAGCATTTAGGGCCAAAAATTACCGTCAGTAGGTGTTACAAAGAAAAAGTCGAAGAAAGCCAGTGTGGACCAGGATATGGAAACCAGAATGACTTCGAACATCCTCATACTATACATGCGCAACCTGTCGGAGAAACTGACCACAACACGGAGTGAGGACATACCACAAACCTTAGAATACTACAAGATCCATGGTGGTACACACCTGGGACAAAACCCCCAAAACCGAAATATGCGGGATGATATATTAGGTAAAATGTCCCGATGGTCAACAAACTTACGTAGGAAAAACCAGCAGGTCACTAGGATCCAGACTCAAAGAACACTTACACATAAAGGGCCACCTCGTGGTTGTAGGAGAACAGCAGGTCAGCCAGGTTCATAACATCACGGCCAGAAAGGCGATCGTGATAGCCAGAGAGAAGGCGGAGAAAGATAACCGAGGCTATCAAAATAGATTTTCATGAAATTGCTATTATGCGGCAATCAACATCTTGGTCATCTGACACTAGTGCATTATAATGCTGACGAAGGGACCGTGAAGTTCCCGAAAGGTATGTTGAGCACAACCAGCATTTCGACAGGTAATTAACTTTTTTTTCAATAATCAAACAGGTTTTTTCTCAAAAACGTCACCCAGTGTGCAGTACTTTTATGAGACTTCCACTACAAGTATCTACCTTATCAATCACGATGAATTGTCAGTATATGATTAAACTGGCTGTATTCCCAAAAGATAACTAATGGTGTGTTCATACACTGTACAAGGCACGCTAATGTTTGTATGTAAAATCCAGGAAGTGAACACAGTTGAGACCAACCTTTAAGTCTCTGTGCAACATCTTCTGTGTATGCATGTGTTCAATTCCACACAGTAAGTCTCCAGTCAGATGAACAGACGTCATCCTCCAGCTTTCATCAGTCTCGTTTTTCACCTCTTTCTGGCTCAACCATTTCTCAAGGGTGTAATCACAAAGCTCTAACGCAATGTAACTATAGTTAGTGTCCTTGACTAGCATCTAAAAACAACATAGAACATGATAAATATACTGCTGAGCATGATTGGTGATGCCCATGTAGTTCTTGTCATGACAGCACAACTTAATGTAATGCTGGGAAGATAGATTGTGGTGATCTGTGAATGTTGCAGAATACCAAATAACCAAACACATAAATGATGCATTTCTTACAAGCAATATCTGATGTAGTTGGTTAATGCTGAAATATTGGTGATACAAAAATACTTAGAAGTAATGATTTGCAAATATGTCTAACTAAATTGTTTTGCAATTTATAAGAAAAATGTAAAACATTACTGTACACAGTAAATTATAATGTATACATGTTAATATGTGATTTGTTATTGATACCATATAGTTTCCAATACAAGTGAACTGCGTAATATATGTGCACCTAAATGAAACCACACGCAAAAGCATAAGTTTTCAGGATTGAAGGCACGTTAAACGCAAAGGAAAGCAGTACTGCTGTTAGCACAACCTTGCAGACTCTTTAGAGATCATTAGCATGTGTGCTTTTAGGGGCGTTTGCTAGACATCACTACGAGTAGATTTGTTTATTTTATCGCACATTTGTCGTTGGCAAAGCGTGCCAGTTTAAATTTCCAGCACTGATTCAGCACAGGCAGCACGTCTAATGATGTACTGTCGCTGGTGCAATTGTCTATTTAGCACCGCTCAATGAATCGAATGGTAGCCGGCAGACGCTTGCTTGGAATTACAAAAGCATGAACAAACGAGCTATCTGTCTCATGTGTAGCTGTCGTGTGCTGATCTAGTGTCGGTCAGATTGGCAGATGTTTTGAAATGTTATGCATCTATGGAATGCCTTCTAAAATCATTAATATTATCAAATATCTTTATGATAATGCACAATGCTCAATAAAGATTGAACAGGAAAAACTGAAACAGACAAGATTGTATACTTCCTCTTCTCTATTGGTCTTAGATTTTGTAATGAGGCGGACTGAGGAAACGAAAACAGGAATATACTGGACAAATGAAAAAGTGCTGGTAGACTTCGATTTTGCTGATGACGTCTGCCTGTTAAATAGCTCTGTTGAAGAAATGCAAACCAAGACGAACTGTTTGTCAAGAATGCCAACTCGTCATCAATGCCTCCAAAACTGAAGTCATA
>BSQZ01000181.1:0-125000 GCA_033239005.1 Lamellibrachia satsuma | reverse complement strand
GTGTTTTTTTCCAGAAAACATAAGATATTTGTTAAGCATGACCACGCTTTTAGGAATCCATGTTGAGATGAATTTAATAATTGATGCCTAACAAGGAAGTCCACCATATGGTCTTTAATTAACCTTTCAAATAATTTGCATATCACTGACATTAAACCCACTGGTCTGTAATTATCTGACTTATTTCTCGAACCCTTTTTAAATAATGGTATGATGTTTGCTTCTTTGCATTCAAAAGGAACAAATACCTCTTTTAATAATAAGTTGAATACTCTTACAAGTGGTACGCTGATTTTTTTCTACTGTTACCATTAGGAGTATTGGAGGAATTCCATCCACTGAAGTGATTTACTATCTTGTTTATCTCTATTTTTAACATCCATTTCTGGAGCTACAATTAAAGGCTCTAAATATTCAGATTTAGCATCCTGAAATTTAGCATCAGGAACTGGTAATGAACTAATATTATCTCTGGTAAACACAGAACTGAAGTAATCATTTGGGTCTTCCGCCATTAAAAACCCCTGTGATATTATATTTCCAGCACTGTCTTCTAGAAGTCCGACCTTGTCTTGTACGTTTTGTTTACTCCTGACATATGGATAAAAACTCTTGCTGTCATTTTTTATGTTACATGCTAGTTTTTGTTCATAGCTTCTTTTAGATTGTATAATTTCAGTTGTAGTTGCATTAAGTGCGTTTTTGTAATTTTTCTTCGTCCTATATACTTCAGAGGAGGAATAGTTATTTGTCCAAATTCTATGTATGCAGGATACAGGTGTGGAATCGTGTTTTTAACACACTCGAAGCTGCGTACATATGGAATCAAATGCATGTGGAGACAGCAGCAAAAATACTAGCCACACGGACTGGACTACAAGCGAAATACCTCAGCAAGAGCATTCGAGAGAAGGTACAGTTACGCGCAGAATGGAACAAATATAGATATTCTGTAATGTATGCGTTAGTCGCCGTTAAATTTCGCGACACAACTTTACGTAAGTGGCTGTTAGATACGCAGCAATCTGAATTGAAGGAATGGGTAAAGAGCTGGGAATGGTATTGGAGTGCGCTGAGCTACAGTGGTCAGCATGGTCAGAACATGCTCGGACACATACTCATGGAGGTGCGTGAGTTTATTCGACAGAGCCCCATGCGTAACGGTCGCGAACGCACTACCAGTCGGTCTTATGATCGAGCGAAGTGCAATGGAGATAACAACCAGACATCACGCGCTACAACAGCCGTTCAACGGTCGCGATAAGAAAGCGCGCCAGCAGTAGCAGCAGACCTATATAAACAGCGCTGCCAAACCACTGGCTCATACACGCTCCGAACTCGCCTCTCGA
Organism: Lamellibrachia satsuma; assembly: GCA_033239005.1. Classification (NCBI taxonomy): domain Eukaryota; kingdom Metazoa; phylum Annelida; class Polychaeta; order Sabellida; family Siboglinidae; genus Lamellibrachia; species Lamellibrachia satsuma. The sequence continues at coordinate 123,651 of BSQZ01000181.1, read as the reverse complement.
CATTTCGACTCTCTATGCCGAACGATCAAGTAAAATGGCCGAGATGATTCTGTCACGGCTGCAGTCAGAAGTGAGTAATGGTACATATGTCTTTAAACGTCAGTTAGAAATCATCACCTCTGCTCTACAGGACCGTTACATCGTATACCCATCCTGTCAACAGTGTCAGAAAGGTGTTCACCCGGAGGGGAAAGGATTTCGCTGTCCCGTTCACATATGGCAAAGGGGGTCGTGTACATGTTCGCCCTGCGACTGTTACTGTCTGATTGGGAAGGGGGTAAATGTTGGGTAATCGTGTTCGACGAATTGGCGAAAAAGTATTTGGGTTCCACTGCCAACCAGTACATGGCTCTGCCGTCAGAGGCAGAGCGTTATGTGGCACTCGCACCGCTACGAGAGAGCAATGTCATGGTAACCATTAAAAAACGTGTGACGAACGAGTATGTTAATTATACCGTGTCAACACTAGAAGTAGCAGGGGCGTAATCTGTGTGCAGGACGAGGACGTCAGGAAAGAACTATGACGTGTTGCAACAGCGTGCGCATCGACAGTGGAGGAGGAGGAAGGAGAGGGCGACGAGACGGTACAGTAGTGGTTGGATAATTACGAACACGATATAGTGGTACTATTTTCATCCGCAGCACCTAGTCTTAGTAGTCCGCGTCAAGCATATATATATATATATATATATATATATATATATATATATATATATATATATATATATATATATATATATATATATATATATATATATATATATATATATATATATATATATATATATATATATATATATATATATATATATATATATATATATATATATATATATATATATATATATATCAATATATATACCCTTTCGTAAGCCTGAGGTCACTGTCGTGACGTAACAGTCCACAGACCTCACTACCATCCATAACCACATCATCATCCCGAGGTCACTGTCCATAAACCTCACCATTGTATACATACGTCCTTCCTTACATAACTCTGCAGTTGTCTATATATATATATATATATATATATATATATATTTTTACAACTGATGTAATTACTATATATAATAAAATAGTTGAAACGAATGACACGTGTTGTGTTCCCGCTACCTATAGACACGCTCCGTAGAGTGGCTAATCGAGTCCCAGTACCCTCCGAGTGACACACCGCATACAGAACCCCACCACATACAAACACACACACACGCACGCACGCACGCACGCACGCACACACACACACACACACACACACACAAACAGCGATCCACAGAACACGTACCGTTCCGTCGTCGTTGCGATATTTTGCGGTGGACTTTACTTGCTTGCCGACACGATCGCCCGAGGTCTGATACAACAGTCGCTATTCGAGATATGGTTTCACTACTAGACTGTCGGTCGTTCGTCATCGTTGTGGACGCGATAGCGTGTGTCCTACTATACGACGGCGTACTCATCGTCACTCGTCGAGAACCGTGCAGCGGAGTCAACGTCACCACCCCCGTCAACGCGGCGGACCTCTTTTAATGGCATCGAAGAATAAACAACTGAAGAGGGTCTACTTCGACCCGAAAAGGGTGGCAAGTTACGGTGGAGCATACACTTTTGCGACGAGTCACGCACGTGCCGAGGAAAATCGTCGAAGAATGGTTGTCGGAACAGGACACCTATACCCTACACAAACCAGCAAGACGTCATTGCAGGAGACACCGCGTCATCGTGGGAGGGCCACGTCAGCAGTGGCAGGCCGATCTCGTCTACTTGACGAATTTGCAAAATGACAACGACGGCATGACCTTTCTCCTCACGTTGATCGACGTCTTTACGAAAGTGGCCTGGTGTGTTCCACTGAAAAACTAGTCCGCGGTGTCATTGGTAGCTGCGCTGACAACCACGTTCACCAATGGCTGGCCAAAGACGTTGCAGACAGATAATTTCTGAATAAATCCGTACAGGCTGTGTTGAAGAAGTACGGCATCCATCACTTCTCCACTCACAACGCGGAGACGAAGGCGAGCATCGTCGAAAGATTCAATCGTACATTGAAGACGCGCATGTAGCGATACTTCACGAAACACCAGACGTGGCGATACATCGACGTCCTGCAAGACTTGGTGCAGTCGTACAACAACACCCCCTACCGCAGCAACGGCATGACTCCGTTACATGTAAATTCAAAGAATCAAGAAGAGCTGTGGCAGCGTTTGTACCGTCACGATGGTAAGGGCGTGCCCAGGTTCCGTGTATCGAATCGCGTGCGCATCAGTAAGTACAGGGTAAGTTCGAAAAAGGCTACAAGGCGAATTGGATCGAAGAAATGTTCACCATACACGAGGTTCATTCCTCCGATACGCCCATGTACCGATTGATCGACGACCTCGGTGAAGTGGTGGACGGAACCTTCTACGAACCGGAGTTACAAAAGGTGTCGGTACCAGCCGATAAAGTGTACCGCGTGGAATCGGTACTGCAGCGCCGCAAGGTAGGCAGACGAACGGAGGCGTTGGTGAAATGGTACGGCTACCCCTCCAAATTCAACAGCTGGATCGATGCCAAGGTCCTCGTCGACTGTAAAGACTAGCCTCTTTTCTGTCTTCACTTCATTCGAAGGATGACAGACGAGAAGATACCAAAAGACTTCAACACCACCACCGTCATAGAAGAGGAAGAGGAGGAGGAGGAGGAGGACGTATCCGCAGCAGCAGCAGCAGCAACAGAAGACAGTACTGACGCTCAGAGCGATACCGGCAGAACTATTTGGCATCTGTTCGGTACCGTGTGTCCTAAAGAGGAAGTAGTGTTTCTGTGCCAGGTCATCGTCTAGTACACGGTCATACTGACAAGCATTTACTACCTGACCACACGTCACGAGAATTATAATCTGTGGACGGCTCTGTTGAGTAGTTCGTTGAGTTACCTGCTGCCCAATCCCACGTTGAGACGCAATGGCGACTGATTTATATATGACACGACCTAGCAACGCTTCCATGAAGGTGCACCCCGATAACACCTTGGCCTATTACATTACAGACTTGCCTCAACGCATCTCGGTGTCTTGCGAGTGCGGGCTGACAGAGAGCCAGTACCCGCATACTTGGTACAATGTTCGAGAGGGCGACACCTGGTTCTACCTCAACGAGGGCGATCCTATGCATCCTACCCCGAGTACGACGATCGAGGCTAAGTATTACCACTGTCCTAACATATTCTTGGACCACTGAAACGCTTGTGGACGGATAAGATGCGGGCAAAATTGAGCTTCAGAACCATCTCTCAGAAAATTACGTTGCACATTTCACCGGGCACCGACTTCACCATGCCTTACCAGAGTGCAATGGGTACCATTTTAGGATTCTACCCGTCGGTTGTCACCAGTCCAGCGAGAGATAGGAATATACGCGTGTACACCCACCCGAGAGTAGGAGAGGAAAACAATCAAGCCTACCCACCGGAGCTAGGTCTCCCACCGTCAGCCACCGTAACGTTGAAACCCAAAACAAAGACTACCGATAGCCCGTACTTTTTCCGTCAAGAGGTCAATACCGTGGTGAACATGAAGGAAAGGTTCGATACCATCTACGTCTACACGGTCGTCGTGGAGTCTCGCATCGTCGGCGACAGTCTCGTACCTTTGTTACGATGTCTCACGGTTCGTGGAGTTCACGGCGCCACGATATCCGATCGTTTCAGTAACGTTCACTACGTGCCTCTGTTGTGTAAGGAGGTGGATATAAGAGACGATACTGGACGCCGCGTGGCATTCGTGTACGATAGAGTGACGGTGACGCTTCATTTTCGACGGCGTATGAACGGACTGTTCTGAAGATGAATTACAACGAGTATTACGCGCATCAGACGGGTGGTGAACTGCCCTACTTCGCCGGTGCCAAATAGCAGCGGGGTCACGGACTACGCAGTCTGTTTGGAGGTATGTTGCCCAGCGCCATGCCACTCATCAAGAGAGGTGCCGTGGCTTTGGGAAAGGGAGCGTTGAAGACCGGCGTGCGCATCGCCGACGACGTCTTGTCCGGACAGAGCATAAAAAAGGCGACCAAACAATGCGTCACGGATGCTGGTAGGAATATGATGCGTGGCCTTTTGACCCCTGGCGTGCGACCGCGTAAACGTATAAAACCCGCGCCCGCGAAGAAAGGGGTCACTACAGCGACGAGACAAGCGCAAAAGACAGACGCACAAGAAACGTGAGGCCTACATATTCGACGACGATGGCGTTAGTACATAAACAGGCGTGTGAAGGGGTCTAGACCGAGCTGTATCTCTTTACCAGCATCGTTAACAGCCATGTATTGGAACATCAACCCATGGCCTCTCTGGACTCGGGTGGACCGATATAATTCCTGATACCTGTATCGGGAGACGATTACCTAGATCTCGTCAACACGAAGCTACACGTGCAGGTGAAGGTGACACGAGCCAATGGGGCCGATCTCGACTTGGCCGATCCCGTGGGTCCAGTCAATAATTGGTTGTATTCACTGTTCGGTCAACTCGACGTCTACCTAAACGGTACGCTCGTGACCCCTTCGATCAGCATGTTTGCGTATCGTGCTTACATAGAGATGCTGCTGAGCTACGGTCCCGATGCCAAGGTCACGCAACTGACGAGACAGCTGTGGCACAATGACACGGCCACTCACATGGATGCCGTCGAGATAATCGACGGAGCGGCCGCTATCGAAGGGTTCGTGGCTCGACGAGCGAACGTCGTACGGAGTCGGGTCGTTCCTATGATAGGCCGTCTCCACCACCTTGTTTGCAAAGAAGGCCACCCTCAATCCGACAGTGCAGATGGCACACATCAAGGCTCTCGAGAAGAGCACAGTCAAGCATCCGATGCGGTCCGTCGACTGCAAGGTGTACCCCATTCCTGCGGGCGCTCGGTCGCACACGCACGAGAACCTCTTCCTTGGCACTCTAGAAAACTTCTGGTGCTGTGCTGCATAGATAAAGATGCGTACAACGGTGTGTACACCAAGAATCCGTTTCACGCCAAGAACAACGCCATCAGCTTCCACGCAGTGTACGTGGACGGACGATAGATACCCTCCAAACCTTTCCAGCCGAATTTCGAAGATGATCTCTTCGTCCGGAGCTGCATGAGTATGTTCTTCTCGACCGGCAAGATGTGGCAGGAAGAGGGGAACGGGCTGACTCGCAGCGACTACTGGCACGGCTACACCTTCTTCGGTTTTGACCTGACCCCAGACCAGTGCGATGGCCCCTGCTTCCATCTGGTACAAAAGGGCAACCTGCGTATAGAACTTCATTTCCGTGTCGCGCTTCCGACCACCGTGAACGTCATCGCCTACGCCAAGTTGGAGTCCGTGCTGGAAATAGACAAGAGCCGCAACATCATCTACGACTACTGAGATGGACACCCTGCAGATCGCTAGAATACTGACGAGGAACCCGCGCGCCAGATCGATATTTCGCGATGTCGTGCCCAAAGACGGATTGCCTACGACGATAGACAGTGATCTACCTTCGGCCTTTGTGTGCAACACCGACGACGGCGACGAACCGAGCGAACATTTGATAGCGCTGTACCTGGCCGCCGACGGACGCGGCGATTACTTCTGTTCATACGGCCTGCCGCCACGACACGCGGCGTTTCGCACCTTCACGAAAGAACATTGTTCCGAGTGGACTCATAATAGCAAGGGACTTCAGAGTCCTCTGTCTAACGTTTGTGGGCAATATTGCATAGCTTATGTATTGCTTCGTTGTAACGGCTTTCCGATGAGAACTTTAGTTAACATGTTCGGCACCGATCTAGTAGCTAACGAGTGCCGCGTGTTTGATTGGCTTAAACATATGCCACAAGGTAGACTGTACTATCGCCCATCGTACATCGATTGAGTCTCTGGCGAGGTGGACTCACCGCCCCTAAGCTCACGACCTCTGGCTTGATGGTCAACATCCGCAAGTCGCCTCATCATCATCATCACCCTCGAGCCTCTGGCGAGGTGGAGACACCCCTAAACTCGCGACCTCAGGCATGATGGTCAACATCCGCAAGTCGCCTCATCATCATCATCATCATCATCCTCATCACATCAGTCGTAGTCATAGTTATATTACACGCTACTCTTGTTGTATCATCATGCTGCTTGTGTTGTTCAATAAAATACGTGTGCACTCGTACGATACCGTGTTGTGTTGGTTTCTCGTTTTATCATTATCCTCTCTGATCGGTGATAACGACCCTGTTAATGACCGTTGCGTAGGGGTCACTGCGTCAGGGTCAGGGTACACCGCAGACGACAGAAGGTTAGGGTTACGCAGCCGACAACAGGTTGGGTTAGGGTTATGGTTAGCTCCAGTCGCCAGGGGGCGCTCCACAGCCGCCCGGGGCGCTCTGGTGCGCTGCGCGCGCAACCGGAAGTGATATAGACACATGGCAACCAGTATTGCTTGGTCAGAAGAGCACATATGCTACTAACGTTATATGGAGACAACAGAAGGAAAATACTATACTGAATATTGAGAGCTAGAAATCAAGTCCGCAAATTAACTAGGAGGATACAGAAGGAATTTGAGATGAAGATAGCAACAGAAGCTAAGACAAACCCAAAAGCAGTATGGAAATATATGAACTCCAAAACCAAGATTGGGAAGGTTTTTCAGACCTGAACATATACCCTACAGATCCTAAATCTAGGCTCACAGACTCTGACAGGGAAAAGGCAGATGTCTAAGGAAAGGTTTTTTTCAAGTGTTTTTAATATAGAGCCAGATGGTGATATCCCTCATATTCCACCAGAGAAGGTAAGGGACACTATGGAAGGATTGACTATTAATGAGGAAATTGTTTAAAAAAACTTGATATTCTTAATGTATATACAGAAGTAGTATATTTAGACTTCATGAAATCATTCGACACCGTCCCTCATAAAATATTGATAGGCAAACTTAAATCGTATGGCATAGAGTATTATACACTAAGATGCATCCAGGTGTTCTTATCTGATCGTGTACAACAGGCCAATGTAATTAAAAAAAACTCTGAGTGGGCAAATATAACAAGTGGAATTCCTATTTGTTTTATACATAAATGATCTTCCTGAGAATATAGTTTCGAATGTGTAGATGTTTGCGGACGACACAAAGATTTTCAAAACGACTAATAGTCCAGATGACCAGCATACACTACAGAACGGTTTATATTAGTTAACATCTTAGTCTAGTAAATGGTTATTAAGGTTCCACCCAGATAAATGTAATTTAATGCAATTACGATAAACAATACAGCAATAGTATGCATATAACCCGAAGATAGATAATACTGCCAATGAATTAGCAGGAATAGAAGAACAAAAAGACATTGTGGTTATAATTGATTAAAACCTAGAATTTTATAAACACATCAACCAAAACATAAACAAAGCAAACAGTATCATGATAGTTATTATAAGGTCCTTTACAATCATAAATCAACATAATTATGTGCCATTATATAAAGCTTTAGTTAGGAATCATCTAGATTATGCAATATCAGTATGGTACTCTTATAAACAGAAATGCAAAGATGCCGTCGAAAATGTGCAGAGATGCACAACAAAGCAGCTTCCTGGTATGAAAGATATTCCTTACGAGGGAAGATTTGACAGATTGAAACTTCACACACTTACATATAGACGAACTCGTGGTGATAAGATTGAGGTATATAAACTGCTTGAATGGAAATATGGCAGTAATGTATCTAACATTGTCAAACTGCACAAAGACAGTGATACAAGGGAAGGAACAAGGGGTAATAGTTTGAAATTGTTTATTGAACGTGCTCGTACAAATGTTAGAAAAGAAAGCTTCTCACTTAGAGTTACTAGATCATGGAATCATCTACTGGAAGTAGTTGTAACTGCCCCAAGTGTCAACTCATTTAAAAAACCGTTTAGATAGACATTGGAGTACTTAGGAATGTATCAACAACTACAATGCCACCTTGCCAGGAAGTCGTAGAGCATTCCAAGGGAAAGTTGAAGATTTGACCACCGAGGCCACCGCCTACGGTCAGGAAGAACCTTAGAAAACCTAAGTAATAAGTAAAGTAAATAAGTAAGTAAGTGAGTAAGTAAGTAAGTAAGTAAGTAAGTAAGTAAAAAGGCATTTTTCTCATAGAAGAAACATTTGTTTCAAAACCATTGTTACTGGAGACAGTTTAAAAAAGGCAATGGATATACACTGTCACTGACCTAATTGAACAACAAATTACACCCTGTTCATCTATATTTCTTTTTCTTTCTGGCAAAATCTTCCATATTAAAAATGATACATTTCATTCAATCTATTGCCTTGGCACTGGTATACCAAACAATACACAACGGCAGTTGATGGGAGTTCATCGTCGGTGGCTCAGGTTGACGGGCCGGCGGTTAGTTGCGCCTCATCCGTGACAGCCACTGCCACACAATCGTCATCGGTAAAGATGTTTGCATCGTACGGCCACAGTCGACACATTCTGAAGCCGTTCCTTGTTTTGGATGGAGTGGCTGATCGAACGATTGCCTTTGCAACAATGCCAGCCATGTCATAAAACGTGATTCAGCGTCCATACCATCCAGCTATCAATATATGCATTGTTTGCGATTTTAAAGGACATGACATAGGTCCTACCAAGGGGTTGCATTTTGTGCGTACTGTGCGGAGGCAATGTGCTCATGTGGATTCCGTGTGATCATGCATATTTGATGGCGACCAGTGTATTGTGTCTGTTGTGAACATCCATTACTATTATTTGTGGAGCCTCCTACGAAAAATGTGTGAATTTTGACAAATGTTCCAGCCACTTCATAAACAGGGTGGCATCGGTCCAACCATTTGGGCTCGCATAGCCGACTAATTGCGGCGGCGCTCCATGCAATAGTGCTGCCATCCGCTTGCGAGGGAATATGAACTGAACGTGAACGGAAGTCATGCACCTGCTGCATTCATGGCACATATCTCCACTGGTCACCTTTCCCACTTGGCCCACACCTTTGGTGGCGACAATCTTACTATGCTTCTGTAAGTTGGCGATGCCGGTTTTGTCCAGACTGTATACTAAGGCTTTGGTGACGAGAAAAGCCAAGTAGCCAATCATTGCCTGCCATCTTGCTTTCTTTGGAGAAAGAATGACATATACCTGCTTTTTCCACCACCTCGAACATGAGACGTACCACATCAAAAGTCATTAGACCATATAACGCTTTCTCCATAAACTCCATGTTCGAATATTACAGTTTCAGTTGCTTTGGGCAATACAGGCTGCATGTGGTCTATTTGCACGACTCCTGGCTGAGACACTGCGCTGTCTCTGTGCCTACGAAATGTATGTACAGGCAAATCAAACTGGCATATATCACGGGTACACCATCCTTGATAGCTTACGAGGCTTCGGTCAGCAGCTCACTTCCATCAGTCTTTATTTCGTAAATTCGAACCATGTCCCTATAAATAAAATAAGAATTCTAAAGAAATGGTATAAAAGAATAATTTTAACGCATGCTGTACACATGGCAAAACGCCTACAAGTAGGTGTTTGTCCCATTAGGTGGTGGGCACTTTGCCTCAGGTATGTTAAAAAAAATATGGAGTTACACGAGAGTGTCAAATACAGTCCACATTTCACATAGTGCACATGTGATATATATATATATATATATATATATATATATATATATATATATATATATATATATATATATATATATATATATATATATATATATATATATATATATATACATATATATATATATATATATATATATATATATATATATATATATATGAAAAGTATGCATTGCCATCTTATTTTTAAGATTTTCTACTTATTCTTTAATCCTGAATAAACACAGTTACATATTACATAATATATAATAAACATAGAGTGCTAAACTTTAAATGTCATTTTCATACTCACATTTTTAGTAGTAGTAGTCTCCTTTCTTCGTATGTTCACACAGTGCATTCGCCTGGCGGCAGCACCACTCTACATGTCAGGACGTTGTTATTTGGACGCCCATGTTTATTTAGGGGTTAGGCGTTATACCTCACATAGGAGTATTGTCCGCCCTACCCTATATGATGCAAAATAAACCAGTGGATGTTTATTGTTGTCTATGAAAATTGGAGTTTCAATTGGAGAAGTTAAATTATGTTTCATAACCCTGATTCGGTGTATTCTGTCCATTTTCTGCGATCAAAAAAATTCAGTTCGAAAAAAGGTTAATTCGGTTTCAAGGCATCGATTCCACGAACTACTTGCCATTGTATATAAATCAAGATATTCGTATCTATGGCAATGCAGAACACGGTGCAAACAGCTAAAGAACAGGTCCATGCCCACATATATTGCTGAATGTCTCTAAAGCCCAAGATGTCAACTTCAAAGACGTCTTTGTATTTGAGCAATGTTCCATATGAATTTGCATAATAACATGTCAATTTGCATAAGAATATGAAGAGCGAGTTACTAGCTGAGTTGGAAACAAAGGCTGATGTGTTCGTGATACGCCCCCCAAAAAAAAAACGAAGAACCACTATTTACAACCTGGGTCATAGATTAAGATGATGGAGGTGCAAAAACATTAGCATAGATGGCCAACAGTTATATTGATAACATTTCAGCTTGACATCCAGAGGGTCAATTATCAATGTCCAACACAATAGTTACCACAAAAGATGGTCAAGGTTGGAACTGCAACTAGACTAGAATCATGCTAACTTAATGTTTAAAGACCCTGACTCAGCTGAACTGGTAGAACTGACAGCATGCAGGTATCAGAAGTCTGCATTGCTATATGTATGCAAGACACGCTCAAAGGCCTGCACGTGCATAGGAGGGAACAGTGCACAAATCTACACCGAATACCATCCATCAGCAGTGATTCACATGATGACGAATTATTCTTGATCAACTCTTCTCGACCTCAGACATGACCTTTTATCATTGAGTTGATCTTCATGTAATGCATATAACATAATTAGCATTCATTATATCTTAGTATACATCATCATACATCAAGGGAGAGTTTATTTACAGATCGGGAATTAAACTGGTGTACCAAACTATCGTATACATTTTTTAATATATATTAGATAAAGTGATACATTTATATAAATTACATACATAAGGTAATATCTGACATAGATGTAGTAAACGATTTCGGCAAAAAGGAATTAACAGCAGGATTTTAGCGTAAGTTCGTTTACACTGACTTCGTTGTTTTGTTTACACAATGTTCTCAGTATTCGCTAGGTGGTAGGCTTTTTCTTTGCTCATGCGAGCTTAGTAAAAAAGACATAGTTAGCAAGTATATTAGCCTAAAATGTTCTTTTGAATACAAAAACAGCTTTATTCAAGGTTAACGTAGCAATCAGACTAAGTTTAAATGTTGTGATGGCGCTGTGTAAACGGCAGGTAAAGGCCACCAGGCATTTAATATGCAGCAGTTGTAGCAACTGGGTGGACTTCAGTCAAGTCCGGGTGTTAGAAGTCCTGGGCTGAGGTTCAGGCGGATAGTTTTAGTTTTGAGCGTAGGGGATGTATGAGGATGAAGGAAATTGAGGTGAAGTTAGAACAGAGGAGGCTGCTCGTTGTGGCAGTGGTGGGGAGGGAGCAGGTGGGTTGTGCCAGTGGTTCTGGTGGGGGGACAGTAGATGATAAAGTGGGGGAAGACGACGAGAGAGATGCTAGGGATAGCTCTCCTCAGCCTGGGAGGAGGCTGAGAGGAGGTAAGCTGACATGTCGTAGGGAGACAGGACGTAAGAAGACGGGACGTATGGAGACAGGACGAAAGGAGACAAGAAGGAAAGAAATGGGAGGGAAGACAAATGGATCGAAGGATGGGGGAGTGTGGGAGGAGTCGGGTGGGGGTGGGGAGGGAAGGAGACGATAGTTAAGGCGATGGGAGTGAGGGAGACGGGAGGGAAGGTGTCAGGAGAGACGGCGACGGGAGCGCAAGTTAGAGAGGCGACGGGAGGGAAAGGTGACAGGTTGATGAGTGAGAGAGAGCCTAATAACAGTCTGCCACAAATGACAAGGCTGCAGGACAAAATGTGATGGAGGGGTCAACCGGAAGAGCTATTCCGAGGCAGTGATAGAAGGGGTGAGAAAGAGAGCAAGGGTATTTGTGGGGGACTCAATAGTTAGGAAGACCGACAGAGTCTTGAACAAGGGAGATGACGTGGTAGTTTGCTTGCTTGGGGCCAAAATAGAGGCGATAACTTAGAGGGTAGAAAACATCGTGGGTTCGGGCAAGGGTGGATCTGTTTTAGTACACGTAGGGAAACATAACGTAGAGAGGGAGGGTACAACTGCCATAGTTTGGAAATACAGGAATTTGGTCAGAACACTAAAGCAGACGCGGGTTAAGCAGGTAATATTGTCAGGAATGTTACCAGTAATAGGAAGGAGGGGTCATAGATATCGAAATTGCAGGGGATGGCAATTAACATACTATTCAAGAAGCTATGTAGGGAAGAGGAAGTAGGTTTTGTAGATTTGTGGGGAAGTTTTTTGGAAGGGCTGATATGTACATGAAGGACGGGCTTCATCTAAGTGGAAAGGGGGCAGCAGTATTTGCCGATGGACTCTCAGCAGCAGTAGACAGTGGCATGGGTAGCATATCAAATATTTCTGGTAGTAAACACTATTTAAAATAGAAGCGCAGGGGGGTAACTTAGAGATGCCTCAAGCAGGACAAAAGGCCACTAGTAACATGTCTGAAGCAGGTTATCGGTGTGTGTGTTTAAATGCTAGGAGTATAGTAAATAAAAAAAAACGAATTAAACATTATGGTAGAAGAAATTGACCCTCACATAATTGGCATTACCGTATCATGGGCCAACACAGACATAACAGATGCTGAATTAGGATTGACAGGATACGTAATGTTTAGGAGAGATCGAATAGGAAGAGGGGGAGGGGGAGTTATTTTATATGTTAAAGAATATATTCAGACTTATGAAATAAAATTAGAAAAGGAAGCAGATTATGATGAAGCTGTTTGGTGCAAAATAGTTTCAGGAAATTCAAAATTAATTATTGGATTAGTTTGCCGAAGTCCAAACATAAACGAAGTGTATAACACAAAAATACAAAATGCTGTAAAGGAAGTTAGTAAAGGGGAATGTATCATAATGGGAGATTTTAACCATGGAATCCCTAGAGAGTACATTGGGTGAGGACCAACAATTTCTATATTTATTTCAGGATAGCTTCCTTACTGAGCACGTGCTACAAGGGGAGAAAATGTATTAGATATAGTTGTATCATCATAAAAAGAGTTAGTGGACAATATAAAAATACATGAACCATTGGGTAACAACGACCACAATCAAATACATTATGACATCAATGTAAAATCAGAAAGTAAAAATAAAAAACGTATAGGAGAAACTTCCACAAAGGTAACTATAAAGATATGAGAAAATACTTAGCAAAGCTAGATTGGAAGAACTTGCTGATGAATAAGATCGCAATTGAATGTTGGAATATTCTAAAATATGAAATTGAGAGTATCATCGATAAATTCGTTTTCAAATTCCCTTAAAAAACAAGGAAAACGGTCTAGTAAGAAACATTTGTCAAAAGAAGCTATTACAAAAAAAATGTTTAAGCAAACTATGTGGAGGGTTTATAGGCGTACCAGAAAGGATGAAGACTATGCAAATTACAAAGAGGCACTTAACCTAGCTACAACTGAAATTAGAAAATCTAAAAGAACCTTTGAAAAAAATGGCAGGTAATATAAAAAATGAGAGCAAGAGTTTATATGCTTATGTAAGAAATAAACAGAAAGTTCGAGATAAGGTCGGACCACTGGAAAACAACAGCGGAAATATAATTCAGACGGGTTTCAAATGGCAGATGTCCTGAATGAGTATTTCAGCTCAGTTTTTACCAGATAAGATATCAGCTCACTTCCAGTTCCATTTACTAAATTTGAGGGCAATACATCAGAACATTTAGGGAAGTAATTTGTAAATCCTGAAATGATAGCAAAGAAAATTAAGAAGATGAAAGATAATAAATCACCTGGAGTTGATGGGATAGTATGTAAAATACTCGAAACATTAATTAGAGTCCACATGGTGGAATTCCTTGTAAAACATACATTAATAAATACATATCAACATGGGTTCCTAAAAGCAAGATCTTGTCTAACCAATATCTTGTATTTTTTGGAAGAAATTACAAAGTGGGTAGATGACGGGTAACCAGTGGATGTTGTCTACATAGATTTTCAGAAAGCTTTCGATAAAGTGCCACATCAAAGAGTGTTGCTTAAACTAAAAGCCCATGGTAAAGGTAATGATATAATTAACTGGAAAGAAAAATGGCTTACACAAAGAAGACAGAGAGTAATAGTAGATGGTGAGATTTCAAACTGGAAATCTGTTTTGAGTGGGGTACCACAGGAATCAGTATTAGGCCCTATACTGTTTTTAATATATATAAATGATGTGGAAGATGACATATCTAGCAAAGTACTCAAATTTGCAGATGCCACAAAAGTCTTCAGAAAGGTTACTAATAATACAGATAAACAAAATTTACCGGATGACCTAGATAAATTAGATAAATGGTCAGAAAAACGGCAAATGTTATTCAATTTTGGGAAGTGTAAATGTATACACATAGGAAATGGAAACATGGACGAAGAATATAAAATGGGGGATGCCGTACTAGGTAGAAAACGATTTAGCAGTAACATTTAGTGCTGACATGAAAGTTTCAGAGCAATGTGGGGTTGCTGCTTCGAAAGGAAATCAATTCTAGGGCTAATTTGGAGAACTATTACGTATAAGGGGAAACAGTTAATTGTACCCCTGAACAAAGCAATAGTTAGACAACATTTGGAACATTGTATTCAAGCATGGAAGCCGTATCGTAAAAAGGACATAGAAGCTAGTAAAAATACAACGAAGAGCAAATAAAATTATTCCAGAATTTAGAGACCTTAGTTACGAAAGTCGCTTATTACAATGTGGTTTGACAACACTAGAGAACATGAGACTAACAGGAGGCAAAATAGAAGTGTTTAAAGTAGTGGATGGTTATGAGGATGTTGATAGGAATATGTTCTTCAAACTTAAAGAAGGCAGTAGAACCAGTGGACACAAAGCAGCATTACTTAAGGAGCAGTGTAGGTTGGACATGAGAAAGTACTTTTTCTCACAGAGGGTGATAAATGAATGGAACAAACTGCCAAATGATTGTGTTAATGCTAGTAGTGTGAATATGTTTAAAAATAGAATTGACAGATATTTGATAAGGGCGGGCTACACATAGATGAGAAAATTGTTGGACTCTCGATAAGCCAATGGCTTCCTTGTCCACTTGCCATCTGGAACTTGTTGTATGTGGTGCAATCTTGTTAAATCGTGTAAAATGAACAGCTACAGCACCGACATTGTTCTACGCCACCAGATTGGCTGAATACCCAGAAACGTATATATCAGGGTGACCTATATTCATATGTAATTAGCCGCATGTTCTTTAGATAAGATGCATGTATCTCAGCAACGTACCAGGTACTTAGGACACATAACAAATTAATGGAACATACCAGCGGTTATTTGCTATGCCATTTATTTCTGGCACAAATGCGATATGCAATTTTGGTGTATGCCGGAAATAGATAATGCACGAACACACACGCACACGCACACGCACACGCACACGCACACGCACACGCACACGCACACGCACACGCACACGCACACGCACACGCACACGCACACACACACACACACACACACCACAGAGTAGTTAACTACATCATTGATCATGATAATCATTATGTGAATAGTAGCATTTGATACTTATACCCTGACAGTTTAAGTTTAGCCTTTAAAATCAAAGTCGTAGGTAACTTAGATGCCGAGATATCGACAGGTTTTCAATGGCAGCCAATTTGAATGTCCACTATGATGAACTATAGTGAACCGGACAAAACCTGGCTATTTTGTTTTTGGGTTAAGGAAAGGGATTTTTTCAAATGCTATGCATTTCAACACTGCTTGCTTTCCTGCAAAGCCGATATATGCAGCTAGCACGTTTGATAGCATTATCGAACTTGTGGCTCATACAAGTACAATACTGTCGTATTATATTGAAAGACGTACATTATTTTGGTGCACGTTTGTGTTTTGTATTACTTTAACGTAACATATCCCATGCTAATATTAATTGGTTCAGGGGCAATACAATAAATGTTATCATAGCAACAATAATTTATAAAAAATCTGGGCTATCTGAATTGAGGGAAACACTTTTTTATTTTTTTTTATTTTATCTTTGCATGCCAAAAAGTGCATGATAACATTTGAAATTTAGGCAAACCCGCTTGCACTGGAAAACGCATTTACTCTTTTGCAACCCTATACTGTTTTGATGTGCACATGCAGATCATGCCCCTGATTTCCTGTACCAACTTATCTGGGTGCTATAGCCATTGTTATTGTGGAAAAAGCACTTACCCATTTGCAACCCTATACTGTTTTGATGTGCACATGCAGATCATGCCCCTGATTTCCTGTACCAACTTCTCTGGGTGCTGTAGACAAATCTCTTGCAGCTTCTCCAGTTTCTCCTTCCATCGAACGCTTTTGCTCACCCATTTGTATGGCAAGGGCTAAAATAAATATGTAATGTCAACTTAGAAACAAATTACATTTGCTATATATTTGGGTAGTTGAGCACCCATGTTTTCCATGAGACTACTGTAACGACAGGTCACCCAGTGTTTGAACATGTCATTTGAACACGATTGACGTACAATAGGTTAATTTTGTCACAACGGTCAGGAAACGTTAGATAGAAATATACGTTTTTTTATGTTTTTATTACTTTTGGTGATTGTGATTAATATATGTTGATGTGTAAACTATCACCGCGTGTGACTAGACGTTATTCTATGTGCATTAACGAGAAGAGAAGTTAATTAAACAAGCTAAATTATCGGAACTTGGCTAGTTGAGATGTAGCAGTAAAGCAAGAATAATAATGTACATCCACAAAACACACAAATACACAATCTTAGTTAATCCACACAAAAATGGCAAATGGGACGCTTTGGCCCTGGACAGTTGTTTAAATGTAAATTTAGTGAATATGGTTAATGTTGTGTGAATAATAAGTTTTGATTTTGTTATCATTGTTTGAGTTTAATCAAAAAAGCAATAGATTATTTTTCCAACAACAAATGTAAACATTAATCAAGTGGCAGTCCAAATTTCTTTATACATAATATCAGTAATATATTTTGGAATCAGTACTTTGTCAGTATTTGGAAGGTGGGGCTTTTATCAATAGGGTTTTTGGTCCGGTTGTATGCCCTCACAGTCATCTACACTCATATAGTCATCTGTAATATGCACCCATACAGTAATCTCTCACATGCACTCGGAGTCATCTGTCACGTGCACTTGTAGTCATCTGTTATATGCACTCATAGAATCATGTCACATGCACTCGTAGTCTTTTGTATCTGACACGTGCACTCGTAGTCATTTGTCACATGCACTCATAGTCATCTGCTATATGCACTCACAGAGTCTTCTGTCACAGACACTCATATAGTCATCTGTTATATGCGCTCAAGGAGTATTATATTTACAAAGCCAGGTGTTCTTGTTTGAGAAGAACAACAACTGCAGGACTTAATTGGTCCTATTATTGTGTGTCATGAATAGCAATAGACGCATGCAACAATCACCCTAGTACATTCAATGTTCCCCATTTTCTTATACTTTAGATGAAATACTAAATTATCAAATCTTAATCACCATGTCTATAATGTTGTTAGACAACATTATTTTATGTGTCTTTCATAACTAATGTTTCTCAGTTTGGGAATCAGCTTAGTTGCTCTCTATCTACATATATAATATATGTCCTTCTTACAATATGACTTCCAAGCGTGTATACTCTATTCTACATCAGGCCTTTATTGTTTTACACACATGCACACACACAGAAATTATGTAATTTCAGATAATGCCAGCACTAATTCCAAGAGCTGTCCAATCTCTGCAAATAGCCAAATGCTGATTTGGAGCTGTTCGCAGAGCTGGACTGTGCAAATAAAGATAGTGCTAATTCGCAGGGCAGCTCTACGAATAGCCACGCCCTTATACGAATAACCACATTTAGGAAAGAAGTCCACCAAAAAATTACAGATGTTATTCAACTTTGGGAAATGTAAATCTAAATGCCTACAGACAGGACACAATTAATTGGGATATAAAATGCAAAATGGGAGATACTTTTCTATTAAATAAAAAGGGCGTATGAGTAATAATTAGCAGGGGAGACCGGATGCAAATGTAACATAGGTCAATTGTAACATTGATTCTCCACTTCATCAAAAGTATACGACAGCAGCATTGCTTGCTCAGCGCTTGCGCAATTTAATCATACAAAAATGCCAAGATCGGTAAACCCAAACGACTTTTATTCACAAAAATCACCTTCTCAAGCGCATAAGTAGAATTATCATGTAGTGAATGTTTATGGTTGCAGTGTAGACTTCACACTGCCATCTTCCTTTCTGGTGAACTTCGCATCCAAGAAGGACATGCTGTTGTTCTCTTCATCTTCCCGCGTGAAAATGATGCTCCCTGCTCCCTGTCTACAGTGTTCATGTGTTGTTATAATTTCTTTGCCTTTCCTGTGTGTATCAGGCAAAATACATCGTCCACGTATCGTTTCCAGTTTCTCGGTTGGCAATCTACCGGTGCTGTGGCTATTATCTTCTGCTCCAGGTCCTCCATGTACAGGTTGACAACAATGGGGGATACCGGACTGCCCATGGCTACTCCAAATTTCTGCTGGTAAATTTATCCTTAAAATCTGAAAAATGTCGTCTCCAGGACAAATTTCAACAACTCCATGATGTCGTCTACGTTTAGGTTTGTTACGAACTGCCTCACGTGTACGATGACGTCATTCAGTGTCATCGGTACTGATGAAGTCAACGTGATACGTTGACGAAAGCCTCTACCAGGTAAATTAAACACACCTTGGATATGTAAAATGAAAGTTATCTGATTTGAAAATGAACTATCCTGAAGAATGTTCAGTAATAAAAATATTTAATGTAGCCATTGCAACAAGTACAGGCCCTCGCGAGGTGAACGTACCTATGTTGCGATTTTCATCAACAATAATTTCGTTCAGAGACGTGTTAATTAAAAACGTATTTGCTACTGCAGTAATTCAGCACTGACGAAATTAAGCTAAATGTTCCAACGTACATTCACTTCACATCATCATGAGTGAGTTTTTGGCTGGAAATTCGCATAAGAGAGTCAATCGCATTGGTCTTGTCAGAAGTGATTATGTTAAGTGGAGTACACTTCCATAGTATCTTACCAGTTAACATGGAGGGTGTTACTACTGTTACATGTCCCAATACGTTTAACTATGCCACATAACAAGTACCTGCTTATTTGTGGCCTGGCCTTCCACCATAGCTTTCGACATAGTGCACTTAAGTTCATGCACAGTGGCGACAGTGACGTTCAGATGTAGAGTCTCAATCTGAAACACAACATAGTTCATATATATTTAACATGAGATGACAGTTCACATTATATCCACTTCATAAGAGGGTATGAAAGTTCACATATCCAATGCCCAGAATGATATGACAGTTCACAAAATATTTACTCCCCAAAATCGGTAAGATAAAATGATTGTTCAAATATCCGCACCCACACCAAGTTGACAGTTCAGGTAGCCAAACCTTAAGTTAACAGTTCGTGTATCTGGACCTTAGGTTAAGTTGACAGTTCACGTATCCAAACCTCAAGTTAAATTGAGAGTTCATGTATCCAAACTTTAATTTAAACTGATAGTTCACGTATCCGAACCTTAAAGTAAGATTACATTTCACAAGATAAGAAACATAACATAAAACAATAAGTTAAACTGAAAGAGAAATGTACATATATTTTGATGATGTCACAAAACAAATTATACCGTCGATTGAAAATAAGTCTGTAATGCCAAAAGTAAACATAAATTATACATTTGTTGGCCAAAAAAATTAATAATAACCAAATACCAATATAAATTAAATGTTACACACGTGGCGCCTCTCGCGGATAAGCAGGATAACTTATATTGTGGAATCGTGGAAATAGTTGTTCTGAGTGTGATTTCACGATAACAAAAACTCAATTAGTATACCCGGCACATTTTTTCTGTTTGTAGAGATGAATAATAAATGAACATTTTGGACAAGTTTTAAAACGACATTACTCATTGTGGGTCAAAGGTGGGTTTGGGTAACCATGTTTCCATAATATGGCAATCTACAAGAACATTTCGTCAGGGTGGTGCTTTCAAGATAACAACATAAAATTGTTGTCTGGGACTTGAAGTTTTTTATTTATTTATAAAGATAAATAATATATTAACATTTTGGCCAACTTTTGCTGAAATAACATTATTCATTGTGGTCAAATACGGATTTTTTTCTACTTTTGTTGATGATATTTAAAAAAAATCAACTTTGTTTCCTTTTTATAGAGGTATATTAAAACTGAACATTTCTGCCAAGTTTTACTGAAGGGACATTATTCCTCGTGGGTCAAATATTGAATAAATGTTGTCGAAAAGAAGGACCAGTAGGTTGTACTTGACCCTCCAACGAAGGGGGAAGCCAGTGTAACTCAATCAGCACCGGTGTCATATGCTGATGCTTTCGCTATCAACCTGGCTGCCGAATTCTGCACAATTTGTAGCTTGGCCATAAGAACTTCAGTAACGCCGCACAACACTGCATTGCTGTACATGTAGTCCAACCGTGATGTCACTAGGGCGAGGACTAGTGTCTTGCACGCATCAGTGGGCAGACCGTGTCTTATCTTTAAGATGTTGTACAGTCAAAAGTGCATTGACTGTTACATTACATAAGCGACATGTGTAATGACATTTTCGATCCAGAGTCGATGGTAATCCTGATGTTACGGATCGACAATGATTGGGCAATTTGTCTCTGCATACGTGAACACATGGGATCCGATGTGCTGTGTTTCTAGATCGGTGCTGCGATGACAATAGCCTCGGCCTTAGTGTCGCTTAGCAGGAGATTGTGGTGAGTCATCTACTGCCTCGCTTCTTCGATGCATTGCTCGAGGCGATCGACTACATACGTAGTTTCTCCATCCTGTGTTCCAGTGTAGTCAGTGTACAACTGAGTGTTATCTGCATATAGATGGTACTGTAAATTATGCTTCTTGAAGATGGCCCCAAAGGCAAAGTGTAAATGGAGAAAAGAATTGGGCCCAACATAGACCCTTGTAGGATGTCAGATTCGATCAGTATTCTCCGGGATTGTGGCCACACTATGCTCATATCAAGAAGCACTACAAGCACACCCTTCTTTCTGTCGGAATGGAGGTCATCCAGGATGTGCATCAGCGACATCTAAGTGCCGTGATATGGTTTATAATTGTGTAAGGAAAATATCCAAAATATTGTTATTGTTCAGGTACTGGCAAAGTTTTACTGCCATGTGGCACTCCAGTAACTTTGACACAAATGATAAGTTTGATATTGGTCGGTAGTTTTTCATTGAGTCTGGATCAAGGTTATATTTCTTTAGCAGAGGTGTAATTTGACATTGCTCAAGACCCGACAAGAATGTCAATGTAAGCTTTCACTAGCGAAGTAGGAAGTGGATTAAGTGCACTCTTTGTTGGAAAACTTATGGTTTTAGAGATGTATGCATCATGCATCCAGAAACTGCTGACACGTCGTTTTGTAAGAGCAGTCAATAATCGGGTTGGAGCAGAGCCCACTACTGTTATGAGAAGAGAACCTATAGCAGTCGCTACATGAACATTGGCAGCTGGACATGTAACAGAAAATAATAAAAGTTTACATATCGTAAAAAATAGTAAACATTTCAATTTAAGTTCTTATATAACGCGGCATCTAGTCCATAGGACAGTTCAAAGGTGTTAATTAAAAGTCATACGAAATTTTCATGCAGAAAACAAACGTTTGTCGCATCAACGTGTTCTGGTTATCTCGCCGGTGTGTGTGTGTGTGCTCGCGCGCGCTCGCGTGTTATTTGTGGGAGTATTTTGCTGTTTATTTGGCTCTGTGTCTGTCAACGCCAGCAGACTCGGTTTGTTATTGTGCATATTGTGTGTTGTTATCTCTTTATCATGACGAGATAGATATTCTTCAAACAGGTACGTCGTCAACGACGACGTGTTCGCTGCTACACCGGGACTGCGGGTAGTCACCCATGACTTGGTGAACGGCTTTTTTGTTCCGGCTGCCCCCGCGCACGAAGGATTTTGTGCCAATCCCGTCATGGTTATTTTCTGGACAAATCGGTCATACTCAGGCTTATATGGGTAATCTTACAACAGGCGTGGGGTCGCGAACCCTGCAGAAACAGTGGGTATGTGCACGTTGCTTAGGCTGCTACGACATAAGCTAGAGTCAGTATAAAGTTGGAAGACAGTGTTCGAAATGTGTTGAGAAGTAATGTAGCCGCGCGTCTATTAAAGATACAATTCAAATGTTTGCGTATATAAGCCTTAGAATTACATCTAGTCCGAACAAACACCTCCAGCTACGGGCATGTTTTGTGTGTCTCTGTCTGGCAGTTAATAGGTCTTTGTTTAATGCCACACACACACACATCCGTATATCAAACCGTTTCCGTCTTAGATGAACATAAGTCGACCAAATCGAGTTTGCCCATAAACGGGTGCGCTTTGTCCCTCACTAGTCTGTACCCGGCTGTCAAGCGATTGCGAAATACTGTATGGCAGGTTGCCAAGCTGCATTCAGAGCAGCCAAACGGTGTTCAGTTTACACATATAACATTCACAAAGGGTGAGTCACTGTGAAGTATATGCTATCTTGATGTACGCGTGGCTGATGCTAGTGTACAAATCCTGGGCACCTGTCCTTAGCCGTTCCACCAACAGGTGGTGTTTTAATCAGACGGGTGAATTGGGCAGAAACCCCGACTGACTGCATCACGCGACATGATATTGATAACTTTACATTGCACATAATATTACCTTGAAAGACTGTTGCTATTATCATCAACAGTGGCTGAGACATAAACACATAAATATGGTAGCAGTATTTGCTAATCTTGCCTATTTGAGTCTAGCTACAGTTACCGCCATAAACACAATATCTGAAGTGTTTTATGTGTATTAATGTACACAGGTAATGCTATAAATAATATACCACGAGCAACGTTTCGCCCAATTTTATTTCACACGAAACAAACAGCGGCATGCATGTCTTCCATTGTACGTGTCCGTGTGTGAAAACGTCCGCATAAGTTCATTCGTACGGTATGAATGCTTCATGTGACGTGCTTTCGTGCATATACATGATTACAAGTACGTGGCACGCGCGTGTGGGTTACGTCACCAGTACGCCACAATCGGCAGTACGGTTAGTTTACTTATAACATCAACGCGAGCATGTTTCGGATTTAGGGTGTTATTAGTGTGATGTAATGTAATTGATGATCATACAGGTAATTTTTTGGAATACATAACTAAGTTTATTATAACGTCAGTAGTATAACAATGTGATACATGTCATACAGGTAACTTGTTGGAATACATAATTAAGGTTATCATGACGTCAGTATTATAACAATGTCTTACATAATCATACAGGTAACTTGGTGGAACACATAGCTAAATTTATCATAACGTCAGTATTATAACACTCTCATACATAGCCATACAGGTAATTTGGTGGAATACATAACCAA
The DNA here is from genome assembly GCA_033239005.1 of Lamellibrachia satsuma. Lineage (NCBI taxonomy): Eukaryota > Metazoa > Annelida > Polychaeta > Sabellida > Siboglinidae > Lamellibrachia > Lamellibrachia satsuma. The sequence goes on along the minus strand of BSQZ01000181.1, from coordinate 99,868 downwards.
GTTTATCATACTGTCAGTGTTATAACAATGTCATACATAGTCTTACAGGTAAATTGGTTGAATACATAACTAAGGTTGTAATAACGTCAGTATTATGACAATGTAATACATAGCCTTACAGGTAACTTGGTGGAATACATAACTAAGGTTATCATAACGTCAGTGTTATAACAATGTCATACATAGCCTTACAGGTAACTTGGTGGAATACATAACATCAACATTGATTTAATATCCATCAATTTAATAACAAATTATATTTGCAGAGTTTACCTATTTAAAATGATAAAGTTTGGTATTGTCCCTGATTTAGTCATTATGATATCGACATTGAATCCCCATAATTAGTCACGGTGACAAGAATCTTAAAATCCTTTATTTATTCATCATGACGTCAACAATAAATCCCCGTAAGTAATCATCATGACATAAAAAATTACTTCATATATCATTTATTATATTCCATGTATCAAGGATTTTAAAACATATTTACACATAACAAGCATAAGGAGAGCATTATGTAATGTAATGAAGATTACATATGTATGATTGGTATGACTCTCAGAAATTGGCTTTAAGATGTTTGCCATATGACACATGACCATTGTTGAGTACGGCACAAGGAATTGTGTGGTGAGTGTAATTGTCACTTATATTGGTATACAAAGGAATCAACATCGGTACATTTTTCCAGACTGACAACAAGTAGCTGAATGCAACGTGTTTGAAACAACAACATATTCAACAGCTTTACGTCGTACCCCTAGAACGAGTTTGATCACACAAGACTAGTAATAAAATAATTGTTATAGCAGTGAACCTGTTACGCTTCGTACACCAATACCTGCTACACATGGTACACCAATACCTGTTACACTTGGTACACCAAGACATGTTACACTTGGTACACCAATACCTGTCACATTTGGTACACCAATAACTTTCACACTTGGTACACCAATACATATCACATTTGGTACACCAATACATGTTACACTTTGTACACCAATACCTGTTACACTTGGTACCAATACCTGTCACATTTGGTACACCAATACATGTTACACTTAGTACACCAATACTTCCTACACTTGGTACACCAATACCTGTCATATCTGGTACACCAATACATGTAACATTTAGTCCACCAATACTTCCTCCACTTGGTACACCAATACCTGTCATATCTGGTACACCAATACATGTAACATTTAGTACACCAATACCTGCTACATTTGTTACACCACTACTTGCTACACTTGGTGCACCAATACATGTTACACTTGGTACACCAATACCTGTTATACTTGGTAAACCAATACATGCTATACTTGATCAATCAATACTTGTCACATTTTGTACACCAATACCTGTCACATTCGGTACACCAATACATGTTATACTTGGTACACTAATACCTGTCACACTTGGTACACCAATACCTGTTATACTTGGTACACCAATATCGTTCTTTTAATACTTGTGTGAAGCAACCCTGTTAGTTTGTGTTAGATCAGACAGATTCACAATTATATTTCTGTTTAACTTATTTTCCATATGTATGTAGCCCGCCATCATCAGATATATGTAATTTTTATAGTTAAGCAAATTCACACTGCTAGCATCAAATGATTGTCTTATTTGACTTTATTTATGGCAGTGCGATGCCTCGCCCTACTATTGTGCCAAGAAATATCCATATAAGGTTGAGGTACGTATACAAGACCATTAACGTAAATTGCCTATAGATTATTAGTATATTTCTGTCATATTACGTCATAGAAATGTGATGATATCACTCAAACCAAGAAAGTGTATAAACTGATTAAACAGTTTGTTTGCAACGTTTCTACGTGTTGTGCTCTTCAACTGACGTGTCTGGTGATAAGACAGCATCCTCCCTGTTACAAATATTGAACCAAGATGTGGATTCAACAAACCACTTCAATGAAAACAACGTTGACATGAAATTTCTATCAGATCCAGACATCCACGTTTAGAGCAACGCTTTACTTTCGTGTTGATCCGTTTGAAATAAGATATTTTTATGTGACAATTTATTATGTTTTGATTTCCGAAAAGTACAGTAGTGTTATTTTTCTCTTGACTGTTTTAGTGTTTATGGCTTGTGACCTGTTTTACGTATGTCCTGCATTCGTGTATACTAAGCCACACAATGACGTTTCTAGGAACTCACGGGGGGGGGCAATGGGAAACTAAGCTACGTCACCCGTTAGTCGACCATGCGACCATGTAGTGGCGCAACATGCACAATGCACAACGAGCACAATAAGCCACAGGGGGCACGTCCCAACACCCAACGTAAATATGCCACGGAAGCCGCCTTTTAAGTGTTGTTAGGTGTTACACAGTTGGGCGACAATATTTGCCCAGTTGTGCAGTGCCTAGTCAGTAAGTATATTCAGGATACCTGTAAATATATTCACTCAAAACACACTCACCGAATCACGAAACCCGTTGAGGTGGCGGCCGTCTGACCTAGGATCGGCGACACAACTTTCCACACGCTCACAACCACACTATGACTTAAGAAATACCATACGTATCACCGTCAACCGTGTGTGCCCGTATTGGTTACCCCGGGGTCACAGTGTGAGCGTACCACTGTTACTCTGGGGGTCACTTTCGAAACCAGTCACGCATGTCCTTGTCGGATTGACATCAATCGCACCTTTGCCTGTTCGTCTGGCATGGAGCTTCTGTTGGGATAACAACATTCTACCCAGGAGCAGCGACGAGGTGGAGCTAAATAAACGTGCATAATACAATGAAAAAATAATTAGCACAAATATTTAACGACACAACATTGCCAAGCACACACTAACGTATGGTCATCCTCACTACGCATTCAACAAACACTATATTAAACATAAAGCATTTCCTTACTTAATTACCATCACATATTTATATATTTTATATACATTTGTTTTACAGGTTAACTATTCTCCTTCAAGTCGCGAGTGAGTAGTTGACCCCCTCGAGTCTGTCACGCCTCAGTAGGTTGATTGACATCTACGACGGTTCAAACAACACAACAAGCAGACGTCGAGCAGTAGGGTCACGAATCTTTGAATCAGCTGATTACATTCGCCTGGCGTATGTCGAAAAAGCTGCGTAGCACGATAATCAACATACCATCATTCCAAAAGTAAACCACTATTTGGCATGACATTGTGAATGGCGTATTTATGTTGAAAGTCGTTCTGCAGCCAGTTGTGAGTTATTAGGTTTACCCCAGCCAGGAATGTATGATCAGCTTGCCTTCTTTTTTCTCAGCCCTGTACGACGATTACAATTTCCCGTTAATACTCCGTTACCCCACATACCCATTGGAACACACTCAGGCCTTATATGACATCCTCTATGGTGTATTCCTTGCAAGAAGTCCCTGCGAGTGTTGCAACATATACTGAGTTCAGCTTCCGAAATTTAAATAATCTTGTCAAATTGTGCGTTCTTATATAACGCGGTATCCCGTTCGTAGGAATTTTAAAATTACTTTACGCTTCACACCCCCACCCCCACCCCCACCCGACAGACCTGTTCACTCCAACACCAACTCGATCCAATTATTGTGTAGGGAGAATATTTCGTCACATATCCACCATTGTAAATAGCCAGTTACTCATTCACACAACTGAAATAACTGAGGCAACGCCAACTGGACGAAATTGTCTAAGCTTCGAAATGACAGCAAGAGGATTCGAACCCGGGTTCTCTCAATCGAGAGAACGATCCGTTACGTCACTGTGCCCTGCAGTGTGATCGTTGTTACCTGGGATCACACAATCGAATTCACTGCTGTGGACCGGTCGCTCATTATATCGGTACAGTGATGGTTGTTACATGGGATCACACAATCGAATTCACTGCTGTGGACAGGTCGCTCACTATATCGGTACAGTGATGGTTGTTACCTGGGATCATGCAGTCGACTTCATTACTGTGGACAGGTCCCTCACTATATCGGTACAATGATGGTTGTTACATGGGATCATGCAGCCGATTTCACTGCTGTGGACAGGTTCCTCACTATATCGGTACAGTGATGGTTGTTACCTTGGATCATGCAGTCGACTTCATTGCTGTGGACAGGTTCCTCACTATATCGGTACAGTGATGGTTGTCACCTGGGATCATGCAGTCGACTTCATTGCTGTGGACAGGTTCCTCACTATATCGGTACAGTGATGGTTGTCACCTGGGATCATGCAGTCGACCTCATTGCTGTGGACAGGTTCCTCACTATATCGGTACAGTGATGGTTGTCACCTGGGATCATGCAGTCGACTTCATTGCTGTGGACAGGTTCCTCACTATATCGGTACAGTGATGGTTGTTACATGGGATCATGCAGTCGATTTCACTGCTGTGGACAGGTCCCTCACTATATCGGTACAGTGATGGTTGTTACCTTGGATCATGCAGTCGACTTCATTGCTGTGGACAGGTTCCTCACTATATCGGTACAGTGATGGTTGTCACCTGGGATCATGCAGTCGACCTCATTGCTGTGGACAGGTTCCTCACTATATCGGTACAGTGATGGTTGTCACCTGGGATCATGCAGTCGACTTCATTGCTGTGGACAGGTTCCTCACTATATCGGTACAGTGATGGTTGTTACCTGGGATCATGCAGTCGACTTCATTGCTGTGGACAGGTCCCTCACTATATCGGTACAGTGATGGTTGTTACATGGGATCATGCAGTCGATTTCACTGCTGTGGACAAGACCCTCACTAAATATGTACATTTGAGTAATTTTTAGCACGGATTTTATTTTTGAATAGCAAAACACTTGTTTATATGCATGAATGAGTCATGTTTAGAACGTCTAACTAAGTAGACATTTTCAGATAGGTCAATTATTCACAGGTGATTCCGTATTATCGTGTGATGATTGGACACCAGTGGTCAATACCACGGGGGGGGGGACAATTTACAATACTACTTCGACTCATCTGCCCTTTGTTTCCCGCTACGTGGCACCACCTTGCATAGCGATGTGTCAACGGTGACACTACTAGTGGCCTATCTGGTGTTTTTATAAACATTCAATATCGTGTCCTTTGTTAAACATAATTGCTGGCATCCGAGAACCGCCGTACCTGCCCCGTGTTTGAAAATCGTTAACAGTTCGCCACGCTTGGCCACATACCTATGAGCTATGGTTTATCCGGTCGGGCTGGTGCCGGCGTCCGGTGCCGTTGTGCGTTCCAACGGCTGTGCGTGTTTTGGTGCGGGTGTGCGTCTTTAATGACAGGCGGCCGGGTTGTGTGGCAAGTCGTAGTTAAAGGCGTCTCTGCCGTATCAGTTGTCTGCACAATGACTACGTCGATGACAACTTGCTAGTTGAGAGCGCAATCTTCTAACTAAATGACACGGCCCACAAAACGTTGGATGTATTTTCCTCGACATATCGCGTTGTCGGTTTTGTCGCAGAGATAAGGATGTTGAACCGCTATCACAATTGCTTGTTTAAACGCGTCTGCCCTGGGCATCTTGGCGGCCCAACATTTTATTTGGCATTCGAAGAGTCCGCGGTCGTGTCTCGCTGCACTCCTCCATACAGCGAGGGATTCGTCATATACGGCAGCTAAATCTGCGAGGCACACAGCAATAGGGTGTTCGAATCCCCTTTAAAAAAACTGACTACGGCCCTGTCAGTGTAGGCTTGCCTTCGAGATAGGTTATTATACAAACGATATATTATTATGTTTGATCACACATCTACACGTGTTGATCAAGGGTATATCCATAATTATATTGATGCCGGTGTGATAGGGTATCTACAAAAGCAAATTATGAGTCAGAATAATATATATTATATGTTATTCTGCAAGAAAATTGTGTGTTTAATCATCCGAGATGTTGCTCAGCATGCATGGTCACATCCCATTGTTATCAATACAAGTCTCTAGAAGCAGCCTTTATTTATTGGCTTAGACATGTTGCCACTGTGTCCTCGCAGTATAGTTGATTAACCTTTGGTTTATTTTGTTGGGTAACCACACACAATATACACTACTAAATCTTTTCACCTACTACACAGAAACAAATAATCGTTTGATTACAAGCCTTTGGCTGTGTCGACGGAATCTTGGTGCAGCAGCGACTTGAAATTGGTGTAGAGAATTTACAGAAAAAAGTGGAATTTCGAATAGAATAAGTATTACTATTGCATATATATTATACACAAACGTATTATAGACATATATTAGTAAAGAGTTTTTGTTAATTATTAGTCAGAGGCAGGATTTTAGAATAACTTAGTTCCGGACTTTCGACAGGGAAGTCAGTGAGCGTTAATAGGGTTGTTTACCATTGGAAAATTGAGATAGCATAATGAATAGTCAGAAACAGTGGAATATTGGTTAGAATAAGTGTTAATATTACACATATACTATATACACAAACTTCTTATAGACATATATTAAGAAACTGTTCTTGTTAACAGAGGCAGTATTTTTTCCGGACTTAAATTCAACGAGCGATAATTGGGAGTTTGTTTACAGGTCGTGAATTAAACTGGTGTACCATACTATCGTATACATTGTTAAATATATATTAGCTAAAGTGATACATTTATATAAATTACATGCATAAGGTAATATCTGACATAGTTGTCGTAAACGATTTCGGTAAAAAGCAATTAACAGCAGGATGTTAGCGTAAGTTTGTTTACACTGATTTCGTTGTTTTGTTTACACAGCGTTCTCGATCCGTATTCGCTAGGTGGCAGTCTTTTTTTGCTCGTGCGAGCTTAGTAGAAAATACATAGGTAGCAAGTATATTAGCCAAAAGTGTTCTTTTGAACACAAAAACAGCCTTATTCAAGGCTAACGTAGCAATCAGATTAAGTCTAAATTTTGTGATGGCGCCGTGCAAACGGCAAGTAAAGGCCACCAAGCATTTAAAGGTACGGTAGTTGATCATAAAAAAAAATGTCTTATGAAATCGTGTTATTTAGTGTAAACTATATATATTGTAACGTATGCCGACCGGACAAACGTGTCGAAATGAAGAAGACGCAATTTTTAAATCGACGCATCGACGTTTACAACACTCGACGTCGCTGGTCAGTGCACTTCCCGAATAGCTTTCGGCAAGTTCCGAGAAGGTCGCGACCCGAGGAGGCGGAGCTTGTATTATGTTAATGTCTGTCACTGATAAGCAACATGGCTTCCATAGAAACAAACGGTTCGTCAACGGAGTTGGAAGTACGTTATAGCACAAATTGTCGTAAATATTCCGTTTTTTACTGTGTTTGAGAAATTACCTTCGTTTGAGATTTGTTTCATTTCAGTGATTGTTATAAACAAACCGTGTCCGTCAAAAAGAATTCTATATTTTTCGTTCATTTGATTTGTCCGATTATAATTTTTTTTCGTCTCGAGCGTGCCGTTGCCTATTATCTGTATCGTATTACTAGCGAAAGTAGGGGCCTACATGTAATCATCTAATACCAGAAAAGACGTACGTGTACGACCTGTTTCGTGTATACGGTCTATCGGTTAAACCATTTATAATAAGTGTCTATATGTCGTAATAGTTGTTGTTGACATCATTTTGGTTTGCATGCATTCGTTTTCGGTTCCCATGTCGCGGAATAAGACTGACGATTCTTTCGCGCATAACTGTTCTGAAGTAAAAGTAAATAAGACAGCACATTTTATTGTTTTGAGTGCCACGATTTTCTGTGAAAACTGCTGCATTTGTGTGTCCCACCACGGTGAACCTTTCCTTGTTTATAATATAGCAAACAATGTCAATAATTATTTTCTAAAGCGGTGATAAAGTGTATGTCATAAACTGTATTGGTTATAAACGCAAATTTAGCATCATCACATCCATAGATTTTCAATGGTTCTGAGGAAAGAAATGCAGGAAGAGACAGAGGTAATTATTGTGTTAATTACATAATTATAACGACAATAATCAATTTTAAATTCACGTAATGATAATGAACCTCTGATGAAAAATAATGATCATCATGCCATCAGGTTGTTCAATTATGTTGTCACCTTTTAGGAGGAAATAGCAGATTCCACGAGTTTCTCCAGGCTTTTTGATGTTTGCAATGAGTTTCACCATGGAGTATACATAGCAGGAGACATTGACAGTCAGTCACTGCTGAATGCCTAAAATGTCCTATGAAGCCTACTTTGAAGCATGCTTTTCATTAAATTCCTTACACAACTTTTTTGTACACAAGTCTATGAGGACATGCTCTACAGGCTTGCCATTGAAGCCATTCCCTCACTGGTGATCAAGTAATGGATAAGGGTTACTCACTTACCGCAGTGGACCAACATGAATACTGACCAGCACTAAGCAGATTGTCTTCAACATTTGTATCACTAAATCTAACTCAATCATTGCAGCTCCCTGCCCTTTCATGCTGGACAATGCTTGAACAAACACAAACACCTTATTATACCAACTTTCTTACAGAATGTACATCATTGGCTCTAACCAACTAATCTCATTAAGAACTACTGAACAAATATAATCAGCTGTCCATGAAGCAACGACAGAACAGTATGGGATAACCACACTGTGTTACATCAGCAGGCAACTGTCAAGCATCACTCTTTCTTTGTTTGCGTTTTGTTAAGCAGTCATGCCTACTTGGCATGTCTCCTGCATATTTCGAATATCCCTGGGCAGCTCAGATAATCAATTTTACAACAACTTATTGTGCCTGAAACAAAGCTTAACTTGGGCAAACGTGCTTTCTCTGTCGCTACGCCTAGGGTCTGGAATGAATTCCCCATCACTTTGAAAACATCTGAAACTACAGCTATTTTCCGAAAAAACTCACGACATATTTATTCCAAATTCCATTTGCATCATAAATCTTCGGTTATCCCTCGTTCTTATAAAGACTTTTGTGCGTCCCATTTTATGTATAGCCCATCCTTATGATATGTATATGTATGTATGTATATATATATATATATATATATATATATATATATATATATATATATATATATATATATATATATATATATATATATATATATATATATATATATATATATATATATATATATATATATATATACATACACATATCATACGGGTATATAAATATATATAATGTAATTATTTTTTAAACATATTCAAACTACTAGCATTAACACAATCATTTGTCCATTTATTTATCACCCTCTGTGAGAATGAGTACTTTCTCATGTTCACACTAAACTGTTCCTTAACTAATGCTGCTGGATGTCAACTGGTTCTACTACCTTTGAAGAACCTATTCCTATCAATATTCTCATAACCACTCACTATTTTAAACACTTTTATTTGGTCTCCTGATAGTCTCTTTGTCTCTAGTGTTATCAAAAAGCACTATAATAAACGGTTTTTATGACTAAGGTATCCCAATTATGGAATCATTTTAGTTGCTCTTTGTTGTATTCTTTCTAGCTTGTCTATGTCCTTCTTACGGCATGGCCTTCATGCTTGCATATAATTTTCCAAAGGTGGCCTAACTACCACTTTGTAGGCCCTACGAAATACGTGCCCAACTACCTCAAAACCTGGATCCTCCCGACGGATAATAATAACTCAACCTTCAATGTAGCAATCCATTCGTTTTTAAACAATGCGTTCAGCAATAAATCAACTAACATATTATATTATACAACAGTGCTACTGCAAAACGCAATAGCGCCTGGTACTTCTGCGCGTCGTTGCCAAAGCAAAGCTATTGTAGCAACGTCGTAGCTGGCCAAGAACAAAAGACAATCTCGCCACCGGCCGCCGCCAACCGCCAAACGGCGGACGTGTTTAGGTACATCTCACACGCAGCTAGGCTATCTTAGAAATACGCATAATGTGATCGTAACAAAACTCAAGTAATTCTCAACCGGTTCTTAGGGCCGACAGTCGCAGTAGTATTTGAATCGGTAACTGTCGTGGATTCCTACAGTCGTTCTGTCCAGGCACTCCAGCCACAACGTCTGTTGTTGTCATGGCGACGCCCCGTCAACACCCACTGCTGAGTACACGTAACGCGTAAATATTAATAGTTTTCCAGGACTACAGAATGCGCTTCAACAATAGTTCTTTAAGAGTTTTTGTAAGTTAACACGGCTAGTTCTGCTCATAAAAAAATAACTAAAATTACTGTAAAAACAAATTATTCAGCATAAGGGCCTACAGTGCGACTGATGCGTTCGATCTGAATAAATACCCTTTCTTATACATTAATTTTGTAATTGGTCAATAACACCTGTTTGACCGAGGTCTGCCAACACTTACCTGCGGTCACACACGGATCCTGGGCAACACGTCAGCACGTTTTCTAGAGCGTACGGCCCCACGTCTCGTCTGTGTCTTTTCTCTGTGTTGACTTGCCACTCACTGTAGCTAGGTGATATGTATTTTTAGCTAGCCACATAATAGTTAATAGTAAGTCACGCACGACCGCAGACGGCTTCGCTCACTGTCGTCAGCGTAGACCGATGTTCCGCTTGGCTGCCGGTTGGCGGAGTAAACAATCGGTAAGCGTCGCATTCATGGAATTATGCTCTGCCAATCTGCCAGTTTTGTTGACAACTACGGCAGGATGAGGGATGGTTTATTGCAAATTATGATAAACAACACCCGATGACAGAGAGGGTAGGTAGGGAGTTTCCTTAAAGGAAAATTGCTATAGTTATTCATAAACTTATTATTTTGAAGCATCATGGCTAACGTGTTGAACCTGTTAAAAAGGGGAACATTAAGCTTTTCCCAATCCATGTGTAGGCTAAATCATTTGTACCTCGTCCCACTTCCTGGCTTGGTCGACGTCTTGGTCTAGGAACCAGACACGCCCGCCATACTTCAAATGGCGTTTCCAGGAATCCGACCAACGACGACGGGTGCCCGAAAGTCGTAGGGACGTAGCCCATTGGATAACGCAGCAACACTATGTACCACGGTTCAACTGGGTTATCTGGCATGAACCCCCGGGGGCGTCTTGCGCATTAACAGTAACAACCTTTCTCCACAGTATGAAATACGAATACTGAAACGAAACACACTATTATATAATGTAAAACAAATGCATTATGTTTTACAGGATCCAAACAGGCAACAGATAGGCATCATTTACTCACTGCCGGACTCGCCGTTAGGGCAAATAAGACAACGCACACCTGGCGTGCAGTCAACGTACAACTGACACTGTACACACACCTCCCGAGGCCTACAGTTCACGGAGGGCTCGCCGCATATGACACACGGCCCTTACTCCACCTTGCTGCTGACGCTGACGCGTCTTCTCTTTGGTTTCTTCACTGCATCCTTGGTCCCGTTCTGTGTCCATTCTTTATCCGTTCGGTGTCCGTTATATGCTAATTCTGTGTCCCTGATTAAGTATTTAAGTAATACGGTGTACTCCTAATAATCACGTACCATCTATGCGAATTGATAAATCGTACATTTGAAAATGCATATCTTTTACCAAACATTTTCCACTGGGCCTACATAATTACGATTATGAATTGGCCAAATCATGTTGGAGCGTCATGCTTAGGGGCGTCTTGTCCCGCACTCCAAAGGTGCGTGTTGCCCCGCACTCTTGGTGGCGTTTTGTTCCGTACTCCAAAGGGGCGTGTTGCCCCGCACTCCAAAGGGGCGTCTTGTCCCGCAATCCAAATGATCGTGTTGCCCCGCACTCTTTGGGGCCTCTTGCTTCACACACTTGGGGGCGTCTTGTTTCGCACTCTTGGGGGCGTGTTGGCCCGTACTCTTGGGGGCGTGTTGCCCGCTCTTTTAGGGGCGTCTTTTCCCGCATTCCAAATGGGCGTGTTGCTCCGCATTCATAGGGGGTCTTGTCCCGCACTCCAAAGGGGCGTGTTGCCCCGCACTCCAAAGGGGCGTCTTGTCCGCATTCCAAATGGGCGCGTTGCCCCGCACTGTTAGGGGCATCTTGCCCTCGGTAGGCATGACGTAGACATATCTTAATTCCCGCGTTAATACTAATTAGCCCCTATATTTTCTAACTATAGATGGAACTGTATACACTAATGAAACAAATAAAAACAGTTGAATGATGTTAAGTGTGATACGTGTGCTCAGTTCAACATCAAATATACAATATTTACTTCAGCGATACAGGAAAATTTAAATGCAGATTTTCTCAAGGACTAAAGCAACAATTACATTCATCCACAAGAGACGGACAGCAAGCGCATATAATGTTTGCAAGTCGATGGAGGTGTCTTAACCCACCCTACCCTACTGGACATTGCTGAGGGCTTGGAAAACGGGACATCTAATTGAGGAAAAGGATATCTGTATTCACCTAGAACCGGGGAGTCTGACATATTATCATTAAGATATATAACATGTCTCATTACAGAATTCACATCCGTGTGAGCGCCAACTGAGCGGATACCTGGCACACGACATACTGAATGTACACTGACAACGGAAACCTGTCTCTCGTATCGCCATCAGTCTGTCGAATGTAGATTGACATAGGAAGCCCATCTCTCGTGTCACCTTTAGTCTGCTGAATGTAGACGGACAACGGAAGATCGTCTCTCGTGTCGCTGTCGACAGATTATCTGATATAATCTCACCGGTAAACGACACGGTTGGTGTGATCACGTGGTTTTCGCTTTGACAGTCGGTAGTTATCTGACAGACGCAGTGTCTCGGGAAATCGTGCAGGCACGCTTTGAGAGAGAGAAGGACCGTATAACGGGTGTACGGGGGGGGGGGGGGGCAAAATGACGGAGCAACGTTTAAAATAAATAAGTTCTGTCAATTGTTGTGTACGTCATACAAATAGTATGATAGCACTTCAGGCTGTTATAGTTGTTACGTTGACATTGGAGTCAACATATATAATATACCTTGTAACTCATAAAATAGATACTACTTTCCATGACACATTCTGGTGAAATGTTGTGAAATTAAAATGTGGCATGTATATATGCGTACAGTGAAGGGGTGTGGTGGTGTTTTAATATTTTGTATTATTGTAATATTACAACAAACACCTATTTCCTTTATTCACAATAACAATAACTTCACCTGTAAGTTCAGGTGTTGGTGTTCGTCCTGCCCTGGGTCACAGGACTGGGTAGGGAAACAATAACTACACCTGTAAGTTCAGGTGTTGCTGTTCTTCCTGCCCTGGGTCACAGGGCTGGATGATGAAACAATAACTTCACCTGTAAGTTGAAGTGTTGCTGTTTTTTCTGCCATGGAGGTGCAGGCTTCAGACCCCAGGCCTTGTGAACAGGAGGTGCTGGCTTCAAACCCAAAGCCTCGTGACCAGGAGGTGTAGGCTTCAGACTTCAGGCCTCGTGACCAGGAGGTGCAGGCTTCAGACCCCAGGCCTCGTGGCCAGGAGGTGCAGGCTTCAGACCGCAAGCCTCATGACCAGGAGGTGCAGGGTTCAGACCCTAGCTCCCGTGACCAGGAGGTGCAGGGTTCAGACCCCAGGCCTCGTGACCAGGAGGTGCAGGCTTCAGACCCCAGGCCTCGTGGCCAGGAGGTGCAGGCTTCAGACCGCAAGCCTCATGACCAGGAGGTGCAGGGTTCAGACCCTAGGCCCCGTGACCAGGAGGGGCAGGGTTCAGACCCCAGGCCTCGTGAACAGGAGGTGCAGGGTTCAGACCCTAGACCCCGTGACCAGGAGGTGCAGGGTTCAGACCCTAGGCCCCGTGACCAGGAGGTGCAGGGTTCAGACCCCAGGCCTCGTGAACAGGAGGTGCAGGGTTCAGACCCTAGCCCCCGTTTCCAGGAGGTGCAGGGTTCAGACCCCAGGCCCCGTGACCAGGAAGTGCAGGCTTCAGACCCTAGACCCTAGGCCCAGTGACCAGGAGGTGCAGGCTTCAGACCCTAGGCCCCGTGACCAGGAGGTGCAGGCTTCAGACCCTAGCCCCCGTGACCAGGAGAGCAGGGTTCAGACCCCAGGCCTCGTGACCATGAGGTGTAGGGTTCAGACCCTTCAGGCCAGGAGGTAGAGGTTTAGAAACTCCAGGCATTTCTGAAAAAGTTGTAGGTTCCTTTGCCATGGTGTCTATGCCAGGGGAAGTAAAACATCACACACATGGGGTAAATATGTAACGTGTCATGGACTGACAGAGTGGTGGTCTCTCTATCTCTCTTTCACTCTCTCTTTCCCTCTCCCCCCCCCTCTCTCTCTCTCTCTCACCCACCAATGGTGTGAATAGAGGGAGAAACTGGTATCGACAACTGTCGTCACATTATGTGACTATGCAAAGTCATGAGCTGTGTGCTGTATGTAAATGGAAGAAGAAGACAATTAGATTATATCTTGCAGTGCCGAGTATTATGTCTATTCCCTCTTCTGTTTGTTTGTTTGTTTGCTTCAGTCCAAAAGGTCCAAGGAACCAGTAACAAGATTGGTTGTTTATTTCAGTGTGACCTCTCTAAACGTTAGTGAGTTCATGATATGTCCATTTCTCTTTGTGTGATCTATCATTTCCCCTGGCATAGACAAGAGATAGAACGGACCAATGGTTTAAACTAGTGTCGCTTCCAAAAGACACATGCACTGTGAGGTGAATGAAATTACTCAAGTTTCAAAAGGGTACTACTAGTTGGTTTTGTACCCCGGTCACATCGACCAGCAGTCCGACGTTCTACCTAATATAGACAGACATTGGCTGACACTTCATTTATTGTTGCAATTCCTGCTGATGACGAGTCCGACTCATATGCTGAAACTGCCACATTTGTTTAACTAGATCATCCAGTTCTACCGCCAGAAACATGTCACACGTGTCATTCACACTCCAAAGACCCTAGTCTGTCTTTCGTCTGTGTCACACGTGTTATTCACAACCCAACAACCCTAGTCTGTGTCTTGTGTGTTACACGTGTCATTCATAGCCCAAGGACCCTAGTCTGTGTCTCGTCTGTGTAACACGTGTCATTCACAGCCCAAGGAACCTAGAATGTGTCTCGTTTGTGGACAAATTGTCTGCTTTAAGGTGCACTGTTGTCAACAACAGAACGTCTTTGAGTGTGTCCAGGTAAGCGTGTCGTAGACATATCCTGTTTGTCATTTACGGGAATATACGACGATTCTAACTGGTTAACTGAACACACATTGCAAAACTTAATTTATTAGTATTGATAACATACAAAACGTGTTACTTTTGTGTTCTTTCATATCCTAATATTTGAGGAAAACACGATTTGGCGCAAAAATAATATGTCAGTTTTACAACATACACAGAAATTGCGTCTGGCACTAAAAGACTGACGGAACAATAAATTTTAATTATACGAAACCCCAACTCACAGTTAACCAGTGAGAGTCGTTATATATTCCCTTTAAAGGGGAACTGAAGCAATTTTGTGTTATGCCGCATAATTAAATATATATATATATTATCTAACTATGCATTAATGGTGACAGATACCTGCTAATTTATGAGATAAACTGAAAAAACTGATTTTGTTCCAGAAAAAAATCGACAAAATGCATCACTGCGTATCGCCATCTTGAGTCGCGTATATCTAATCAATGTCAATTTTCGATTTGTTGCGATTTATTTCGTAAATAGTCATTCTGGAGCGAAAAAAATACGATACTCTGTGATATATACATTTACACACGTCAACAAAATAGCGTTTTTGTTCAATCCAAATAAAAAAAGTTAAAGAAATTACAACAAAACACCCAAAAAATCGTGGAAAACGCCACACTTCTCGAACACATGAGAGTAGTATATGGGAGCATCTGAGACATCAAAAATTGTGGGGCAATTTGCTTCATTCTGATTGGTCGAAATTTGAAATGGAGCGCTCTGATTGGTCGTGCGCTTATTGCCGCCAGGGGCGCTACGGTATAATCCCCTATTATCGCTCAGATGTAAGGCAGATTTTGGGGCTCATTTGATTGGTCGAGAGCAGTATCACCACCAGAGGGCGCTACAGATCAATTGTGTCGACGGTTCTGATTGGTTGAGAGTCGTCACTTGACCTATGACGTCACAGCTCATTTGCATAAACTACCCAAAAAATTCACCCTTTTGTGGTGAAACCGTCGCCAAGGGGCGCTACGGTTCAATTGTTTCGACGGTTCTTATTGGTCGAGAACAGTCACGTCACCCTTTTGCGATTATACTGTTGGTGACCGCTCTATGGAGGCTGCCATCTTGTTTTGCTTCACCCTTTTGCGATTATACTGTTGGTGACCGCTCTATGGAGGCTGCCATGTTGTTTTGCTGCCATGTTGTTTTGCGCTGATACGATTACCAGACGGCGCTGCGGGGCAAGGTCGAAGGACAAAGGTCACCGACCTTTTGTACTTATACAATTACCAGTTAGGGTTAGGGTTAGTAACCCAAATTATGTCGTCTGTAGTGAACCCTAATACGAATCCTGACCCTAACCCTAAAAGAACATACAGGAAGAACGGTTTTGATGACAGTGGCGGTTCGGTTTACTACTGACCATTATGGCGCGCTTTTTGAGATGTATCTGGGTACAGAACCGGTTTGAACCTGTTTCATGTAGTTTTTTTCTTCTTTTCTGGAACGTTCGAACGACGTCATGGAATTTTCCACGCTCACGAAAAGAAACACGATCCCACATTTTCACCCTGCTAGCAGACTGAAACCTAGCGGACGAATGTTCGTGCATGCAGCGGAAAAAAACGTAGCCGTACATGTAAGCTATACGACACATATTGCCTCATTACATTATATAGAGAACTTTTCGACATATGTCGTTTTGGCGTCGACACCTACATATCGCCTATTTCACAACGAGTCTGCAAAAACACAGCGAGGTCAAAAGGTCAAAAGGTCAAGGTCAACAAAAACACCGCGGCTTTCTGGAACGTTCGAACGAAGTTATGGAATTTTTTTATATCGTTTCAAACCGGGAAAAACCTTGGGTAACCTGTAGGAATTATGAGTAAACTGCAGGAATTATGGATACAATGTAGGAATTATAGGTAAACTATAGGAATTATGGGTAAACTGTAGGATTTATGGGTAAACTGTAGGAATTATGGGTAAACTGTAGGAGTTACGGGTAAAGATAAATTGTAGTTAAGATTGGAGGTAAGATAAATTGCAGTTATAGGCAAATTGTAGGAGGTATGGATAAACTGTAGGCGTTATGAGTAAACTGGTCTTTTTTGACATTGGTAACCCATTATTGGTGGACTTTGACTTGTGCACTCACACTCGTCTTATCTTTTTTGGTATTGGTCAGTCAATGTTGGTGGACTTTGGCTTGTGCGCTCCCATTCGTCTTGTCTTTTTTGACATTAGTCACCTATCATTGGTGGACTTTGACTTGTGCGCTTCCACTCGTCTTGTCTTTTTGACATTGGTTAGCCACTGTTGGTGGACTTTAACTTGTGCACTCAAACTCGTCTTATCTTTTTCACATTGGTCAATCACTGTTAATGGATTTTGGTTCGCTTGTGCGCTCCCACTCATCCCACTCGTTTTGTCTTTTTCACACTATTCAGTAACTGTTGGTGGACTTTGGCTTCTGCGCTCCCACTCGTCTTGTCTTTTTGACATTGGTCAGTCACTGTTGGTGGACTTTGGCTTGTACGCTCCCACTCGTCTTGTCTTTTTGACATTGGTCAGCCACTGTTGGTGGACTTTGACTTGTGCGCTCCCACTCGTCTTGTATTTTTCACACTGGTCAACCAACTTGAAGAAAACAAGACATTGTCATACACAACTTGAAGAAAACAAGACACTGTCATATACAACTTGAAGAAATCAGTCACTGTTGGTGGACATTGACAAGTGCGCTCCCACTGGTCTTGTCTTTTTGACATTGGTCAGTCACTTTTGGTGGACATTGAGAATCATGGGTAAACTGTAGGAGTTATGGGTAACCTGTAGGAATTATTGGTAAGCTGTAGGAATTATGGATAACCTGTAGGAATTATGGGTAAACTGTAGGAGGTATGGGTAAATTGTAGGAATTATGGGTAAACTGTAGGAGTTATGAGTAAACTGTAGGAATTATGGGTAAACTGTAGGAGTTATGGGTAACCTGTAAGAATTATGAATAAATTGTATGAATTAGGGATAAAATGTAGAAATTATAGGTAAACTATAGGAATTATAAGTAAACTGTAGGAGGTGTGGGTAAATTGTAGGAACTATGGGTAAACTGTATGAGTTATGGGTAAACTGTAGGAATTATGGGTAAACTGTAGGAGATACGGGTAAACTGTGGGAGGTATGATTAATTGTAGTTATAGGTAAATTGTAGGAGGTATGGATAAATAGTATGAGTTATGGGTAAACTGGTCTTTTTTGACATTAGTCAGCCACTGTTGGCGGACTTTGACTTGTGCGTTTCCACTCGTCTTGTCTTATTTGACATTGGTCACCTATTATTGGTGGACATTGATTTGGCCGCTCCACTCGTATTGTCTTTTTTGGTATTGGTCAGCCACCGTTGGTGTATATTGACTTGTGCGCTCACATTCGTCTTGTCTTTTTTGACATTGGTCATCTATTACTGGTGGACATTGACTTGTGCGCTCTCACTGGTCTTACCTTTTTGACACTGGTCAGTCACTGTTGGTGGATTTTGACTTGCGAGCTTCCACTCGTCTTGTCTTTTTGACATTGTTCGTTATGTATTGTAGGTCCAATGACATGCTACTTTATGTACTGTAGGTCCAAGGACATACAACTTTATGCATTGTAGGTCCAAAGACCTGCTACTTCAAGTATTTTAGGTCCAAACACGTGCTACTTTATGCATTGTAGATCCAAAGACCTGCTACTTTATGCATTGTATGTCCAAAGGCCTGCTACTTTATGTATTGTAGGTCCAAGGACCTACAACTTTACGTATTGTAGGTCTAAGGACAAACAACTTTATGTATTGTAGGTCCAAAGACCTGCTACTTTATGTTTTGTAGGTCCAAAAACATACAACTTTACGTATTGTAGGCCCAAAGACCTGCTATTTTATAAGTTGTAGGTCGAAGGACCTACAACTTTATGTATTGTAGGTCTAAGGACATACAACTTTATGCATTGTAGGTCCAAATACCTACAACTTAATTTATTGTAGGTCCAAGGACCTTCAACTTTATGTAGTGTAGGCCCATACCTGCTACTTTAGGTTTTGTGGGTTCAAGGACCTACAACTTTATATATTGGAGGTTCAAAGACCTGCTACTTTATGTATTGTAGGTCCAAAGACCTGCTACTTTATGTATTGTAGGTCCAAAAACATAATTTTTTTTGTATTGTAGGTCCAAAGACCTACAAATTGATGTTTTGTAGGTCCAAAAACCATGCTACTTTATGTATTGTAGGTCCAAAGACCTGCAACTTTATGTATTGTAGGTCCAAGGACATACAACTTTATGTATTGTATGTCCAAGGACATATAACTTTATGTATTGTAGGACCAAATGCTTACAACTTTATGTATTGTTGGTCAAAGGACCTGCTGCTTTCTGTTTTGTAGGTTCAAGAACCTACAACTTTATGTATTGTAGGTCCAAGGTCCTACAACTTTAAGTTTTGTAGGTCCAAAGACATACTACTTTATGTATTGTAGGTCCAAATACTTGCTACTTTATGTACTGTAGGTCCAAAGACATGCTACTTTATATATTGTAGGTCCAAAAACATACATCTTTTTGTATTGTAGGTCCAAAGTCCTACAACTTGACGTTTTGTAGATCCAAAGACCTGCTATTTTATGTATTGTAAGTCAAAAGACATGCTACTTTATGTATTGTAGGTCCAAGGACATACGACTTTAAGTATTGTTGGTCCTAAGACATATAACTTTATGTATTGTAGGTTCATATACATACAACTTTATGTATTGTAGATCCAAGGACCTGCTACTTTATGTTTTATAGGTTCAAAGACCTAAAACTTTATATATTGTAGGTCCAAGGACCTACAACTTTATGTATTGTAGGTCCAAAAACCTACATATTTTTGTATTGTAGGCCCAAAGACCTACAACTTTATGTATTGTATGTCCAAAGTCTTGCTACTTTATGTATTTTAGGTCCAAAGACATGCTACTTTATGTATTGTAGGTCCAAAGACTAGTGCGCTTCCAATCGTCTTGTCTTTTTGACATTGGTCAGTCACTGTTGGTGGAATTTGGCTTGTGCGCTCCCACTCGTCTTGTCTTTTTGACATTGGTCTGTCACTGTTGGTGGACAATGACTTGTGCGCTCCCACTTGTCTTATCTTTTTGACATTGGTCAGCCACTGTTGGTGGACTTTAACTTGTATGCTTACACTAGTCTTGTCTTTTTGACATTGGTCAATCACTGTTGGTGGAATTTGCCTTGAGCGCTTACACTCGTCTTGTCTTTTTAAGTCTGGTCAGTCATTGTTGGTGGACTTTGACTTGTGCGCTCCCCTCGTCTTATCTTTTTGACATTGGTCAGTCACTGTTGGTGGACTTTGGCTTGTGCGCTCCCACTCATCTCGTCTTTTTGACATTGGTCAGCCACTGTTGGTGGCCTTTAACTTTTGCCGAGCCAACAATTATGTGATGATAGGGTTGTTCAAATAGCACTGTTTCGATGCAGTCTATCTAGAGTTACACAACCGACAACAGGTTGGGGCTACACCTTTTTCCTTACCGCCGCCGCCACTCTCGTCACCGCCGCAAAAGGTCGGTGACTGACCAATGTCAAAAACGCAAGACTAGTGGGAGCGCACAAGTCAATGTCCACCAATAATAGATGACCAATGTCAAAAAAATCAAGACGAATGGGAGCGAACAAGTCAATGACCACAAACAGTGGCTGACCAATACCAAAAAAGACAAGACGAGTGGCAGCATACATTAAGTAGAAGGTCTTTGGACCTACAATACAAAAAGTTGTAGGCATTTGGACCAACAGTACATAAAGTTATATGTCCTTGGACCTACAATACATAAAGTAGCATGTATTTGGACCTACAATACATAAAGTTTTATGTCCTTGGACCTACAATACATAAAGTCGCAGGTGTTTGGGCTAAAACACATCAAGTAGCAGGTCTTTGGACTTACAATACATAACCAACTGTGACTGACCAATGTCAAACAGACAAGATGAGTGGGAGCGCACAAGTCAATGTCCACCAACAGTGGCTGACCAATACCAAAAAATACAAGATGAGTGGCAGCGCCCTAGTGAAAGTCCACCAATAATAGGTGACCAGTGTCAAAAAAGACAAGAGGAGTGGAAACGCACAAGTCAAAGTCCATCAACAGTGACAAACCAATATCAAAAAGACAAGACGAGTGGAAGCGTGCAATTCAAAGTCCACCAACAGTGACAGACCAATGTCAAAAAGACAAGACGAGTGGGAACGCAAAAGTTAAAGTCCACCAAATGTGACTGACCAATGTCAAAAAAGACAAGATGATTGGGAACTCACAAGTCAAAGTCCGCCAACAGTGGCTGACCAGTGTGAAAAAGACAAGACGAGTGGAGGCGCGCAATTCAAATTCCACGAACAGTGACAGACCAATGTCAAAAAGACAAGACGAGAGTAAGTGCACTGGTCTTTGGACCTACAATACATAAAATAGCAGGTCTTTGGACCTACAATACAAAAATATGTAAGTTTATGGACCTACAATACATGAAGTAGCAGGTCTTTGGACCTGCAATACATAAAGTAGCAAGTCTTTGGACCTACAATACATAAAAGTGTAGGTCCTTGGACCTACAATACATAAAGTTGTAGGTCCTTGGACCTACAATACATAAAGTTGTAGGTTCTTGAACCTACAAAACATAAAGTAGCAGGTCGTTAGACCTCCATTACATAAAGGTGTAGGCATTTGGACCTAAAATACATAAAGTTATATGTACTTGGACCTACAATACATCAAGTAGCAGGTTTTTGGACCTACAATACATAAAGTAGCAGGTCTTTGGACCTACAAAAAAACATTTAGTAGCAGGTCTTTGGACCTCCAATACATAAAATTGGAGGGCCTTGGACCTACAATACACAAAGTAGCAGGTGTTTGGCCTAAAATACATTAAGTAGCAGGTCTTTGGACCTAAAATACATAAAGTTGTATGTCTTTGGACCTACAGTAGATAAAGTAGCAGGTCATTGGCCTATAATACATTAACAACTGTGACTGACCAATGTCAAAAAGACAAGATCAGTGGGAACGCACAAGTCAAAGTCCACCAACAGTGACTGACCAATGTCAAAAAGGCAAGACAAAAGGGAGCGCACAAGTCTATGTCCACCAATAATAGATGACCAATGTCAAAAAAGTCAAGACGAATGGGAGCGAACAAGTCAATGTCCACCAACAGTGGCTGACCAATACCAAAAAAGACAAGACGAGTGGCAGCATACATAAAGTAGAGGGTCTTTGGACCTACAATACATAATGTTGTAGGTTCTTGAACCTACAAAACATAAATTAGCAGTCCTTGGACCTACAATACATAAAGTTGTAGGCATTTGGACCTACAGTACATAAAGTTTTATGTCCTTGGACCTACAATACATAAAGTTGCAGGTGTTTGGGCTAAAATACATCAAGTAGCAGGTATTTGGACTTACAATACATAACCAACTGTGACTGACCAATGTCAAACAGACGAGATGAGTGGGAGCGCACAAGTCAATGTCCACCAACAGTGGCTGACCAATACCAAAAAAGACAAGATGAGTGGCAGCGCCCTAGTCAAAGTCCACCAATAATAGGTGACCAATGTCAAAAAAGACAAGAGGAGTGGAAACGCACAAGTCAAAGTCCGCCAACAGTGGCTGACCAGTGTGAAAAAGACAAGACGAGTGGAAGCGCGCAATTCAAATTCCACCAACAGTGACAGACCAATGTCAAAAAGACAAGACGAGAGGAAGCGCACTGGTCTTTGGACCTACAATACATAAAATAGCAGGTCTTTGGACCTAGAATACAAAAATATGTAAGTTTTTGGACCTACAATACATGAAGTAGCAGGTCTTTGGACCTAGAATACAAAAATATGTAAGTTTTTGGACCTACAATACATGAAGTAGCAGGTCTTTGGACCTGCAATACATAAAGTAGCAGGTCTTTGGACCTACAATACATAAAGGTGTAGGTCCTTGGACCTACAATTCATAAAGTGTTAGGCCCTTGAACCTGCAATACATAAAGTAGCAGGTCTTTGGACCTACAATACATAAAGGTGTAGGTCTTTGGACCCACAAAAACTAAAGTTGTAGGTCCTTGGACCTACAATACATAAAGTTGTAGGTTCTTGAACCTACAAAACATAAAGTAGCAGGTCGTTAGACCTACAATACATAAAGTTGTAGGCATTTGGACATACAATACATAAAGTTATATGTATTTGGACCTACAATATATAAAGTAGCAGGTTTATGGACCTACAAAAAAACATTTAGTAGCAGGTCTTTGGACCTCCAATACATAAAGTTGTAGGTCCTTGAACCAGCAAAACGTAAAGTAGCAGGTATTGGCCTAAACTACATGAAGTTGCAGGTCCTTGGACCTACACTACATGAAGGTGTAGGTATTTGGACCTACAATACATAAAGTTGTATGTCCTAAGACCTACAATACATAAAGTAGCAGATCATTGGCCTACAATACATTACCAACTGTGACTGACCAATGTCAAAAAGACAAGATGAGTGGGAACGCACAAGTCAAAGTCCACCAACAGTGACTGCCCAATGTCAAAAAGGCAAGACAAAAGGGAGCGCACAAGTCAATGTCCACCAATAATAGATGACCAATGTAAAAAAATCAAGACGAATGGGAGCGAACAAGTCAATGTCCACCAACAGTGGCTGACCAATACCAAAAAAGACAAGACGAGTGGCAGCATACATAAAGTAGAAGGTCTTTGGACCTACAATACATAATGTTGTAAGTCCTTGGACCTCCAATACATAAAGTTGTAGGTCCTTGAACCCGCAAAACGTAAAGTAGCAGGTATGGGCCTAAACTACATGAAGTTGTAGGTCCTTGGACCTACAATACATGAAGTTGTAGGTATTTGGACCTACAATACATAAAGTTGTATGTCCTAAGACCTACAATACATAAAGTTGTAGGTCCTTGGACCTACAATACATAAAGTTGTAGGTATTTGGACCTACAATACATAAAGTTGTATGTCCTTAGACTTACAATACATAAAGTTGTAGGTCCTTGGACCTACAATACATAAAGTAGCATGTCTTTGGACCTAAAATACATAAAGTAGCAGGTCTTTGGACTTTCAATGCATAACCAACTGTGACTGACCAATGTCAAAAAGACAAGATGAGTGGGAACGCACAAGTCAATATCCACCAACAGTGGCTGACCAGTGTGAAAAAGATAAGACGAGTGGAAGCTCGCAAGTCAAAGTCCACCAACAGTGACTGACCAATGTCAAAAAGACAAGACGAGTGAGAGCGCACAAGCCAAAGTCCAAAAACAGTGACTGACCAATATCAAAAAGACAAGACGAGTGGAAGCGTACAAGTCAAATTCCACCAACAGTGACTGACCAATGTCAGAAAGACAAGACGAGTGGGAACGCAATAGTTAAAGTCCACCAACAGTGACTGAACAATGTCAAAAAGACAAGATGATTGGGAACTCACAAGTCAAAGTCCGCCAACAGTGGCTGACCAGTGTGAAAAAGGCAAGACGAGTGGAAGCACGCAAATAAAAAAGTCCACCAACAGTGACAGACCAATGTCAAAAAGACAAGACGAGTGGAAGCGCACTGGTCTTTGGACCTACAATACATAAAGTAGCAGGTCTTTGGACCTACAATACAAAAATATGTAAGTTTTTATACCTACAATACATGAAGTAGCAGTTCTTTGGACGTGCAATACATAAAGTAGCAGGTCTTTGGACCTACAATACATAAAGGTGTAGGTCCTTGGACCTACAATACATAAAGTTGTATGTTCTTGAACCTACAAAACATAAAGTAGCAGGTCCTTGGCCCTACGATACATAAAGTTGTAGGCATTTGGACCTACAATACATAAAGTTAAATGTCCTTGGACCTACAATACATAAAGTTGTATGTCCTTGGACCTACAACACATAAAGCAGCAGGAATTTGGACCTCCAATACATAAAGTTGTAGGTCATTGAACCCACAAAATGTAAAGTAGTAGGAATGGGCCTACACTACATAAAGTTGTAGGTCCTTGGACCAACAATACATGAAGTTGTAGGTATTTCGACCTACAATACATAAATTTGTATGTCCTAAGACCTACAATATATAAACTTGTAGGTCCTTCGACCTAAAAACATAAAGTGTCAGGTCTTTGGACTTACAATACATAAAGTTGTAGGTATTTTAACCTACAATACATAAAGTTGTATGTCCTTAGACCTACAATACATAAAGTTGTAGGTTATTGAACCTACACAATATAAAGTAGCAGGTCATTGGCCCTACAATACATAAAGTTGTAGGCATTTGGACCTACAATACATAAAGTTATATGTCCTTGGACCTACAATACATAAAGTCGTATGTCCTAAGACCTACAATACATAAAGTTGTAGGTCCTTGGACCTACAATACAACAAGTTGTAGGTATTTGGACCTACAATACATAAAGTTGTATGTCCTTAGACTTACAATACATAAAGTTGTATGTCCTTGGACCTACAATACATAAAGTAGCAGGTCTTTGGACCTAAAATACATAAAGTAGCAGGTCTTTGGATCTACAGTACATCAAGTTGTAGGTATTTGAACACACAAAACATAAAGTAGCATGTATTTGGACCTACAATACATAAAGTCGCAGGTGTTTGGGCAAAAATACATCAAGTAGCACGTCTTTGGATTTTTAATGCATAACCAACTGTGACTGACCAATGTCAAAAAGACAAGATGAGTGGGAACGCACAAGTCAATGTCCACCAACAGTGGCTGACCAGTGTGAAAAAGATAAGACGAGTGGAAGCTCGCAAGTCAAAGTCCACCAACAGTGACTGACCAATGTCAAAAAGACAAGACAAGTGAGAGCGCACAAGCCAAAGTCCACCAACAGTGACTGACCAATATCAAAAAGACAAGACGAGTGGAAGCGTACAAGTCAAATTCCACCAACAGTGACTGACCAATGTCAAAAAGACAAGATGATTGGGAACTCACAAGTCAAATTCCGCCAACAGTGGCTGACCAGTGTGAAAAAGACAAGACGAGTGGAAGCACGCAATTCAATGTCCACCAACAGTGACAGACCAATGTCAAAAAGACAAGACGAGTGGAAGCGCACTGGTCTTTGGACCTACAATACATAAAGTATCAGGTCTTTGGACCTACAATACAAAAATATGTAAGTGCTTGGACCTACAATACATGAAGTAGCAGGTCTTTGGACCTGCAATACATAAAGTAGCAGGTCTTTGGACCAACAATACATAAAGGTGTAGGTCCTTGGACCTACAATACATAAAGTTGTAGGTCCTTGAACCTACAAAACATAAAGTAGCAGGTCCTTGGATCTACAATTCATAAAGTTGTAGGTATTTGAACGTACAATACATAATGTTTTATATCTTTGGACCTACAATACATATAGTCGTGTGCCATTGGACCTACAATACATAAAGTAGCAGGTCTTTGGACCTACAATACATAAAGTAGCAGGCCTTTGGACCTACAAAACATCAAGTAGTAGGTCTTTGGACCTACAATACACAAAGTAGCAGGTCTTTGGACCTCCAATACATAAAGTAGCAGGTATTTGGACCTACAATACATAAAGTAGCAGGTCTTTGGACCTACAATACATGAAGAAGCAGGTCGTTGGACCTACAAAACCGAAAGTTGTAGGTCCTTGGACCTACAATACATAAAGTTGTAGGTTCTTGAACCTACAAAACATAAAGTAGCAGGTCCTTGGCCCTACAATACATAAAGTTGTAGGCATTTGGACCTACAATACATAAAGTTATATGTCCTTGGACCTACAATACATAAAGTCGTATGTCCTTGGACCTACAATACATAAAGCAGCAGGACTTTGGACCTCCAATACATAAAGTTGTAGGTCCTTGAACCCACAAAATGTAAAGTAGTTGGAATGGGCCTAAACTACATAAAGTTGTAGGTCCTTGGACCTACAATACTTGAAGTTGTAGGTATTTGGACCTACAATACATAAATTTGTATGTCCTAAGACCTACAATACATAAACTTGTAGGTCCTTGGACCTACATAACAAAAAGTGTCAGGTCTTTGGACCTACAATACATAAAGTTGTAGGTATTTTGGACCTACAATACATAAAATTGTATGTCCTTAGACCTACAATACATAAAGTTGTAGGTCCTTGGACCTACAATATATAAAGTAGCATGCCTTGGGACCTAAAATACATAAAGTATCAGGTCTTTGGACCTACAAAACATCAAGTTGTAGGTCTTTGGACCTACAATACAAAAATATGTATGATTTTGGATCTACAATACATAAAGTAGCAGGTTTTTGGACCTACAATACATAAAGTAGCAGGTCTTTGGACCTACAATATATAAAGCAGCAGGTGTTTGGACCTCCATTACATAAATTTGTAGGTCTTTGAACCCACAAAACGTAAAGTAGCAGGTATAGGCCTACACTACATAAAGTTGTAGGTCCTTGGACCTACAATACATGAAGTTGTAGGTATTTGGACCTACAATACATCACGTTGTATGTCCTAAGACCTACAATACATAAAGTTGTAGGTCATTGGACTTACAATACATAAAATTGTATGTCCTTGGACCTACAATACATAAAGTAGCAGGCCTTTGGATCTAAAATACATATAGTAGCAGGTATTTGGACCTACAATACATAAAGTTGGAGGACCTTGGACCTACAATACATAAAGTAGCAGGTGTTTGGCCTAAAATACATTAAGTAGCAGGTCTTTGGACCTAAAATACATAAAGTTGTATGTCCTTGGACCAACAGTACATAAAGTAGCAAGTCATTGGCCTACAATACATAACCAACTGTGACTGACCAATGTCAAAAAGACAAGATGAGAGGGAACGCACAAGTCAAAGTCCACCAACAGTGACTGACCAGTGAGATAAAAAGATAAGACGAGTGGAAGCTGACCAATGTCAAAAAGGCAAGACAAAAGGGAGCGCACAAGTAAATGTCCACCAATAATAGATGACCAATACCAAAAAAGACAAGACGAGTGGCAGCGCCCAAGTCAAAGTCCACCAATAATAGGTGACCAATGTAAATAAAGACAAGATTAGTGGAAGCGCGCAAGTCAAAGTCCACCAACAATGACAGACCAATGTCAAAAAGACAAGAGGAGTGGAAGCGCACTGGTATTTGGACCTACAATACATAAAATAGCAGGTCTTTGGACTTACAACAAAAAATATGTAAGTTTTTGGACTTACAATACATGAAGTAGCAGGTCTTTGGACATGCAGTACATAAAGTAGCAGGTCTTTGGACCTACAATACATAAAGGTGTAGGTCCTTGGACCCACAATACATAAAGTTGTAGGTCCATGAACCTGCAATACATAAAGTAGCAGGTCGTTCGACATACAATACATAAAGTTGTAGGCATTTGGACCTACAATACATAAAGTTATATGTACTTGGACCTACAATACATAAAGTAGCAGGTTTTTAGACCTACAATACATAAAGTAGCAGGTCTTTGGACCTACAAAACATCAAGTAGCAGGTCTTTGGACCAACAATACTTAAAGCAGAAGGTCTATGGTCCTCCAATACATAAAGATGTAGGTCTTTGAACCCGCAAAACGTAAAGTAGCAGGTATGGGCCTACACTACATAAAGTTGTAGGTCCTTGGACCTACAATACATGAAGTTGTAGGTATTTGGACCTACAATACATAAAGTTGTATGTCCTAAGACCTACAATACATAAAGTTGTAGGCATTTGGACCTACAATACATAAAGTTGTAGGTCCTTGGACCTACAATACATAAAGTAGCAGGCCTTTGGACCTAAAATACATAAAGTACAGGTCTTTGGATCTACAATACATCAAGTTGTAGGTCTTTGAACACACAAAACATAAAGTAGCTTGTCTTTGGACCTACAATACATAAAGTTGTAGGGCCTTGGACCTACAATACATAAAGTAGCAGGTGTTTGGGCTAAAATACATCAAGTAGCAGGTCTTTGGACTTACAATACATAACCAACTGTGACTGACCAATGTCAAAAAGACAAGAAGAGTGGGAACACACAAGTCAATGTCCACCAACAGTGACTGACCAGTGTGAAAAAAGATAAGACGAGTGGAAGCTCGCAAGTCAAAGTCCACCAACAGTGAATGACCAATGTCAAAAGGCAAGACAAAAGATGAATTGCAGCGCCCTAGTCAAAGTCCACCAATAATAGGTGACCAATATCAAAAAAGACAAGAGGAGTGGGAACGGTTTTGTATTGTAGGTCCAAAAACCTGCTACTTTATGTATTGTAGGTCCAAGTACATATAACTTTAGGTATTGTAGGTCCAAATGCCTACAACTTTATGTATAGTGGGTCAAACGACCTGCTACTTTATGTTTTGTAGGTTCAAGAACCTACAACTTTATGTATTGTAGGTCCAAGGACCTACAACTTTAAGTTTTGTAAGTCCAAGGACCTACACCTTTATGTTTTGTTGGTCCAAAGACATGCTACTTTATGTATTGCAGGTTCAAGGACCTACAACTTTATGTATTGTAGGTCCAAGGACCTACACCTTTATGTATTGTAGGTCCAAAGACCTGCTACTTAATGTATTGTAGGTCCAAAAATTTACATGTTTTTGTATTGTAGGTCCAAAGACCTGCTATTTTTTGTATTGTAGGTCCAAAGACCAGTGCGCTTCCACTCGTCTTGTCTTTTTGACATTGGTCTGTCACTGTTGGTGGACTTTGACTTGTGCGTTTCTACTCCTCTTCTCTTTTTTTACATTGGTCACCTGTTATTGGTGGACTTTGACTTGGGCGCTGCCACTCATCTTGTCTTTTTTAGTATTGGTCAGCCACTGTTGCGCTCCCATTCGTCTTGACTTTTTGACATTGGTTAGTCACTGTTGGTGGACTTTGACTTGCGAGCTTCCACTCGTCTTATCTTTTTCACACTGGTCAGCCACTGTTGGTGGAAATTGACTTGTGCGTTCCCACTCTTCTTGTCTTTTTGACATTGGTCAGTCACATTTGGTTATGTATTGTAGTTCCAAGGACATACAACTTCATGTATTGTAGGTCCAAAGAACTGCAACTTTTTGTATTGTATGTCAAAGGCCCTACAACTTTATGTATTGTAAGTCCAAAAACATGCTACTTTATGTTTTGTGTGTCCATAGACCTACAACTTTATGTATTGTAGATCCAAACACCTGCTACTTTATGTATTTTAGGTCCAAAGACCTGTTACTTTATGTATTTTAGGTCTTAGGACATACAACTTTATGTATTGTAGGTCCAAATATCTACAACTTCATGTATTGTAGGTCCAAGGACCTACAACTTTATGTAGTATAGGCCCATACCTGCAACTTTACGTTTTGTGGTTTCAAGGACCTACAACTTTATGTATTGGAGGTCCAAAGACCTTCTGCTTTATTTATTCTAGGTCCAAAGACCTGCTAGTTGGTCCAAAGACCTGCTAGTTATTTGGACCTACAATACATAAAGTTGTATGTCCTTAGACCTACAATACATTACGTTGTAGGTCCTTGGACCCATAATACATAAAGTAGCAGGCCTTTGGACCTAAAATACATAAATTAGCAGGATTGTGAATCTACAATACATAAAGTTGTAGGTCTTTGAACAAACAAAACATGAAGTAGCAGGTCTTTGGACCTACAATACATAAAGTTGTACGGCCTTGGTCCTACAGTACATAAAGTTGCAGGTGTTTGGCCTAAAATACATAAAGTAGCATGTCTTTGGACCTACAATACATCAAGTTGTATGTCCTTGGACCTACAGTACATAAAGTAGCAGGTCATTGGACTACAATACATAACCAACTGTGACTGACCAATGTCAAAAAGACAAGATGAGTTGGAACGCACAAGTCGATGTACACCAACAGTGGCTGGCCAGTGTGAAAAAGGCAAGACCAGAGGGAGCGCACAAGTCAATGACGACCAATAATAGATGACCAATGTAAAAAAAGACAAGACGAATGTGAGCGCACAAGTCATTGTACACCAACAGTGGCTGACCAATACCAAAAAAGACAATACGAGTGGGAGCGGCCAAATCAATGTCCACCAATAATAGGTGACAAATGTCAAAAAAGACAAGACGAGTGGAAATGCACAAGTCAATGTCCACCATCAGTGGCTGACCAATACCAAAAAAGACAAAACGAGTGGCAGCGCCCAAGTCAAAGTCCACAAATAATAGGTTACCAATGTCAAAAAAGACAAGACAAGTGGAAACGCACAAGTCAAAGTCCGCCAACAGTGGCTGACCAATGTAAAAAAGACCAGTTTACCCATAACTCCTACAGTTTATCCATACCACCTACAATTTACCGTGACTGACCAATGTCAAAAGACAAGACGAGTAGGAACGCACAAGTCAAAAGTCCACCAACAGTGACTTACCAATATCAAAAAAGACAAGAGGAGTGGCAGCGCCCAAGACAAAGTCCACCAATAATAGGTGACCAATGTCAAAAAAGACAAGAGGAGTGGAAGCGCACTGGTCTTTGGACCTACAATACATAAAATAGCAGGTCTTTGGACCTACAATACATAAAGGTGTAGGTACTTGGACCCACAATACATAAAGTTGTAGGTCATTGAACCTGCAATACATAAAGTAGCAGGTCTTTGGACCTACAATACATAAAGGTGTAGGTCCTTGGACCTACAAAACCTAAAGTTGTTGGTCATTGGACCTACAATACATAAAGAAGCAGGTCTTTGGACCTACAATACATAAAGGTGTAGGTCCTTGGACCCACAATCCATAAAGTTGTAGGTCCTTGAAGCTGCAATACATAAAGTAGCAGGTCTTTGGACCTACAGTACATAAAGGTGTAGGTCCTTGGACCTACAAAACCTAAAGTTGTAGGTCCTTGTACCTACAATACATAAAGTTGTAGGTTCTTGAACCTACAAAACATAAAGTAGCAGGTCGTTCGACATACAATACATAAAGTTGTAGGCATTTGGACCTACAATACATAAAATTATATGTACTTGGACCTACAATACATAAAGTAGCAGGTTTTTGGACCTACAGTACATAAATTAGCAGGTCTTTTGACCTACAAAACATCAAGTAGCAGGTCTTTGGACGTACAATACATAAAGCAGAAGGTCTTTGGACCTCCAATACATAAAGTTGTAGGTCCTTGAACCACCAAAACATAAAGTAGCAGGTATAGGCCTACACTTCATAAAGTTGTAGGTCCTTGGACCTACAATACATGAAGTTGTAGGTATTTGGACCTACAATACATAAAGTTGTATGTCCTAAGACCTAAAATACATCAAGTAGCAGGTATTTGGATCTACAATACATAAAGTTGTAGGTCTTTGAAGACACAAAACATAAAGTAGCAGGTCTTTGGACCTACAATACATAAAGTTGTAGGGCCTTGGACCTACAATACATAAAGTAGCAGGTGTTTGGGCTAAAATACATCAAGTAGCAGATCTTTGGACTTACAATACATAACCAACTGTGACTGACCAATGTCAAAAAGACAAGAAGAGTGGGAACGCACAAGTCAATTTCCACCAACAGTGGCTGACCAGTGTTAAAAAGATAAGACGAGTGGAAGCTCGCAAGTCAAAGTCCACCAACAGTGACTGACCAATGTCAAAAAGTCAAGACAAATGGAGCGCACAAGTCAATGTCCACCAACAGTGGCTGACCAATACCAAAAAAGACAAGATGAGTGGCAGCGCGCTAGTCAAAGTCCACCAATAATAGGTGACCAATATCAAAAAAGACAAGAGAAGTAGAAACGCACAAGTCAAAGTCCACCAACAGTGACAGACCAATGTCAAAAAGACAAGACGAGTGGAAGCGCTCTGGTCTTTGGACCTACAATACATAAAATAGCAGGTCTTTGGACCTACAATACAAAAATATGTAAGTTTTTGGACCTACAATACATTAAGTAGCAGGTCTTTGGACCTGAAATACATAAAGTAGCAAGTCTTTGGACCTACAATACATAAAGGTGTAGGTCCTTGGACCTACAATACATAAAGTTGTAGGTCCTTGAACCTGCAATACATAAAGTATCAGGTCTTTGGACCTACAATACATAAAGGTGTAGGTCCTTAGACCTGCAAAACCTAAAGTTGTAGGTCCTTGAACTTACAAAACATAAAGTAGCAGGTCGTTCGACCTACAATACATAAAGTTCTAGGCATTTGGACTTACAATACATAAAGTTATATGTATTTGGACCTAAAATACATAAAGTAGCAGGTTTTTGGACCTACAATACATAAAGTTGCAGGTATTTGGTCCTACAAAACTTCATGTAGCAGGTCTTTGGACCTGCAATACATAAAGTTGTAGGTCTTTGAACACACAATACATAAAGTAGCAGGTGTTTGGACTTACAATATATGACCAACTGTGACTGACCAATGTCAAAAAGACAAGATGAGTAGGAACGCACAAGTCAATGTCCACCAACAGTGGCTGACCAGTGTGAAAAAGGCAAGACAAAAGGGAGCGCACAAGTCAATGTCCACCAATAATAGATGACCAATGTCAAAAAAGTCAAGACGAATGGGAGCGCACAAGTCAATGTCCACCAACAGTGGCTGACCAATACCAAAAAAGACAATATGAGTGGAAGCGCAAAGTCCACCAATAATAGGTGACCAATGTCAAAAAAGACAAGACGAGTAATAACGCACAAGTCAAAGTCCACCAACAGTGACAGACCATTATCAAAAAGACAAGACGAGTGGAAGCGTACAAGTCAAATTCCACCAACAGTGACTGACCAGTGTGAAAAAGACAAGACGAGTGGAAGCGCGCAATTCAAAGTCCACCAACAGTGACAGACCAATGTCAAAAAGACAAGACGAGTGGAAGTGCACTGGTCTTTGGACCTACTGTACATAAAGTAGCAGGTCTTTGGACCTACAATACAAAAATATGTAGGTTTTTGGACATACAATACATGAAGTATCAGGTGTTTGGACCTGCAATACATAAAGAAGCAGGACTTTGGACCTACAATCCATAAAGTTGTAGGTCCTTGGACCTACAATACATCAAGTTTTAGGTCCTTGAACCTACAAAACATGAAGTAGCAAGTCCTTGGATCTACAATACATAAAGTTGTAGGTATTTGAACGTACAAAACATAACGTTATATGTCCTTGGACCTACAATACATATAGTCGTATGTACTTGGACCTACAATACATAAAGTAGCAGGTCTTTGGACCTACAAAACATCAAGTTGTAGGGCTTTGGACCTACAATAAAAAAGATGTATGTTTTGGACCTACAATACATAAAGTAGCAGGTCTTTGGACCTACAATACATAAAGTAGCAGGTCTTTGGACCTACAATACATAAAGTAGCAGGTCTTTGGACCTACAATACATAAAGTAGCAGGTCGTTGGACCTACAAAACCTAAAGTTGTAGGCCCTTGGACCTACAATACATAAAGTTGTAGGTCCTTGAACCTACAAAACATAAAGTAGCAGGTCCTTGGACCTACAATACATAAAGTTGTAGGCATTTGGACCTACAATACATAAAGTTATATGTCCTTGGACCTACAATACATAAAGTAGCTGGTGTTTGGGCTAAAATACATCAAGTAGCAGGTCTTTGGACTTACAATACATAACCAACTGTGACTGAACAATGTCAAAAAGACAAGATGATTGGGAACGCACAAGTCAAAATCTGCCAACAGTGGCTGACCAATGTCAAAAAGATAAGACAAGTGGGAGCGCACAAGTCGATGTCCACCAACAGTGGCTGACCAGTGTGAAAAAGACAAGACGAGTGGAAGCGCGCAAGTCAAAGTCCACCAACAGTGACAGACCAATGTCAAAAAGACAAGACGAATGGGAGCGCACAAGCCAAATTCCACCAATAGTGACTGACTAATGTCAAACAGACAAGACGAGTGGAAGCGCACTGGTCTTTGGACCTACAATAAATAAAGTATCAGGTCTTTGGACCTACAATACATAAAGTTGTCGGTCTTTGGACCTACAATACAAAAATATGTAGGTTTTTTGGACCTACACTACATGAAGTAGCAGGTCTTTGGACCTGCAATACATAAAGGTGTAGGTCCTTGAACTTACAAAACATAAAGTAGCAGGTCCTTGGATCTACAATTCATAAAGTTGTAGGTATTTGGATCTAAAATACCTTAAGTACCAGGTCTTTGGATCTACAATATATAAAGTAGCAGGTATTTGGACCTACAATACAAAAAGATGTATGTTTTTGGATCTACAATACTTAAAGTAGCAGGTCTTTGGATCTGCAATACATAAAGTATCAGGTGGACCCACAATACATAAATTTGTAGGTCCTTGAACCTGCAATACATAAAGTAGCAGGTCTTTGGACCTACTGTACATAAAGGTGTAGGTCCTTGGACCTACAAAACCTAAAGTTGTAGGTCCTTGTACCTACAATACATAAAGTTGTAAGTTCTTGAACCTACAAAACATAAAGTAGCAGGTCGTTCGACATACAATACATAAAGTTGTAGGCATTTGGACATACAATGCATAAAAGTATATATACTTGGACCTACAATACATAAAGTAGCAGGTTTTTGGACCTACAATACATAAAGTAGCAGGTCTTTAGACCTACAAAACATAAATGTGTAGGTCATTGGACCTACAATACATAAATGTTTAGGTATTTGGAGTTACAATACATAAAGTTGTAGGTCCTTGGACCTAATATACATAAAGTAGCAGGTATTTGGATCTGCAATACATAAAGTTGTAGGTCTTTGAACACACAAAATATAAAGTAGCAGGTGTTTGGACCTACAATACATAAAGTTGTAGGGCCTTGGACCTACAATACATAAAGTAGCAGGTGTTTGGGCTAAAATACATCAAGTAGAAAGTATTTGGACTTACAATACATAACCAACTGTGACTGACCAAAGTCAAAAAGACAAGAAGAGTGGGAACGCACAAGTCAATTTCCGTCAACAGTGGCTGACCAGTGTAAAAAATATAAGACGAGTGGAAACTCGCAAGTCAAAGTCCACCAACATTGACTGACCAATGTCAAAAAGTCAAGACGAATGGGAGCGCGCTAGTCAAAGTCCACCAATAATAGGTGACCAATATCAAAAAAGACAAGAGGAGTGGAAACGTACAAGTCAAAGTCCACCAACAGTGGCTGACCATTATCAAAAAGACAAGACGAGTGGAAGCGTACAAGTCAAATTCCACCAACAATGACTGACCAATGTCAAAAAGACAAGATGATTGGGAACGCACAAGTCAAAGTCCACCAACAGTGACAGACCAATGTCAGAAAGACAAGACGAGTGGAAGTGCACCGGTCTTCGTACCTACAGTACATAAAGTAGCAGGTCTTTGGACCTACAATACAAAAATATGTAGGTTTTTGGACATACAATACATAAAGTAGCAGGTCTTTGGACCTGCAATACATAATGTAGCAGGACTTTGGACCTACAATCCATAAAGTTGTAGGTCCTTGGACCTACAATACATCAAGTTGTAGGTCCTTGAACCTACAAAACATGAAGTAGCAAGTCCTTGAATCTACAATACATAAAGTTGTAGGCATTTGAACGTACGAAACATAACGTTATATGTCCTTGGACCTACAATACATATAGTCGTATGTACTTGGACCTACAATACATAAAGTAGCAGGTCTTTGGACCTACAAAATATCAAGTTGTAGAGCTTTGGACCTACAATACAAAAAGATGTATGTTTTTGGACCTACAATACATAAAGTAGCAGGTCTTTGGACCTACAATACATAAAGTAGCAGGTCTTTGGGCCTACAATACATAAAGTAGCAGGTCGTTCGACCTACAATACATAAAGTTGTAGGCATTTCGACCAACAATACATTAAGTTATATGTACTTGGACCTACAATACATAAAGTAGCAGGTCTTTGGACCTACAATACATAAAGGTGTAGGTCCTTGGACCCACAATACATAAAGTTGTAGGTCCTTGAACCTGCAATACATAAAGTAGCAGATCTTTGGACCTACAATACATAAAGGTGTAAGTCCTTGGACCTAAAAAACCTAAAGTTGTTGGTCCTTGGAACTACAATACATAAAGTAGCAGGTCTTTGGACCTACAATACATAAAGGTGAAGGTCCTTGGACCAACAATAAATAAAGTTGTAGGTCTTTCAACCTGCAATATATAAAGTAGCAGGTCTTTGGACCTACAGTACATAAAGGTGTAGGTCCTTTGACCCACAATACATAAATTTGTAGGTCCTTGAACCTGCAATACATAAAGAAGCAGGTCTTTGGACCTACAGTACATAAAGGTGTAGGTCCTTCGACCTACAAAACCTAAAGTTGTAGTTCCTTGTACCTACAATACATAAAGTTGTAAGTTCTTGAACGTACAAAACATAAAGTACCAGGTCGTTCGAAATACAATACATCAAGTTGTAGGCATTTGGACATACAATACATAAAAATATATGTACTTGGACATACAATACATAAAGTAGCAGGTTTTTGGACCTACAATACATAAAGTAGCAGGTCTTTGGACCTACAAAACATCAATTAGCAGGTCTTTGGACCTACAATACATAAAGCAGAAAGACTTTGGACCTCCAATACATAAAGTTGTAAGTCCTTGAACCACCAAAACGTAAAGTAGCAGTCATAGGCCTACGCTACATAAAGTTGTAGGTCCTTGGACCTACAATATATGAAGTTGTAGGTATTTGGACCTACAATACACAAAGTTGTATGTCCTAAGACCTACAATACATAAAGTTGTAGGTCCTTGGACCTAAAATACATAAAGTAGCAAGTATTTGGATATACAATACATAAAGTTGTACGTCTTTGAACACACAAAACATAAAGTAGCAGGTATTTGGACCTACAATACATAAAGTTGAAGGGCCTTGGACCTACAATACATAAAGTAGCAGGTGTTTGGGCTAAAATACATCAAGTAGAAAGTATTTGGACTTACAATACATAACCAACAATAGATGACCAATGTCAAAAAAGTCAAGACGAATGGGAGTGCACAAGTCAATGTCCACCAACAGTGGCTGACCAATACCAAAAAAGACAAGATGAGTGGAAGCGCCCTAGTCAAAGTCCACCAATAATAGGTGACCAATGTCAAAAAAGACAAGACGAGTAATAACGCACAAGTCAAAGTCCACCAACAGTGACAGACCATTATCAAAAAGACAAGACGAGTGGAAGTGTACAAGTCAAATTCCACCAACAGTGACTGACCAATGTCAAAAAGACAGGATGATTGGGAACGCACAAGTCAAAGTCCGCCAACAGTGGCTGACCAGTGTGAAAAAGACAAGACGAGTGGAAGCGCGCAAGTCAAAGTCCACCAACAGTGACATACCAATGTCAAAAAGACAAGACGAGTGGAAGTGCACTGGTCTTTGTAACTACAGTACATAAAGTAGCAGGTCTTTGGACCTACAATACAAAAATATGTAGGTTTTTGGACATACAATACATGAAGTAGCAGTTCTTTGGACCTGCAATACATAAAGTAGCAGGACTTTGGACCTACAATCCATAAAGTTGTAGGTTCTTGGACCTACAATACATCAAGTTGTAGGTCCTTGAACCTACAAAACATGAAGTAGCAAGTCCTTGGATCAACAATACATAAAGTTTTAGGTATTTGAACGTACAAAACCTAAAGTTGTAGGTCCTTGGACCTAAAATACATAAAGTTGTAGGTTCTTGAACCTACAAAACATAAAGTAGCTGGTCGTTCGACCTACAATACATAAAGTTGTAGGCATTTCGACCAACAATACATCAAGTTATATGTACTTGGACCTACAATACATAAAGTAGCAGGTCTTTGGACCTACAATACATAAAGTAGCAGGTCTTTGGACCTACAAAACATCAAGTAGCAGGTCTTTGGACCTACAATACATAAAGCAGAAGGTCTTTGGACCTCCAATACATAAAGTTGTAGGTCCTTGAACCAACAAAACGTAAAGTTGCAGGTATGGGCCTACACTATATAAAGTTGTAGGTCCTTGGACATACAATGCATGAAGTTGTAGGTATTTGGACCTACAATACATAAAGTTGTATGTCCTAAGACCTACAATATATAAAGTTGTAGGTCCTTGGACCTACAATACATAAAGTTGTAGGTATTTGGACCTACAATACATAAAGTCGTAGGTCCTTGGAACTACAATACATAAAGTAGCAGGCCTTTGGACCTAAAATACATAAAGTAGCAGGTCTTTGGATCTACAATACATAAAGTTGTAGGGCCTTGGACCTACAATACATAAAGTAGCAGGTGTTTGGGCTAAAATACATCAAGTAGCAGGTCTTTGGACTTACAATACATAACCAACTGTGACTGACCAATGTAAAAAAGACAAGAAGAGTGGGAACGCACAAGTTAATGTCCACCAACAGTGGCTGACCAGTGTGAAAAAGATAAGACGAGTGGAAGCTCGCAAGTCAAAGTCCACCAACAGTGACTGACCAATGTCAAAAAGGCAAGACAAAAGGGAGCGCACAAGTCAATGTCCACCAATAATAGATTACCAATGTCAAAAAAGTCAAGACGAATGGGAGCGCACAAGTCAATGTCCAACAACAGTGGCTGACCAATACCAAAAAAGACAAGATGAGTGGCAGCGCCCTAGTCAAAGTCCACCAATATTATGTGACCAATATCAAAAAAGACAAGAGGAGTGGAAACGCACAAGTCAAAGTCCACCAACAGTGACAGACCAATGTCAAAAAGACAAGACGAGTGGGAACGCAAAAGTTAAAGTCCACCAACAGTGACTGACCAATGTCAAAAAGACAAGACGAGTGGAAGCGCACTGTTCTTTGGACCTACAATACGTAAAATAGCAGGTCTTTGGACCTACGATACATAAAGGTGTAGGTCCTTGGACCTACAATACATAAAGTTGTAGGTCCTTGAACCTGCAATACATAAAGTAGCAGGTTTTGGACTAACAATACCTAAAGGTGTAGGTCCTTGGACCTACAAAACCTAAAGTTGTAGGTCCTTGGACCTACAATACATAAAGTTGTAGGTTCTTGAACTTACAAAACATAAAGTAGCAGGTCGTTCGACCTACAATACATAAAGTTCTAGGCATTTGGACCTACAATACATAAAGTTATATGTACTTGGACCTACAATACATAAAGTAGCAGGTTTTTGGACCTACAAAACATAAAGTTGCAGGTATTTGGTCCTACAAAACTTCAAGTAGCAGGTCTTTGGACGTGCAATACATAAAGTTGTAGGTCTTTGAACACACAATACATAAAGTAGCAGGTGTTTGGACTTACAATACATGACTAACTGTGACTGACCAATGTCAAAAAGACAAGATGAGTGGGAACGCACAAGTCAATGTCCACCAACAGTGGCTGACCAGTGTGAAAAAAGCAAGACAAAAGGGAGCGCACAAGTCAATGTCCACCAATAATAGATGACCAATGTCAAAAAAGTCAAGACGAATGGGAGCGCACAAGTCAATGTCCACCAACTGTGGCTGACCAATACCAAAAAAGACAAGAGTGGCAGCGCCCTAGTCAAAGTCCACCAATAATAGGTGACCAATGTCAAAAAAGACAAGAGGAGTGGAAACGCACAAGTCAAAGTCCACCAACAATGACAGACCAATATCAAAAAGACAAGACGAGTGGAAGCGTACAAGTCAAATTCCACCAACAGTGACTGACCAATGTCAAAAAGACAAGATGATTGGGAACGCACCAGTCAAAGTCCGCCAATAGTGGCTGACCAGTGTGAAAAAGACAAGACGAGTGGAATTGCACTGGTCTTTGGTCCTACAGTACATAAAGTAGCAGGTCTTTGGACCTACAATACAAAAATATGTAGGTTTTTGGACATACAATACATAAAGTAGCAGGACTTTGGACATACAATCCATAAAGTTGTAGGTCCTTGAACCTACAAAACATCAAGTAGCAGGTCATTGGATCTACAATACATAAAGTTGTAGGTATTTGAACTTACAAAACATAACGTTATATGTCCTTGGACCTACAATACATATAGTCGTATGTACTTGGACCTACAATACATAAAGTAGCAGGTCTTTGGAACTACAAAACATCAAGTTGTAGGTCTTTGGACCTACAATACAAAAATATGTATGTTTTTGGACCTACAATACATAAAGTAGCAGGTCTTTGGACCTACAATACATAAAGTAGCTGGTCTTTGGACCTACAATACATAAAGTAGCAGGTCGTTGGAGCTACAAAACCTAAAGTTGTAGGTCCTTGGACCTACAATACATAAAGTTGTAGGCATTTCGACCTACAATACATAAAGTAGCAGGTCTTTGGACCTACAATACATAAAGTAGCAGGTATTTGGACCTACAAAACATCAAATAGCAGGTCTTTGGGCCTACAATACATAAAGCAGAAGGTCTTTGGACCTCCAATACATAACGTTGTAGGTCCTTGAAACCACAAAACGTAAAGTAGCAGGTATGGGCCTACACTACATAAAGTTGTAGGTCATTGGACCTACAACACATGAAGTTGTAGGTATTTGGACCTACAATAAATGAAGTTGTATGTCCTAAGACCAACAATACATAAAGTAGCAGGCCTTTGGACCTAAAATACATAAAGTAGCAGGTCTTTGGATCTACAATACATAAAGTTGGAGGTCTTTGAACACACAAAACATAAAGTAGCAGGTTTTTGGACCTACAATACATAAAGTAGCAATTATTTGGACCTACAATACATAAAGTTGTATGTCCTTGGAATTACAGTACATAAAGTAGCAGGCAATTGGCCTACAATACATAACCAACTGTGACTGACCAATGTCTGACCAGTGTGAAAAAGATAAGACGAGTGGAAGCGCGCAAGTCAAAGTCCACCAACAGTGACAGACCAATGTCAAAAAGACAAGACGAGTGGGAGCGCACAAGTCAAATTCCACCAACAGTGACTGACTAATGTCAAAAAGACAAGACGAGTGGAAGCACTCAAGTCGAAGTCCACCAACAGTGGCTGACCAATGTCAAAAAGACAAGATGAGTGGAAGCGCACTGGTCTTTGGAACTACAATACAGAAAGTAGCAGGTCTTTGGACCTACAATACATAAAGTAGCAAGACTTTGGACCTACAATACATAAAGTTGTAGGACTTTGGCCCTACAATACAAAAATATGCAGGTTTTCGGACCTACAACACATGAAGAAGCAGGTCTTTGGACCTGCAATACATAAAGGTGTAGGCCCATGGACCTACAATACATAAAGTTGTAGGTCCTTGAACTTACAAAACATAAAGTAGCAGGTCCTTGGATCTACAATTCATCAAGTTGTAGGTAGGTCTTTGGTTCTACAATATATAAAGTAGCAGGTCTTTGGACCTACAATAAAAAAAGATGTATGTTTTTGGACCTACAAAACGTAAAGTTGTAGTTCCTTGGACCTACAAAAGTTAAAGTCCACCAACAGTGGCTGACCAATTTCTAAAAGATAAGACAAGTGGGAGCGCACAAGTCGATGTCCACCAACAGTGGCTGACCAGTGTGAAAAAGACAAGACGAGTGGAAGCGCGCAAGTCAAAGTCTACCAACACTGACAGACCAATGTCAAAAAGACAAGATAAATAAAGTAGCAGGTCTTTGGACCTACAATACATAAAGTTGTAGGTCGTTGGACCTACAATACAAAAATATGTAGGTTTTTGGA
This sequence comes from Lamellibrachia satsuma, assembly GCA_033239005.1. NCBI lineage: Eukaryota > Metazoa > Annelida > Polychaeta > Sabellida > Siboglinidae > Lamellibrachia > Lamellibrachia satsuma. The sequence goes on along the minus strand of BSQZ01000181.1, from coordinate 56,914 downwards.
CCTACAATACATGAAGTAGCAGGTCTTTGGACCATCAATACGTAAAGGTGTAGGCCCTTGGATCTACAATACTTAAAGTTTTAGATCCTTGAACCTACAAAACATAAAGTAGCAGGTCCTTGGATCTACAATTCATAAAGTTGTAGGTATTTGGACCTAAAATACAAAAAGATGTATGTTTTTGGACCTACAATATTTAAAGTAGCAGGTCTTTGGATCTACAATACATTAAGTAGAAAGTCTTTGGACCTACAATACATAATGTTGTAGGTCCTTGGACCTACAATACATAAAGTTGTAGGTTCTTGAACCTACAAAACATAAAGTATCAAGTCTTTGGACCTACAATACATAAAGTTGTAGTTATTTGGACCTACAATACATAAAGTTGTATGTCCTTAGACCTACAATACATAAAGTTGTAGGTCCTTGGACCCACAATACATTAAGTAGCTGGCCTTTGCACCTAAAATACATAAAGTAGCAGATCTTTGAATCTACAATACATAAAGTTGTATGTCTTTGAACACACAAAACATCAAGTAGCAGGTCTTTGGACCTACAATACATAAAGTTTTAGGGCCTTAGACCTACAATACATAATGTTGCAGGTGTTTGGCCTAAAATACATCAATTAGCATGTCTTTAGACATACAATAAAAAAAGTTGTATGTCCTTGGACCTACAGTACATAAAGTAGCAGGTCATTGGCCTACAATACATAACCAACTGTGACATACCAATGTCAAAAAGACAAGATGAGTGGGAACGCTCAAGTCGATGTACACCAACAGTGGCTGACCAGTGTGAAAAAGGCAAGACCAGAGGGAGCGCACAAGTCAATGTCCACCAATAATAGATGACCAATGTCAATGTCAAAAAAGTCAAGACGAATGGGACCGCACAAGTCAATGTCCACCAACAGTGGCTGACCAATACCAAAAAAGACAAAACGAGTGGCAGCGCCCAAGTCAAAGTCCACAAATAATAGGTGACCAATGTCAAAAAAGACAAGACGAGTGGAAACGCACAAGTCAAAGTACGCCAACAGTGGCTGACCAATGTAAAAAAGACCAGTTTACCCATAACTCCTACAGTTTATCCATACTTCCTACATTTTACCGTGACTTACCAATATCAAAAAGACAAGACGAGTGGAAGCTTACAAGTCAAATTCCACCAACAGTGACTGAACAATATCAAAAAGACAATACGAGTGGGAACGCAAAAGTTAAAGTCCACCAACAGTGACTGACCAATGTCAAAAAGACAAGATGATTGGGAACGCACAAGTCGAAGTCCGCCAACAGTGGCTGACCAATGTCAAAAAGATAAGACAAGTGGGAGCGCACAAGTCAATGTCCACCAACAGTGGCTGACCAGTGTGAAAAAGACAAGTCGATTGGAAGCGCGCAAGTCAAAGTCCACCAACAGTGACAGACCAATGTCAAAAAGACAAGACGAGTGGGAGCGCACAAGCCAAATTCCACCAACAGTGACTGACTAATGTCAAAAAGACAAGACGAGTGGAAGCACACAAGACGAAGTCCACCAACAGTGGCAGACCAATGTCAAAAAGACAAGACGAGTGGAAGCGCACTGGTCTTTGGACATACAATACATAAAGTAGCAGGTCTTTGGACCTACAATACCTAAAGTAGCAAGACTTTGGACCTACAATACATAAAGGTGTAGGCCCTTGGACCTACAATACATAAAGTTGTAGGTTCTTGAACCTACAAAACATAAGTAGCAGGTCCTTGGACCTACAATACATAAAGTTGTAGGCATTTGGACCTACAATACATAAAGTTATATGTCCTTGGACCTACAATACATAAAGTCGTATGTCCTTGGACCTACAATACATAAAGTAGCAGGTCTTTGGACCTACAATACATAAAGTAGCAGGTCTTTGGACCTACAAAACATCAAGTTGTAGGTCTTTGGACCTACAATATTAAAAGATGTATGTTTTTTGACCTACAATACTTAAAGTAGCAGGTCTTCGGACCTACAATACATAAAGTAGCAGGTCTTTGGAACTACAATACATAAAGCAGCAGGTCTTTGGACCTCCAGTACATAAAGTTGTAGGTCTTTGAACCCACATAACGTAAAGTAGCAGGTATGGGCCTACACTACATAAAGTTGTAGCTCATTGGACCTACAATACATGAAGTTGTAGGTATTTGGACCTACAATACATAAAGTTGTATGTCCTTATACCTACAACACATAAAGTTGTAGGTCCTTCGACCTACAAAACATAAAGTATCAGGTATTTGGACCTACAATACATAAAGTTGTAGGTATTTGGGCCTACAATACATAAAGTTGTATGTCCTTAGACCTACAATACATAAAGTTGTAGGTCCTTGGACCTACAATACGTAAAGTAGCAGGCCTTTGGACCTAAAATATATTAAGTAGCAGGTCTTTGGATCTACAATACATAAATTTATAGGTCTTTGAACACACAAAACAAAAAGTAGCAGGTCTTTGGACCTACAATACATAAAGTTGTAAGGCCTTGGACCTACAATACATAAAGAAGCAGGTGTTTGGCCTAAAATGCATGGAGTAGCAGGTCTTTGGACCTACACCTACAATACATAAAGTTGTATATCCTTGGACCTACAGTACATAAAGTAGCAGGTCATTGGCCTACAATACATAACCAACTGTCAATGTCAAAAAGACAACATGAGTGGGAACGCAAAAGTCAATGTCCACCAACAGTGGCTGACCAGTGTGAAAAGGACAAGACAAGTGGAAGCTCGCAAGTCAAAGTCCACCAAGAGTGACTGACCAATACCAAAAAAATACAAGACGAGTGGCAGCGCCCAAGTCAAAGTCCACCAATAGTAGGTGACCAATGTCAAAAAAGACAAGACGAGTGGAAACGCACAAGTCAAAGTCCGCCAACAGTGGCTGACCAATGTCAAAAAAGACCAGTTTACCCATAACTCTTACAGTTTATACATACCTCCTACAATTTACCTATAACTACAATTAATCATACCTCCTACAGTTTATCCGTTACTCCTACAGTTTACCCATAATTCCTACAGTTTACCCATAACTCCTACAGTTTACCCATAGTTCCTTCAATTTACCAACACCTCCTACAGTTTACCCATATTTCCTATAGTTTACCTATAATTTCTACATTTTATCCATAATTCATACAGTTTACTCATAATTCTTACAGGTTACTCATAACTCCTACAGTTTACCCATAGTTCCTACAGTTTACTCATTACTCCTACAGTTTACCCATAATTCCTACAATGTACCCATACCTCCTACAGTTTACCCATAATTCCTACAGGTTATCCATAATTCCTACAATTTACCCATAATTCCTACAGGTTACCCATAACTCCTACAGTTTACCCATAATTCTCAATGTCCACCAAAAGTGACAATGTCAAAAAGACAAGACTAGTGGGAGCGCACAAGTCAAAGTCTACCAACAGTGACTTATTTCTTCAAGTTGTATATAAAAGTGGCTTGTTTCCTTCAAGTTGCGTATGACAATGTCTTGTTTTCTTCAAGTTGTATATGACACTGTCTTGTTTTCTTCAAGTTGTGTATGACAATGTCTTGTTTTCTTCAAGTTGGCTGACCAGTGTGAAAAAGACAAGACGAGTGGGAGCGCACAAGTCAAATTCCACCAACAGTGGGTGACCAATGTCAAAAAGACAAGACGAATGGGAGCGTATAAGCCATAGTCCCCCAACAGTGATTGTCCTATGCCAAAAAGACAAGACGAGTGGGAGCGCACAATCCAAAGTCCACCAACACTGACAGACCAGTGTCAAAAAGACAAGACGAGTGGGATGAGTGGGAGCGCACAAGCGAACCAAAATCCAACAACAGTGATTGACCAATGTCAAAAAGATAAGACTAGTTTGAGTGCCCAAGTTAAAGTCCACTAACAGTGGCTGATCAATGTCAAAAAGACAAGACGAATGGAAGCGCACAAGTCAAAGTCCACCAATAATAGGTGACCAATGTCAAAAAAGACAAGACGAATGGGAGCGCACAAACCAAAGTCCACCAACAGTGACTGACCAATACCAAAAAAGATATGACTAGTCGGAGTGCACAAGTCAAAGTCCACCAATAATAGGTGACCAATGACAACAAAGACAAGACGAGTTGGAGCGCACAAGTCAAAGCCCACCAATAATAGGTGACCAATGTCAAAAAAGACCAGTTTACCCATAACTCCTACAGTTTATCCATACCTCCTACAATTTACCTATAACTACAATTTATCTTACCTCCTACAGTTTACCCGTAACTCCTACAGTTTACCCATAATTCCTACAGTTTACCCATAACTCCTACAGTTTACCTATAATTCCTACAGTTTACCTATAATTCCTACATTGTATCCATAATTCCTTTTTACTCATAATTCCTACAGGTTACCCCGGGTTTTTCCCTGTTTGAACCGGTATACAAAAATTCCATAACTTCGTTCGAACGTTCCAGAAAGCGGCGGTGTTTTTGTTGACCTTGACCTTTTGACTTCGCGGTGTTTTTGCAGACACGTGGTGGAATAGACGATACGTAGGTGTCGACGCGAAACGACATATGTCGAAAAGTTCTCTATATAATGAAATGATGCAATATGTATCGTATAGCTTACATGCACGGCTACGTTTTTCCCGTTGCATGCACGAACATTCGTCCGCTAGGTTTCAGTCTGTTTAGCAGGGTGAAAATGTGGGATCGTGTTTCTTTTCGTGAGCGTGGAAAATTCCATGACGTCGTTCGAACGTTCCAGAAAAGAAGAAAAAAAACTACATGAAACAGGTTCAAACCGGTTTGAACCGATTCAAACCGATTCTGTACCCAGAAACATCTCGAAAAGCGCGCCATAATGGTCAGTAGTAAACCGAACCGCCACTGTCATCACAATCGTTCCTCCTGTATGTTCTTTTAGGGTTAGGGTCAGGATTCGTATTAGGGTTCACTACAGACGACAGAATTAGGGTTACTAACCCTAACCCTAACTGGTATTTATATAAGTACAAAAGGTCGGTGACCTTTGACCTTTGACTTTCATTAGGGTTACCAACCCTAACCCTAACCCTAACTTACAAATATTCCTACAGTTTACCAGTTTTTTCTAACCCTAACCCCAACTGGCAATTGAAAAAGTTCAAAAGGTCGGTGACCTTTGACCTTTCATTAGGGTTACAAACCCTACAGGGTTCGTATTAGGGTTCACTACAGACGATATAATTAGGGTTACTAATACTAACCCTTACCCTAACTGACAATTGTATAAGTACAAAAGGTCGGTGACCTTTGACTTTCGACCTTGCCCTGCAGCGCCGTCTGGTAATCGTATCAGAGCAAAACAACATGGCAGCAAAACAAGATGGCAGCCTTCATAGAGTGGTCACCAACAGTATGAATACAAAAGGGTGAAGCAAAACAAGATGGCAGCCTCCATAGAGCGGTCACCAACAGTATAATCGCGAAAGAGTGAAGCAAAACAAGATGGCAGCCTCCATAGAACGGTCGCCAACAGTATAATCGTAAAAGGGTGACGTGACTGTTCTCGACCAATAAGAACCGTCGACACAATTGAACCGTAGCGCCCCTTGGCGACGGTTTCACCACAAAAGGGTGCAATTTTTTGGTAATTTATGCTAATTTATACAAATGAGCTGTGACGTCATAGGTCACGTGACGACTCTCGACCAATCACAACCGTCGACACAATTGATCGGTAGCGCTCTGTGGTGGTGAAACTGCTATCGAACAATCAAATGAGCCCCAAAATCTGCCCCACATTTGAGCGATAATAGGGGATTATACCGTGGCGCCCCTGGCGGCAATAAGCGTACGACCAATCAGAACGCTCCATTTCAAATTTCGACCAATCAGAATGAAGCAAATTGCCCCACAATTTTTGATGTATCAGATGCTCCCATATACTACTCAGTAGACTAACCAACGAGGATATGCGATAACGGAATACCGGAACTATTTTTCACTTGTTGACTAGATAGATGCATCGCTTATGACAGTTTTACTACTAGCGATTAGTGATTTACTGAACTTCCGTAATAGTTGTCTATCTTTGGAGAAATGGAAACCACAGACGAAGAGTCTAGTTCGACAGGCCACACGGAAACAACGTTTCACAGTCGTAAAGTGTCACCGAGTGTGCGAGTCACGCTCCAGACTCCAGGTCGGCTTCGCCTTTGTTGACGTTGGATTCAGGAAAAATGACAACAGCGCTTTGACTGTCAACGATTCCTTAATAGGTAATATGATGTGGTCATCCTGTGGAAACTGCGTCCCGATGTCTGCGCCCGTTTACGTTGAGTCATCATGCTGCGCCGAGTGGGGAGCGGTGGTCTAATGGTTAGAGCACCCGCCTGTCTATCGAGAGGACGGTGGTTCGATTCCACCTCCGCCGTTTCGAAGCTTGGGCAATTTCGTTCACCCTACTTTGCCCGTGTCTTTCGGAAGAGACACTAAAAGCCGTTGGTCCAAACTCCTGCGTTAGCTCAAGATTGGGCTGTTTGGAGTATAACTACTTGAGACTTGAGGAAGCTACTATGCCTAGGGTTAGGCTATGGCTATGCAGCACCGTGTGCCCGACCGTGTTGGTGCTTCAAGCACCGTCCGAAGGCGAAGACGATGATTTTGTAGTGACATGCACAAACAGGGCGGTGCTAGATGTTGGTCTGCTGTCATTGCATGATTTGCGTGCTGACTCATTGATGCGCCCTATAGCTAGCAGGTCAGTAATTCAATATAGACAAATTGTGAGGTACCCACAGTATGCAGCAGATCAAAAAACAACCTGGAAAACTACAAAAATCCCCACTAAAATATTAATAACTGAATGATGTGAATGCCTTCTTATCCATTTCCCACTTCTGTCAACAAAAATGTTACTTGCAGCATCTTGCATGTCACTACACACAATTTCTTTTATTTTGAGACCAACATAAAATATATCAAAAGTTTATTCACATAGATAAACAATTACAAAAGAAATAAGGCTAACTAGAACGACTGAAACCAAGACTAAACATTGACTAAAACAGTGACTTCTACCACCGGGAAATACAACCTGGAACATGGATATCACAGTTACACACATCATTATTATGCCACAACTCATCAAATATACTGGTAGTTTAGCTTAGGACATAAATTATATTTATAAAGCCAAGGCATTTTAATAATAATGTAACTGTTTCACCATCATCATCTGTACCAATAGCAATACACTACTTGTTTTGACTGGACAGTAAATGTACACCAATCATGTGTACCAATACTACTCGTTCTGACTGACAGTAAATGTACACCAATCATGCATACCTACACACTTCTTGTTCCTACCAACAGTAAATGTACACCAATTATCTCATTATGAAATCTGCACCATTTCACTACTTCTTCTGACAGTAAATGTACACCAATCATGTATATCCAATATACTACTTGTTCTGACTGAATCTACTACTTGTTCCTACCGACAGCAAATGCAAACCAAGCGTCTCATTCTCTACCAAATACACTACTTTTACTGAGAGTAAATGTACATCAATCATATGTATCAATACCCTACTTGTTCTGACTGATAGTACTTGCACACCAATCATCTGTTCCAATACACTACTGACAGTAAATATACACCAATACACTACTTATTCTGACTGATAGTACATGTACACCTAATATATTCAATTCACCTTTCACTCATCCAGGGGTAGAAATCAGCACACTTGCTCCTGACAGATACTTCAGTATCCGAAAAACCAGGCATGAGGACAACCTGTGTCACAGTGTATGGCTGTTTGGTGTGTGGCGCAGAAAAGTGACATTAGTTTTTCTCACGAATGACAAACTTCTTCTCTTTCTCATATGTGTCGGAGCTGCTTGAGTCACCCTCGGTTATGTCGCTGTTATCACATAGTGTGCATCATCTGCACCAATGTCTTTGTTCTCACTGAATCTGATGGAAGCTTCACATAGGAGTAGTCATCATCAACGTTCATTGGTGCAATAATGTCATCCGTGACTACAGCAGCATTCGCGAAGTGTCGCACTTGAAATATCGTTACCGGATCGATTTGCATTTCAGCATCAGTTGTCGATGGTGTCACAGCAGTAGTAGCAGTGATGGCACTAAAGGTGACATCCGTAATGTCAAGTTTGACGGTATCACCTGTAGCGCTGGATGCTTCAAAACTAGTACCTGTACTTGTACGAACCAATGGTGAATCCTTCATCTGAAAAGATTACATATACAGTGACTTGAACATTTTACAAAATTCATCTTTTGCATAATAAATCACAATATGAGAAACTTTCTCTTGTATATATTATTTTTAGAATATGAGTGCCAGTGTCATATAGATTATATAAAGTAATCAACAACAGGGAAAAGCATTTTCCCTGTGGAGCCATGTTAATTCAACCAATGGGTGTTGCACTGATCTCTTTGACGAATGCCACTGGTAAGATAACCAAACGCATGTAACCAAAATTGTAGCATCCTAGCTCCAAAGTGCATTATATTATCTAATCAACATTGCACTGTTTTCAATGGGCCAGGGAGGTCAAAATTCTATAAGGGGTCCAAATTCCATATCCAAATATGGACCCATAGGTACACTTTCTATGGGGTTCCTTATTTTATATCTGACACCCGATTTAGAACACATAATGCATGAATATTGTTATTGGACCAAATGCAGATCTATGCTTGTGACATCTTTATCTTATAAATGCTGCACGCACACACGCATACCTGCCTCACCTGCCCACACGTATATGTATATATGTAAATATATATATATAATTATTAGGTATTATACTGAAAGCAGCTGCTAGATAGTATGGTGCATAGACAAAAGCCCCTCCCGACAAAAGCCCCACATACATAAGCCTGTTTCAATTAAATTATACTGTTCATGACTGTTGCTGTAGTGCACGGAGACAAGATATTGTCATGAGTATACTTCAGGCATGTGGTCAATTCCATCCCGGAATTGGAATTTACCCTAAATTCCAGTTCCGGAATTGGAATAGATTTTCGAAAATTAGTTGGAATTGGAATTGATTTTTTTTTGGAATTGATTTTTTGGGAATTGTAATTGATTTTGTTGGAATTATTGACTTGATGCTGTTAATCATTACCCCTATATTTACTTATATTACTTTTAAAATCATATTTGTCTGCTATTAGCATGTCACCCTGAATCTGGTAACAGCCAGGAAGCTTTCAATATTACAGCATAGACACTGTCTACTCTGTTATTGAAACGTTGTGAACAAGAACAATACAATCAAGCATTTGCATCAAAAATAAATACTAAGTTACTGTAACAGACAGTAAAACCAAAATCAGACCATTCAGGCCTCATTTTCTTTCTCAGTGTACAAGGTTTATTTACAGAGATTGCCAATTAAGGGCACCTGCCTGCTCATTCCCTTTGTGTTAGAGAGGAAGCCTGCCCCACTTGAATGCAGCCCCTTGTTTATCCAAGCCTAATGTTCAGCCCACAAGTTTCCCAAACTAAACAGGTCACTGGTCACCTGTACAATGCTACTATATGTGGCTGTAGGGTTTGCCCTTTGAAGTAATTAAAAAATTCCCCATGGAGAATACATGTTGGAGATTAGGATGTTGAAGACCCAAACTTTACAGTAAATTTGATGAAATATCAATGATACCACAACTGATAGTGATATAAATGGGTTGCGGTCACATGCCCCCGCCCCAGACATTTGCTCCTAAGACACTTGCCCCCCCCCCGACATCTGCCTCTTAGTATATTTGCACCCCCCCTCCGGACATCTGCCCCCTTTTCCTATGATAGTTGACAAGTCAAAATCAGTTTGCAGTTGTATCATTATTACTACAATAACATAACATTTAATGACAAGTCGAAGTCACTTTAGCCTAATGCAATGGCCTATCTCCTAGAGTGTGTATGAGATGATCTCGTCACCAGTTGTCTTCCAGGTATCATTGATAGTCAGATCAGTGGTGGAAGTTGGGTCATTGGGGTGATGCTTCCACGAACAGTGGTGGACAGTAACAAGTCAGAGATCAGCTGGTTTGGAGTGCCCCTGGTATTAGCTGCCTTAGTTTTCAGGTCCTCACGGACCTTGGCAGCTTCTATCTGTGCCGTGTCACCATCATGGTTGCAAACAGTCCTGTTGCTCACATTCTGGATCTGGAGATCAGATCAGTGACCACAGCACCCTTGTATGACCAGGATCGACGCTGGCTTCACTCCCATTGAAGAGTAATATTGGTCCCCCTTCTTGGTGTAGGCATGACGCTCAAAACATAGCTTATGACCTCCTCAGATGCTAGTAGTAATTTCCATGGTGAATTTATAAGTGAATTCTGAAAACTCTGGCTTGTGCACCCAGTTTTATAGGAAAATGGCGTCACTCCAACTATCCATGGTAAATGCAATTCAAAAGTAACCTTGTTGAGATGGCTTCTTTCAAATATCCTCAATTGTCATAACATGTCCAGGTCCTAATGTCACTGGCTTCTTCCACAATTGCAATAAAGATAATCCTTTGATTACAGGATCATCTCCAACTACATAAAGTAATTTACTTGGCTGATCTGGCACAAAGAACATTAATTGCAATTAGGGTAATATATATCTTGAATTCATGTTCAGAAATAAAAAAATAAGTTAAAAAAATATTTCTTAAAAACACTTACAAATAATCCAGAAGATACGAACAGGGAGCAAATGTCCAAATTCTTAATAAGGCAAGGGGCTAATGTCTGGGGCAAGTGTCCTAGGGACAAGTGACAAAGGGGCAAATGTCCGGGAGGGGGGCAAATGACCTGGACCCGATATAAACAGGGGAAACTGTTCAAAACTCAGATTAACGAAACAACTGTCCAGGGTTGTCCAAAATGTCTGGTTTTGTTAGCAAAAATCCAGGAGAGGTGTCGCAGCAGAAAGTATATAAGAAATGGCTGAATGCCATTTTAAAGATTTATGGCAAACCTGTACGTGTTAAAACGAATTGGATTTGAATTTTTCTCTAGCCTCGGATTTTAAAAGTTGGAATTGATAAATTCGAATTGATTTTTTGCAAGGCGGAATTAGAACAGATTTTTTGGAATTGACAAAACATAATTGACCCCATGCCTGATATACTTCCTTCATATGTATAGCTTGTACTAATACTATTGTGGGTTGCCGACAGTTGCCCCCTCCCCCCACGATATTCATTACAGTGTTATCAGTCGACTTAGAATAAAATGTAATTAATACATGTCTTTATGAACTTCCGGTTATTACATGTGGGGTTTAATCTGATCAATAAAGCAAATTAATTTTATATAATTTTGTCTTATTGTCGAGTCAAAATAATTCAGACAGAAATTGTAAAGTGTCATTATAGAAAGCAGACATGTAATTTGACTGTGTTCAACTGGGTAGATGACGATGCCCTAGTTAGTTTCCTTTCCAGCTAGACATTGGGTAAAATACATTTTACTTAACTATTTAAATACATTTAAAAAGTTTTTGTAACTGCATTTGCACTTAATCACAATGAAAGTATTTGTATTTAAATATTCCCATAAAGAATTTGAAATGTAAACAGCAACAGCAGGCTTCTGTTACACTATAGTCTATACTGTCTTTTGGTCGTGTTTCTCCCCATGTAACCCACCCCCTTAGCCTTACGCTTGTCTCTGGGTCTTAGTCTCAGACTCAGAAGGTGTTTCATTTAGAACACAGGAGTATGAGACTTATTATGACTGTCAATAAATAATATCAAATTATTTTCTTGAATAATTTTGCCTAGTACATACGCCCATGTTATAAGGCTGCTGTATATCCTGTAGCACTTACTGAATTATTTTTATTGTTTTGAGTACGGCCACATTATGTCTGATCACGTCGAAAATAAATCGGAGGATTGGAAAACACTCGTAATTATATCAAACTATTAACACTTACTCGCACTTTATTGTATTCATACATTTTGATTTACTATGGGTCATATATATGCTGACGTTGAAGCACAACTGTGCTAATTGGAGTGGAACTATATTGTAATCGTAGTGATAAGCCACAATGGTAACGGTAATCCAATTTACTAACCTGGTTTCGGCTCGTCGCTTCCTAAGCATCGCTCTGCCTTCTGATACCTGCCGTTTCCTGGTCGAAGAATAGTCTGTACATGCATGGTCATATGCGGAAACAAGATCTAAAATGGAACGGTGTCTTTGACCAAGAATGACATCTTGATGCTCACCGTCTGTCCATGCTCATCACATACGTCTTTTGTCTTGTAATCTGCATCGGAAAAGTGGTCTCTCGCAGAGCCTGCGGCTGGCGGACACGCCAATTTCCGCATTTGCAACCACCTTTACCGTAGCAAATTCTTCTTCGGAAGTCGATAAAAAGTATTTTGTTTGCATTTGTAGTACTAGTTGATATATCCAGGAGCCGTCCAGTTCACACCAGTTTTCTTTTTTTCGATTTTCCATGCGTTTCGGTCGTTTTTCCGAGAGGTAATGCGTCGTCGGTCATATTGATTTACTGTGTGAACGCGGTGCCAGGAGCTCGTACTCAAACCACTCTGCCTCTGAGCCACCCCGCAGAGCAATGGCGCCGCCCAGTGTAGATAATGGCAAAGTTAAAAAGGATATTACAAAATTACCGTAGCGTTGCGCCCATCATATAAGGGTGATATATACTGTAAATGGTATGTTATTATGTTTGGGCTATGGTTGTTCGAGTGCTTCACTCCCCCTTTAATGAGGGCATGTGGCAGGTGTCTCAACCTACCGTCTCCCACCTTTTTAGAGCCAACCCCCACTTAATGCAACACCCCGTCATTAACTATATTTAGTAATCCACATTTATTGAGTTTTTGCTATATATCATTCATATCTTCAAAAATGTGTGGGTAAAATAAAAATTAACAATTGGTCAGGCAACTACAGGTTGCTATTTCTTCTACACGGTGTGTACGCTTATTTGCATCCATAATTATGTTTGTGCATAGCATGTTTTTGTTGCCAATGATATCAGTATTACTTTTTCATTACGCTAAAATGGGTACATTGATTGATTGGTTTAACCAATGAGAGTAGTGTATTATACCTATTAAGCGTTCGGCCCCTAATTAACATACACCCCTTTATTAATCAGCAGGATTCATAATTATTGTAATTTTATTAGTGTGGAACAACTGCAAAGTGTCGCCATCTGGTGTTATTCCGTTGCCACCACTTTTCATTTGTTCGACACTAGTCCCCAAATGACACTAATAGTGTTAAACAGTTAGCTTATTAACTAAAAACAAAAATGTTGATGTATACTTATAAAAACAGATTCTTTGAAATGTTTTCATGTCAAGCGTAGTGTACGCTTATTAGGTCGAATACGGATGTTCATCTCTCACAACATCTTTAGCTACAACAAGCAGACCTCTTTTGTTGTTTTATTATAAAGTTTACTTGTACATGGTCCTCTAAATAAACATGTTTAATAAAGAGATTGAACAATCACTGCCCTGTGTGAGACAAACTAGTCCCGGTACTTGTCTCACTGATAATGGTCCTCCAAATAAACATGTTTAATGAAGAGATTGAACAATCACTGCCCTGTGTGAGACAAACTAGTCCCGGTACTTGTCTCACTTATCATGGTCCTCCAAATAAACATGTTTAATAAAGAGATTGAACAATCACTGCCCTGTGTGAGACAAACTAGTCCCGGTACTTGTCTCACTGATAATGGTCCTCCAAATAAACATGTTTAATAAAGAGATTGAACAATCACTGCCCTGTGTGAGACAAACTAGTCCCGGTACTTGTCTCACTGATAATGGTCCTCCAAATAAACATGTTTAATGAAGAGATTGAACAATCACTGCCCTGTGTGAGACAAACTAGTCCCGGTACTTGTCTCACTGATCATCTCACGGTACATTTGAGATTGTCCCTGAAGACCAGAAACCTTCAAGAAACGTTCTCCTCCTTATTCCACCCACACAAATCCACAAGAAATTAAATTCTGACAGTTTCACTCAAAGCCTCAGGTTATTTAGTGCGTCGCGAACTGATTCCGTTGATGTTCCTATCTGTAGCGCGTGAATAGCTTAAGTAAAGCATGAAGTCGCTTTACAAGAAGAGTGTACTTTTGTTAGTATCATTGAAATAATTTACTTTGAATGTGTTGATGTTTCAGCATTCGATTGACTGCGGGGGAGGTACAGGTATGTTCATTCGATTGATTGCGGGGGAGGTACAGGTATGTTCATTCGATTGACTGCGGAGGAGGTACAGGTATTTTCATTCGATTGACTGCGGGGGAGGTACAGGTATGTTCATTCGATTGACTGCGGGGGAGGTACAGGTATGTTCATTCGATTGACTGCGGGGGAGGTACAGGTATGTTCATTCGATTGACTGCGGGGGAGGTACAGGTATGTTCATTCGATTGACTGCGGGGGAGGTACAGGTATGTTCATTCGATTGACTGCGGGGGAGGTACAGGTATGTTCATTCGATTGACTGCGGGGGAGGTACAGGTATGTTCATTCGATTGACTGCGAGGGAGGTACAGGTATGTTCATTCGATTGACTGCGGGGGAGGTACAGGTATGTTCATTCGATTGACTGCGGGAGAGGTACAGGTATGTTCATTCGATTGACTGCGGGAGAGGTACAGGTATGTTCATTCGATTGACTGCGGGGGAGGTACAGGTATGTTCATTCGATTGACTGCGGGAGAGGTACAGGTATGTTCATTCGATTGACTGCGGGCGAGGTACAGGTCGTGTTCATTTGATTGACTGCGGGGGAGGTACAGGTATGTTCATTCGATTGACTGCGCGGGAGGTACAGGTCGTGTTCATTCGAATGACTGCGGGGGAGGTACAGGTCGTGTTCATCATTGTCAACTCTTCTCTCATTGTCGTCATCCGCGGGCCGCGGACCACCAACTGGGTGTTGTCTACCGTGATGAGCACGGAGAGGAAGCTACATGTCGCAACTGGCTGGCAGTGGTCTTACGACTGGTGGAAACGGAGTAGTCAGCACGTCTCAACATCGCACCATCCTTCTTCGCGTCGCTACTTCGTGCTCATCCCGGACATCACAGGACCGGTACCTAACTGACGTCGACCCGTCGCGTCGCGTTCACTTCAGGCGTTGTACGGTGTCGCCGTTTATTGGACTTTGATGTTTAATAAGATTTTTAAATGATTACTATTCAAAGCAAAAGATCGCATATGTTGTAGGTTTTTTAAAGAAACGCATTTTTTGTAACGATTGTAGAATTTTTTTAATTTAATTAAATTGTTATTATTAAGATAAAAGGTTAACCGTAATTTTTGAATTTAATAACACTATTATTAAGATTAAAGGATGGCCGTCCCCAGATGTTAGTTTGAGGTGCCGCAGACCGCCGATGTTGTTGGAAATATGAAGTCACTGCCGATGGAAAGCCGACTGTCACTCCGGGTGGGCGAGGGCCCATTGGTGGTATATGAGCATCCCGGAGTCGCGCTGATGTGTCTATTTAAGTATTTGGGAGGGAGGTGACCCTTTTATCAATTTAGTAAACTATCCTGCTGTTCTATCTTTTTCAAATAATCTCCTTCTGTTTGAACTAATTTCCCAATAGGCATAAACCGTGCGCAAAATAAAAATTAAAATATTTTTGTGATACGTTTTTAATTTTAAATGGCTACTTATTCAATAAACGGTGTCTTCAAGATTTATAAAAGTGCGCCCTTTTATTAAAACCTTAATTGTATTCTTTAAAAATCTCCATTACTAGACTCTCCTTCCTTCCAATTAGTTAAATCTACACATCTGGCGCGGGATGGGTGGTCACAGCCGGCTGGCAGCGCTTCCAGCGACCTCAACCAACCCGACGAAAGCAGCTCGCTCCTCTATATTTGTAAACTGTTTGAACTTATACCATGAGGGTAAACATGTTCTTTGCGAAATGTAACGTATCGGAGAAATCTGATAACGGCCGATCGCCACTTCGGTGTTGAGATGGATAGCGTAACTGCTGACGGAGAGTACGTGGTCGTGGTCACTGTTCCGAGGGGGCTGGGACTCCTCAAGGGACGGCTCTCCTGGCGCTGTGACGTAGCACCAGACTGCTGACGGAGAGTAGGTGATCGTGGTCACTGTTCCGAGGGGTCTGGGACTCCTCAAGGGACGGCTCCCCTGGCGCTGTGACGTAGCACCAGACTGCTGACGGAGAGTAGGTGATCGTGGTCACTGTTCCTTGGGGTATGGGACTCCTCAAGGGACGGCTCCCCTGGCGCTGTGACGTAGCATCCAGCGCCACGACAAAAAGGAATACAAACACAGCGACAACGTATGACGCCAGTGAAAGCCTGGTGGAGGCAGATCTGTAATGGATGATACAACGAAACTGTTTGTGATCAATTAAGATTTTTAGTCCACGAGTCAATGAACCGTGATACATTTGTTGTTGTGGCGGGGGAATGCCAAATCAAAGGTAAATCAATCTGGTATGTTAGACATTCCAAGGGGATATATTTGTACTTTGTGTTTTAGTTTTACCCAATTCAGCACTAGGATTTAGCCTCTATTAACACCATACACCTGCCTAACATAATTACACGTCAACAGCTGGTGTTACAAACACGGGTCCTATTCATGGCCGGCTCTTACCATCATGTCCTTGAACGACGATGGATTATCAATATCGAAACAACGCATCGCTGACCTGAACAACAACAACAAGCACCAGTGTGGTTTTGTAGATCTGTGTCTACATAAGACTCACCATTTTGTTTCACATCTATCTAGAAACCACCAGGCGAACCATGTTCCTTTCATACCCACCAACCTTGATAGGAAATGAACGACGGGTGAGCATCGGAGCTTTTAATAGCCACTGTGCACAGACATGAACGCTGACAACGAACTGGTGGATGACTGGGCAGAGGCTCAATGCCTCAGTCTGAGTCATGACCTCAAACTTCCTAGCTCTTTCAAGTGTGGCAGATTGCTGTTTTAATTAGTTCAATTACAATCTAGACCTCATATTTGTTACTAGCCGGATGGCGGAATGTTGTAACAAGACTTAATAGACCCAGTTCCACACGCCCAACACTGCAAACTTCCCAGCTCTTTCAGGTGTGGCAGATTGCTGTTTTAATTAGTTCAACATATAATATATGCAGCAACTAAAAATATACCGCAGTCAACATAACTATGCGAAGTGCCGCATGGAAGATCACCACCCGACGTGGATATAGGAGAAACTACATTCCTCGCCTAACACCTGAGTTGGCTGAAATGTATGATTTAACAAAAATACAAATCAGGCCCTTTCGTTACAATCGAACCAGGAGAGGAGCTGATGAGCATCATCTCAGAGAAACGCCGTCGATATTTATATCGATATACATGAATCCATAAGGATGACAAACTTTAACACGAGTAATCGGGGAACGATACGAAAACGTTGCAACGATTCACGAAAGGCCAAGCTGCACTACGAAACTACACCAAAACAAGTCGCTCATCAATCACAAGTAACCCAGCGAATTAAAGCAATAATTTTAACCAAAATACGTGTTTCAGTTATTTAGCAAGTACATATCTTAAACATTAAAATCAACTATAAAATATCACAGTCGTGCGGTAACATTCTCCTAGCCTATTAGATCCGTCGCTCGCTTGAAAGATGGAAAAACTAGTCCGGAAAACGTACATAACCCTAATGCTGACATGAAAAGTAGACCATATATATATATATATATATATATATATATATATATATATATATATATATATATATATATATATATATATATATATATATATATATATATATATATATATGTCTCCAAACGATTCTTTCCCCCATTTGATGTACCCTTAGGGGGTTGCTTGCCCCAATCCACCCTACCTCAGTGAACCGGGGTTTACAAGACCGTTCATTGCAACCTAAGTCGAAGCCCGTATCAATGCACTGAAGAATGGCGACATGCCTTGATGGCATCCAATCAGAATTCGTCAAACAGTTTGGACCAAAGACCAGGTATTGGTTCCTACGCTTCTTCAACATTTTAATTCCTATATTAATGCAAAATTTCACATGTCCGACAAGGCGTTTCAAAAAATAAAAGAAAATAGGAAAGAACAGAGAAATTACGAAATGTTTACCAAAGCTAAGCTGAATAACACAGACCAGTTATCGGAAGACGTTTTTTTGTACATATATATAAACGTCACATATGTGTACATAAAAGTGCCATCTATTGTCAACCAATTGCCATCTAATCGTGACATACACGGTTTCAACGATTGCTTCGATTACGTGATTACCAGCGAAGTTGTTGACATTCGGGCAACATGGCTGACAGTGACAGGCGAGTTGTACGTGCACTGTAGCGTTCCGCGGCGAAGAGGGGGAAAGGGGATTTGGATAAAGCGAGATTGGCGACACGAGTGGCACTGAAAGACCAAAACGGACTGAAAGACAGTGAAGTGGCAGAAGTTCTACTCGTCACGTTAGTAATTTTTTTATTATTAGGCCCTGTCGTATTGGCATCGCATCGATACCTGATAAAACTTGCATTCTATGGTGTCCGTTTTCGCAGCAATATCCTGAGAAGAAATCGTTATGTAGTACCGCCTTGCCAGGAAGAAGAAGATATAGTTCAGAAACAATTTTAATTGTTCATATTAAATAACATT
The DNA here is from genome assembly GCA_033239005.1 of Lamellibrachia satsuma. NCBI lineage: Eukaryota > Metazoa > Annelida > Polychaeta > Sabellida > Siboglinidae > Lamellibrachia > Lamellibrachia satsuma. Next base: position 38,163 of record BSQZ01000181.1, on the reverse strand, counting down.
AATTACTTTCTTGTAATACATGTGAAATAAAAGCATCCTTTCATTGCGTAAACGCATATTCAACAAAATAGATAACATTAATTAACGTATTAGTAATTAATTAATTGACGGGCTACATTACTGTAACTGCTAGTGTGATTTTGACGTGCAATAAATAAAACACAACAGATTACATTTATTTAGCTTTCTTAAAGGGATAAGATAAGATAAGATACGTTTTATTGCCAAGTAGCAAGTACAAGGAATGTGTAGTATTGTGGCGGTAGCACAAACATACACTCATGCACCAATAACACACGGACTAAACATTATATATCACCAGTCGTAATATTAAAATAGTTGAAACAAGCGAGAGTTATATAATGGATTTAAACAAAACAATTTAATAAAAAAATTAAAAACCCGACATTGCAACTACCTGCCAGAGGCAAGACATTTATGATGGCTCTCCGTTTAAAAATCTCAGCGCTTGAGGATACAAACTATTGTTGAATCTCGTCGTTTTAGCGTTTATGCAACGGTAGCGCTTACCGGAGGGAAGGAGTTCAAAGAGATGGTTGGCTGCATGACATGGGTCTTGTACAATACGATTGGATTTACGCAAACTGCGAGATAGACAAAGATACCTGATGGACGGCATATTTAACCCGCTTAGTTTAGAAGCATTCTTGACGACTGATTCAGTTTGATTAATTTCATCTTGGCTGGCGCGACCAAACCAGACAATAATAGAAAATGACAAGACACTTTCAATAACTGCGCAGTAGAAACGTGTTAATATTGCTTGAGATATGCCGAATCGTTTGAAGTGTCTAAGGAAGTACATGCGTTTTGTGCTTTTTTAATTATGTCAATCGAGTTGTTACACCAGGAGATATCTACAGAGTCGGCTTGTAAGACTTCAGCACCGTCAATGAAAAGGGAATGGATGGGTGTTTTCTTTTTGCGAAAATCAATGATCATTTCCTTACTTTTGGATATGTTTAGTACCAGGTTGTTGTCCTTACACCGGCCAGCCAGTCTTTGAACTTCCTCTCTATAAACAATCTCGTTAGCATTGTTGACACAGCCAATTACAGTGGTGTCATCCGAGAACTTAACCACACGAACAGATTGGTTACCAGATACACAGTCGTTTGTAAAGAGAGTGAAAAGGAAAGGAGAAAGCAGGCAGCCTTGTGGGGCACCAGTGTTAAGAATAACAGGTTTGGAGAGAGAGTTGTTGACCTTGACAGATTGAGGCCTGTGAAGAAGAAAGTTGAGAGTCCAGTGACAGATGGCAGAATGCACATTCAGAGATACAAGTTTATCAAACAACTTCACAGGAATTATGGTGTTAAAGGCCGAACTAAAGTCCACGAAAAGAATCCTCGCATAAGTACTCGGTTGATCCAGGTGCTTCATAACATAATGTAAACCTAAGGCAACTGCATCGTCCGCAGATATGTTAGTTTGATAAACAAACTGGTGAGGATCCAATAGACCGGCCGTGGAAGATTTCAGATAATGGAGCATGATATGTTCAAAATCTTTCATCGCAACTGAGGTAAGTGCCACTGGACGGTAATCGTTCATGGTAGAGACTTTAGCCTTCTTGGGAATAGGTATAATCACAGAAGTTTTAAAACACGTTGGAACTACGCACTGTTGTAAAGATGAATTGTAGATGTCAGCGAATACTGGAGCAAGCTGATCGGCGCAATTCTTGAATGTATATGATGAGATGTTGTCAGGACCCGAAGCCTTGCGCGTACTCAGTCGCTTGAACAATGTCCACACGTCAGCAACATTAACGGTGAAAGGCGGCGACAGAGGAGTGTCTGTGAGTAGGGAGCGCTGTTCCAGCGATGTGTTTAACTTGTTAAATCTGCTGTAGAAGTCGTTTAGTTGGTTGGGGAAGGACGGATCGGCGTTGTAAATGACTGAAGCGCTTGGTTTATACTGTGTTATTTGACGTAACCCTTGCCATACTGATGTTGTTGGAAGCAAATTGGTTTTCAAGTACAGCTAATGTAGGCAGTAACTGTGTCAGTGTACGAGTCGAATGGAGTCGTCATAGAGTATTCAGTATCCTTGCTACAATAATTACGTAAAAACATAAATGTATTATCATTATTGAACTACATAACTTTTCATTTTCATTACAAGCCATCATTGTCAGTTTCATTATCATTACCACCAATGACTAGTTATATGTAAAGAACGCCATGAACCAACTATTGTAAAAGTGTCTTATATTGATTTGAATAAAATGATCGCAAAGTAACAATGGTGTTTGAAAGTTTTCTTCTGGTGTAACTCGTACTGCGCTGCTGCTTGGTGGGTTTATTGATACAGATGTTAAAGACAGTAAGCTAACCGCTGGAAGTCTGGAACTCATATCAGTGAAGTGACCACCAACGAATGAATGGCTACAATTAAAAGCATGCGTAGCATGTCCCCACCAGGAGGCTAGTGTGAAAAGGACAGTTGGGTGGGGACTCTTTATAAGCCCATAGTGTCCTTGTCCGCTTGCCATGTGGGCCTTCGCCTTGGATGACAATCTTGTTAAATATTGTCACAAATGGGGTACGGACGTAACAACTCACGGACAAACCCCTAACGATTATTATTATTTTGACCTTGCAGTAATGCAACATATTTTTTCTGCAACTTGTTTATTTAAAATAATTCAGTCACGTACATGTTGACACTTCATATGTATTGAATAGGAGATATACAAATGATATAGCTAATTACGCATTAGATCATCTTTACACTTGCTATACATAAAATCAGTAGACCTACCATCACATCACAACATACATTTATTTTTTTCGGAGGGGGTAATGTAGGTACACAGATACACTTTCCCCGAATATAATGCCCCCACCTAAATGGCAAATAGGACTATAAAACCACATCAAATGACTACACACAAATACAGCACGCGGTATATATAATAACCTTTATTTGCATTGTAAAAATTAGTTACGCATTTTATTGTGGGAGGGGGTGCAGGCTGTATACAATTTTCCTGTTATTGTTGTTCCGATTAACACTTCATATATACCCCTATGTAGGCGCATGCAGAAATAAGGTAAATTGATGTAGGAAATCCTTGCCCGAGACTAAATAATAACAATATTTTGTAAGTATTTACATCGAGGGCTTCGGTCCGAGGCAGTTGCACAAAAAAAATTGTGTGGCATTTGCACGAACTGCCGTGACGGGCGCATAACCATCGAATACACATTGAATGCACAGGATTGTGTATCCGCTGGATGTGAGCTGTGAATGTGTTATCAAGTTTAAAGTTGCACACGCATCTAATATCGACAACATAATTTTCATACAAATAATATTTGCAACATCAAATATTACATTAAATAAAATATGAACTATTACGTTAGAAGTGACTGCATGTGCTCAACAAATGTGCGTTTAATATGAAAACTGTGGAGGATGTTTTAATTTTGTTTTAGAATGTCTTCGTTTGAAAATATTTTGGAGCCTATTTTCTCCTCTTTTTTCTTCATTTTTTACGTTGCATAATAGTATGCCCAATACACACAAACATCGCCTTCGCGGTTCTCATGGCACTGAGGCGTGGCTAATGCGCAAATCGCACACGCGCCATGTTTGTCATGAAATCGGTTCCGCTGTTTTGATGTGTAAAACTGATTAAAAGTGGCCTAAAACACAATATTTCTTAGAATATATGAACTTGTTTTACTGGAACATATGCGGAATGGTGCAAGGAACGCATTCAGATACAACAATGCAGGATAAACCGTCGGCATAAAGCCCTAATAATTTAGTCCGCCCAATATTGAGCTAGGGCGGAAGTCCCAGCCGTATAAAATGTATGCAAGAATTTGGGCTTTCCGTAGCCAAATGGCTAAGGAACCAATAACTTAAGTTTTAAAACCGATACGCACTAACCGTTTCACATGTGTATTCCGTGACATACAACCGACACTTTGTCTTGGGCGTCAAGAAGCAGAAGAAATGTGCTCCAAATAATTATTTATAAGTACATTTATCGGGCACATAGAAAAGATTTCATAAATAGCCGCGCTCACACAACATCTGCGAGCGAGTCCTTCGCCTATACAACAGCAACAGCCAGACAGATAAAATTGTATGGCGATTGGCTTTGCCTATGTCTGACATTGGCAATGACGCAAGGGAAAACGTAACTAGTTTGTAGATTGTTGTCGCGCTCAATTCGGGTTGCAAGCCAACCTGTAAGCCTGGCTTTACTGTTGCAAAGAGACTCAATGTCGAGGACCCCATTTGATTTGTCGCCTCGCACACGCATACGCGCACATGCACACACGCGCACACGCAAACACGCACACACGCACACGCACACGCACACGCACACGCACACGCACACGCACACGCACACGCACACGCACACGCACACGCACACGCGCACACACACACACACACACACACACACACACACATACACACGCACGCACGCATGCACGCACACAGTGTGTGGGGATACACTCCCCCGATAACCAGACTGTTGAAGTGGCAGAAGTCGGTGAATAGTTCTCCACTCTCGTTTATCTCACCACGTCCCCCCTTCCCCAAGACTAGATATTTTCCTATGTTTTCCTTTCTAATATTGGCACTGAAGTGTGCCCCTAATTCAATGTGTCAGTTTTTTTTATCAAATGCTATTTAAAGCTCTACTTCAGGAGCTAACCACATGTAACATTAAAAAATTCTTATAGATTAGTAATACAATATACATTTATTTGCTAATTTTATTTTGGGGTGATTTTCCTAATATAATTCCATATTAAATCAACTAACTGGTGATATTCTTGATTACTCTGATTTTGAATCTGTTAAATTTGTTATATATGGTGTCAGTGTTCATGCTTCGATAAATTATGGGGAGGAAAGAGTCGGCCGATTGAATAGTAACAAAATGAAAGTTTATTACATGTTACATCACAATATGAACAAACACGTAAATAATCATCGAAATATGTGGAAGGAAGAACTATTATGGAAGAATGGTTGTTTTAAGTTAAACTGCAATCATTGTTGTAATGGCACTGGAAGCTTCAGTGATTCACTACTGTCTCATCAGTGCACACATATAAGCATCAGTCCAATTTAATGTGTTATCAGGTACTATGGTTTGCTGACAGATACAAGATCCATTGACCATGGGTTGCATATTGCCCTGCCTCATTGACACATCCATTGTTGAATAATGCCTCCAAGTGTAATGTAAAACCCTTCTGGACTGGCAGTAATATACCAGCCCTCCTGATGAGAATTGTGCCTGTGGGCAAATGCTCCTATGTCAGGCAGAAACCCAGCATTTGAAAAAAAATATCCAGAAAACCAACTGGTGATCAAAATCAAGTGAACAATATTATATACTATATAAACTTGAACTACACTATACAATATAAAATGTATAAATATAATGAATTATGGATGCTCATCACATATTTAATAATTAATCTTTTCCTGTTTTAAAAAGTCATAAACTGTATTGTTATAAACACAAATTTAGCACCATCACATCCTTTCACCCACAGAGTTTGAATGGTTCTGAAGAAAGCGAGAGAGAAAAAGTGCATCGAGAAGATGAGGTGGAGTGATACGTGGATGTAGCAAAGCAAGATTTGTGACACTCAACAGAGCAGATTGTGCTCGCATGACGAAACTAAGAAGCAAGAGAAAGGTGCAACTACAGGTAAAATTGTATTTAAATTGCAGTACACACTTTTAATAACAACAATACAACTGATAAAGAATACAAGGGTTTCTGTATTATTAGCCTCACCTTAGGTATTTATGTGCATACAATAAACTGTAGTGAAATAAGTTATATCAAATAAATTATACAATAATATCTAAACATTATAGTAAATATCTAAACATTATAGTAATATACCCAGCAGAGCTGAGTTTGTGGTTGATTACTCTAATTTTAAGGATTTAATCAATTAGGTTGTTATGCAGTTCATATGCTACCTATCGCTGACATGCACACATCTGCAATCTGTAGAACAGTAACTTTTTTAACAAACCGTGAAAACATGTTTTATTATTATAGATACAATATCAATTGCATACAACTTAACAAATGGATGGTGAAGATATTGATCAACATTTCAAGTTGTGGGCCAAATATTATAGACAGTAATAAGTGCACATGATATCCATGCGGCCCTTTGCAACAGCCACAATACCTCTGTGTCATGTAGGTGACAGAATATACAGAGCCTACCACTTTAGCAGTAGAACTATTGCTTTTTCTTCAATTTTCTCCAGAGTTTTACTATTTCCCACTTTCGAGTCAAAATGTACCACAAAAATGTACTAATTTTTAATCCAAATGTACAGAACCCACCATTTCAAGTAGAAAATGCATCAGATTTAATTAAATCTACTGTAAAATAGAAAACTTTTTCTGCCAGAACCATAAACAAATGATAGAAGTGGTAGATTTGGCACTTGTTGTGGTGCAATGTTACTTGGCACCTTTGAATATGCTGGAGGTGGACATACATGCTAACAGTACACAAACATAAACCAAGAAATCATTCACCCCAGACATGCAATGTTTGTGTTAAATTTAAAATTGCTTCCTCAACTGATTTAGCCTATCGCAAATCCAATTCAATGGTGTCCAAATATGTAGTGTATGAATAGTTTATATATCCACAGTCGATTTAATTAAAAATGCCTATATACGTTCAAATCATCGAAAGAATTTACTTTAGTCATTAGAAATAGTAAGGATCAAAATAGTAGATATCCAAAATGGTACGCACTGTGTGGTCAATGCTCATAATGGGCGTGACATCCATCATCTCGCCGATTACATGACAAAGTTAAAAAAATTCACTAAGGAAAAAATCATGATTTTTCAGAAATTGTATTTTTACTTCAGTTAATGCTTGAACAAGCATTAACTAATTTAATAGTTTATCTGATGATTTCTCAAAAACTACATACAAAAGTTGCATAAACGAGCTAGCATGTTGCAGTGTATACTAAGTAGGTTTGTTTTTTGCAAAATTAATTTGTAATGAGACTAGCTAAAAATTCGAATTGATTAAGAACCTTTAAGTAATGAACTTAGGTAATATAATTTACAGTGAGAAATTGGCATATTGTTATCGTAAACATGCCACATTGCACAAATGTTTAGAAATAGGCAGGGATAACATCTGGCCTAAAATATATAAATGCTCCTACAGGTAAATATCATTTTAATAACAAATGAAATGCACACCAACATTTTCTTATTGTATAATTATCAAATAAATATATGACATAATAATTATAAGGTGCCTTTTTAATAATGTCAGGCTGCCACTAAAGACCAGACTGAGCCACAGGCAAAGGGGCTGCTTCTGCATGTGGCAGAAAAGGAGCCTGGCCTTCTGTTTCATATCAAGACAAATAATCCAGGGCCAGTGGGAAGTGTTACTTCACCAAGTTGGTGCTCGTGCAATTATCATTGCGAAATGGGTAATGACATTGAGCAACTGTGCTTCAACATCAGCCATCGGCTTGTAAGACATATACAGTATGTCTTATTGGGGGAGGGGGGTTGGGTGTTCCACCTACCACCAATCCCATCTATTTGTGAGGCTAACTTCCCACCAATTGTTAGAACCAACCTCCCATTTCCTATTTATATTGTGTACTGTACACAAAATAATTTTCTGAAATTACATATCTTTTACCGGTAGCTGGGAACAGGTATCCAAACTGTTGTTTGACAAATTATATATTCCCTAATATAAATGGACAGTACACTTGGTTACAAATTCATAGATTAACTTAAAATTATCCACACTTTATAAAGTACCCTTGAAAATGTTCCAACTACATTGCTTTCAGATGTTAAAAAACTGTTGTCTTTTGAATTTCGCTTGGTATTACAAAAAGGATGTACCTGTTAAATGACATGTTGGTTACCTGTTCTAAGCTTGCTTCTCATGTATATTGTGACCTACTGTCAACCACATGGGTAACATTTGTTTTTTTCAGCATCGACTGCAATTTCTATTGCAATGGTGGGGGCAATGATTTTCTGATTGGCAGGCTTGAAAAGCCACGCTTCCAGGCTTTACATAATTTGTCATCTGTGCAGGAACAGATGAGTGTCTCTTGCAGGCTGACAATGTAATTGTAATGTTTTGGTTAGCTCTCTGGGAAATTGTCCATTTTCCGTATCTTGTTGAATCTGTCACAGTAACTGTAAATTAATAAACAAACTTGATGACAGGTGTTGTAAGCCATGAACTGCTTTTGCTAGGCATGATGGCTTTTACAAGAAACTGATTTTCAATTCCACACGCAGGCACTGTATACACAGTTTCAATGTAAATATCTAAAATACTGAACATGAATATAAAATTAGTGAAAATACTGGATATGAATGCATATGTAGAACATAATGTACACATAATGTTATTATTATGCATTGTGTTAATGGTTGTGTAGTGTGACACAATAAACCTCACATTTCAAATGTGTTATCTGTAAACAATGTTTCTTTTTGTAGTGTAAAATGCCATCTCAAATATAATTTGTTTAATCACAAAGAAATTTAGCATTACCTAGTCTTCTTCATTAACCACTAAATAAGTAAAATCAAAAGTGCTATTTGTGCTGTAATGGAATGTCACTATGTCATAGAATACACTGCTAGTGTGTCTAGTGACAATATATTTAAGCTATACTTACACAGTACCCTTTATGGTTTGTCTTCAGGGGCAAACATTTGTGCTTCTGGTAGTCGATTGCTGCCGCGAAGTTTCATGCCTGTTATACTGTGAAGCTGCAATAGTTTTTAATTGTTATGTTTCATAAGCATAATCCAATGTCCAATCCCATCATACACTATAGGATTGCATAACAGTCTACAACCGTTAATAGAAATGGAGATAAGTAGCCAATCAAAGTTCAATCATTTTAACAAGTTGCACACATAATGATATATAATTATTATTAATGACCCATTGTTAAAAAGATATACATATTATACAAATATTCTGATACACAGATATTCTATGATTGTGGTACAAACAATGTACTAATACCTGAAGGTAAATTGCTTGGCTGCATACATCATGTGTTTATGACACGTTTCAATGACAATACAAACAAAAGTCAAGTAACTCTAATTGTTGTACACAGTATTGTCCCTCTGCCAGTATGTCTGTATCAATGTATGTATCTACACATCAATGTATCCACACACACGCACATGAGAGTGAGCGTGTGTTCAAAACATGTTCAATCTACATATGGTTAGTACTTTTGGAAATGTTTGGTAAATTCCAATTCATATAATAATTATGTATAATTATAATACTTGAATATTGAGAAGTTGTTGTTGTTGTTGTTACTTCTATATGTTCTTATTTATTCAGGACACAAGGAAGAGGACGCTCCGCACACAGAAGGAGTTGGTCTAATGCTATCCAACGGAGAAGCTGGAGCCCTTCTGGACTGGAAGGCATTTTCATCCTGCATAATTTCAGCAAGATTCAACACCAGAATACCCAAGGTACTGATTGTACAGGGCTATGCCCCAACAAACGACTCAGATGCAGATAAAAAAAATCCGAGTTCTATGGAAGACTCCAAGCAGTTGTGGACCAAAAAGCAAAGAAAGACTTACTAATCATGATGGGTGACTTCAATGCCAATATTAGAAAGGACAACATAGGAAAAGATATAGTCTTGGGGAAGGGGGGATGTGGTGAGATAAACGAGAGTGGAGAACTATTCACCGACTTCTGCCACTTCAACAGTCTGGTTATCGGGGGAGTGTATCCCCACACAAGAGGATTCACGAGACCACATGGATTTCACCAGATCATCAGACACATATTGATCACATCTATATATCCAGTACCTTTAGAAGGTCCCTGCAAGACGTCTGCTCCCTGAGTGGAACATACCATCACATGGTCACAGGAAAAAATCAAGCTCAAGAGATATCACCCAACTGCAGCCAGAAGTCAGATACAACACTGAACTGTTGAGAGATATAACAACCAAGTACAACCTCAATGAAGACGATGCAACAGTGGAACAAAGCAAATCAGCATGGAAAGAAATATATGATAATATACTCGGTAAGATAACAAGAGAGTAAAAGACTGGATTTCAGCCGAAACCTTGGGAAAGTAGCAGAAAGAAGCAGAGAAAAGCAAAAATAAACAACAGCAAAACAGGAGCAGCCAAGACAGAAGCACACGACCTATATACAGAAGCCAACAAGGATAGACCAGTCCAAAAACCCATTACTGTATATTCACCCACCTATAAATAGTATTAAATACAATATAAATTTGTTAATATGAACTTCAATAATATGAATACGTATCATAACTCGGATCATTACCCGGTGCCATTATGCAATGTCTGAGCTTTTAACACTTATACTGCATGCACACAAATACTTGTAGTGGGAGGAGCATTTGTCACCTTCTCGTGGTTCCTACTGTGGATCACGACAGCAAACGTTGCTGTCGTATGAACTAAGAACAGCGCCCATTGACACAATCTTGTAAACCATGAATATTTTGTTTTGTTGTATCTAGGGGATTGGTGCTAGGTGAAGTCATATCGATTGCTGTTTTCAGTGATTTTACTTTGTATTCAGCCAGACAGGAGGGAATGTTTGCAATGTTTGATTTTTGGCAGTGAGATGTTGCGGCATGAAGCGGGTTTGAAGACGCATAGGTATATCGGTGGTGACTTTCCCGAATCATCAGTGAACCAGTAGGCCTTGTATTAATATTTTGTGAAAACTGCCAATTTGGAGAGTCAGTGCGTTTGCTTAAGTTGTTCAACATATTGACAACGCAGTGACAGTAGATGTTTTGAAGTTTTATAATTTTTGGTCACATTTTCTACTAATCATGCAAAACATTAAGATGGCCATGAAGGGAAGGGCAAGGCAATGGCAAAGTCTGCAGTGGTTCTGTTAATATAATTTAATAGCAGAAAACAACTACTGGTATGGCTGGCACTACAGCAAATTAAGTGTCAAACAGGTTTGTTAACAAATGCAAATGCATTTGAATGCACATTTGAATTTTTAGCATTTTAATGCGCATTCAAATGCCTCCATAAAATGTGTAATGCATTTGAATGCATACCTTAAACATGGTTCCCAGTAAACTGTCAATTGTCTATTCCTCCCTCCCTCCCTCAACTGTGAGACTCAGCGTATACTTAGTGGTACTTAGTGGTTACAATAATGTATTGCCTATTTATTAAATAAATTAATAATGTGTCTGTATACATTACGTTGTTTTTCTTCAAATAAAACAAATCGTTAATATAAAGCTAAAACATTTGAAATTAAAATACATTTGCGAATGTATAACAAAAACATTTGCATTTCAATGCGACCTCAAAACATTTGCATTTGAATGTGTTCCTTGAAAATGGCATTTGCATTCACATTTGCATTTGACTCAAGTGAAACATTTGCATTCAAATGCGTTGACATGCATTTATTAACAAGCCTGGTGTCAAATAGTTTTAGTTGAAGTACTTATTCATTTGACTATGCCTTATATGATTTTTGTGTTGCGTGTGTTGTGTTGTGTTGTGTTGCGTAGCAAGGTCGGCGTTTAACAGGGCATTGGTGCAATGGTGGTAGGCCACAGACAACATGTAGGGTCCAACCGCCCATTTAGTGTCCCTAGGAAAGTGGGGATTGCGCATGATGACTGATTTTTCCAGAACACTTTCACATCAGATACGTAAGAATAGTTAATCTTCTCTGTACTACTAAGTGCATCATTGCACTGACTATCCCGCAGAACGTATCAACATTTCATAATCAGTCGATCACCAGGTTGAACCGAAATTTATGGGTTTGGGCATGTTTTTTAAATGAAGTCATTTTCTCGAGTTTCACCCAGTATGTGTGTTAATAGAGGATACATCTTTTGTGAAACTGCAAGGAAAATTGTAGGATAAATGTGGTATGTTCCCGGTAAAGACGACATACAACGCTCCTGGTCCTAGCGGACAGTTCATTAGCACCGCAATTCGATGCCGGTGATCTCGGCCTTTCGGGATCTCGGCCTGTTTTGGTGATCTCGGCCTGCTCGGTGGTGATATCGGCCTGGCCTATTGTGATCTCGGCCTCGTGTTGCGACACATAAATAAGAGTGTTCATTCCTTCGAAATAATTATAGTTGTAATATATGTACTTGTTGTTCGGTATCTATGATCGCTGTATAAAAATAGTATTTTCAGCAGAAATGTGTGTGCTAAATTGATTTAAAAATACAGACTGTACAGAGAAATATCGATGATAGCGGACATAATATGTTTGCAACGAAGGCAATCCTCTGTTGTATTTGATATATATACAACTTTTCCAATTTATTAAATCCTGGCTCATAGTGACCGCGGTTGTAAATGTGAAGCATTGTATGTCCATTCTATGAGACAGAGCTTTGAACGTCAATGGTTTATAAATAAACATGGCTTCACTTTGGTTTCGACTACAGGAATAACAATCGTTCAAATTAGGTTAATCCGTTAGACACTGCCGCGTTGCCCATGAATGCTTTAAGTGGAAAATGAGGACTTCAGTAGATGTTGCGTCACTTCATTCCAAGCAACTAGTTAAAAAACATTTATGATTAAAATAACAATAAACTGACTACATCCTTTATTCATTAAGAAGTAGTACAATACATATAAATATGTGCAGACAGAAATGTCAAACGTTTCACCGCACCGCAACATCAGTCATCATCTGTGAGTTTTGCTGGACCAGATCTACGGACGACTAGATGATGATGATGATGATGATGATGATGATGACGACGATCTTCTTAATAGGACATAACACATCCGCACATACAACAATGAAAACTTAGGTTCCAGTGAGAATTAGTGCATGCAATGCTTGAAATCAATGTGAAATGCGATCGTAATTCAGTAAGTATTACAGTTATCAAACTTAACGGAAAATATGATTGTAGTGACAGTTATGTCATACAATGGCTTCACACCAATTGTACTGGTGTAGAGGGTGTTGATCTCCCCAATCAAACATCGCTTTGTTGTGGCGCCACACCAGAATGAATGGACTTTATGTGCCGAAGCGGTGCGCTCAGGTGGCAGACAGACTGTAAAGATATTTGTGAAAAGAAGATAGCCCCAACCGTTCGGTGATCTATTGTACCAGGCGGGTGTGGGATAAGACAGGCGGTCCAATCAGATATACCATACTTGATGTCAAGACGCCGCAAGGCTGTGTTGCAGGCTGTCCTTGACGTTCTACCAAGTCCACCAGCGGCAGAGGAGATCGTCATGGATTTCGAGCGAGCTGTTTCTTGCGACTTTCTGCTCAACTTCTATGTCCCTCTAGTTACTGAGACACTCACTAGATTTTATCGCATGCTATCTGCTAAATGAGCTAGGATTTCACCCTTGATTACTTCGGTGTCATCACAACAGTTGGTTACCTATTCTGTTTCTGTTCAATTTCTATGTCCAGCTTGTTACGGAGGCACTCACTAGCTTGGTTTAATAGACCTATGCATGTGTATACAGCTATACACAGTATGCACGATATGTAAATATGCAGATAGTAAATGTGTAAATATCCACCCAGGTAAACCTGGCATTTGAATGTTTCAAATTAGATTGGCCACCATATGCAGATGGGCGACCGGTTGGTGGCTTTGGTGTACAGTTGCAAATATGTTGTTGACTATATGTAAATATGCGGTTATGTAAGGAGACAAAGATTTATATACAATAGCACTTTATCATCATGTTGTACAATGAAATTGTTGCGTGGTGCATCTCACTCTAATCATCTACCGTTATCTTCTTTGAACCTAACTATGACTCACTCTACACCACTTTTAATTTTTTTTCACTATCATGTCATTTTCACTTTCAATATCTTTAAACTTTTATATAGGGTGTGTGTGTGCATGGAAGAATGAATCACTGCCAGGTATTTGATATTTGTGTTAATAGGTGGAAAGATGGCCACAGATGACCATCACCAGACGACTGCTCTACACAGCAAGCAAGACAGACGGCTCATCATGAAGATTTTATTATTTACATGGGGACAACCATATGATTGTGTATGAGTACTTTCTTCAATGCGTCAAACAATATTGTAATTATTAGTACTTAGACACACCTGTTCTATGTAGACATGTTCTGTATTAGTGTGTATCATATCCACATTTAACATTAATGCATTATACTAATATGACATTTTCCTTTATTGTTTGTATATGTGTTAGTCTTTGATATTAGTGTGTTCCATTAGTCTGTGATGTTAGTGTGCTCCATTAATCTTTGTTATTAGTATGTTCCATTAGTTTTTTTCTATTAGTGTGTTCCATTGGTCTTTTATATTACTGTGTTCCATTAGAATGTGACATGTTGGTATTATATGTGTGGTCGCAGATCAGGATTTTAATTATGTAGACATTTTCATTTGATTTGTAAAAAGCAAGCATGTACTTGTTAATAAATAAAATGTTGTTTTTATATTTGCCTGATTTCTTTCTTTTTTGGTTGCATTAATTATGACCAAAACATATTCCATACAATTTCATGCAGCATATGAATCACATATCATGTATATGTAACACAAATTAATATGAAGGAATGAGACTGCAAACACAGTGAACTATACTTAAAATAATAATGAAACTAGGTTTGGCTAACATACAAATCACGCTATTTGATTTAGACGAATTATACAGCGCGAGCACCATCTATAGCGCTCGACAATGGGCGATAACAAGTAACGTCTAAGACGCGAAGATATCCGGCAAAGAGTGCCTGCCAACATTAGAACAAATAATCACCCATTTATGTTCAGTGCGTGAACAACAAATAAACACTTAAAATAAATTTGTGACAAATCGTCCAAGCGTTTTGTGACATAACGTTCCAAATGTATGACATATCCGCCGTCTAGGTCTAGACATAATTATGTGACTTGCGACATAACGACCATCCATACGCCTATCGCAACATTGTATAGAAGTGGCATAAACACTATAAACAAATTAATATTTGTGCATTGCAACACGAGGCCGAGATGGCTAGAGACCAGGCCGAGATCACGACACACCAGGCCGAGATCACCACCGAGCGAGATCACCAAAAACAGGTTGAGATCACTAGGACCGAGAACCCGAAAGGCCGATATCACTATGATTCGACTAATGACATTGACGTTGTTCTGATGACAGGGCGTGGCTCACGTCTGGTGATCAGTGGGGTTAAACGCGCGGAACTGACGCCCGGTGGCTTCAATCTGAAGGACAACCCGAGACCGTCCGGCAGAACTGGTGGCAGGGTTGGTGTACTTTTCACGACTGGTATTCAGTGTAGAGTTCTCTCATCTGGCGAACTCAACTTCTTTGAGTATGTAATTATGAATTATTATGTAAAAAGACGAAAGTTGATGTGCATGTAATATACCGACCAACATACTCGGAAAAACTTCGTATTACAACTGCTACTTTTTTGAGGAATTTTATGTATATATTTGTCGCATGCAGTTCAGACCCCCCATTCACTCCTGATATCTGGTGATTTTAATATCCATATGGGTATTGACCCAGATGCTGATGCAATTAGAAGGTGTGATGTACTTAGTATGTATGCCTTAACACAGCATGTTACGGTTCCAACGCATATATCTGGTCACACACTAGATTGAATTATTACTAGGAATAACCGTGAACTTCTGCTTACTCTCCCCGTGGCCGATTACATGGTGTCAGATCACATGTTTGTGTGTTATATAGTAAATATGCCCGAACCTGCCTTAAGAGACACGTGCGGTATCATACAGGAAACTGAAACAAATCGATAATAGTGCTTTTAGTACTGAAGGATATCACTAATGCACTATTGAATATCACGGATATCAATCAGCTTGTTGGTGACTACAATAGGGAACTGAGACCGTTGTTGGATAGGCACGCACCCATCAAATCCAAAACTATTGTTGTGAGGCCATTGGTACCACGATTCGGCGATGAACTCAAACGTACGGAAGTCCACCAACTCCAGTCTCCTCTCCTTATGAAAAGAACGACTTATATATATATATATATATATATATATATATATATATATATATATATATATATATATATATATATATATATATATATATGACTTGTGGGATCTTACAACGCGCCAGAAGTCACGAGAATAACGATGACGAAAAATAAATATATATATATATATATATATATATATATATATATATATATATATATATATATATATATATATATATATATATATATATATATATATAGTCTCCTCTCCTTATGAAAATAACGACGTATATATTTTTCGTGACCTCTGACGCGTTGTAAGATCCCACAAGTCAACCCCATCGTACCAGCCTCTAGCGCAGCGGTAAACGCTCGTAAGCTAATGGTCACTGTCGACGTATAAAAAACCACAAACCTCCATATGTAGTCATCGTATATAAGTCGCTCCTTTCATAACAGTACCACATATATGTATTTCATACAAAACTTACGTATTATATTTAATAAAAGTGACAAAAGGAATGGTAAGTGTTGTCATTGTTGTATTCCTGTGAGTGACACCCTTCCATAGTTGAAAGAGAAGCCGTAGTCAATTATATTGGAAATAATGGATAATAGTAGCCTTATCATACATCAAAAACGCACACGCATTCCCGCCAGCATGCACGCACGAACGCCCTATATAGATGTACTGAGGGTCCTTGGTCTTTCAGTTGTAGACGCAGTTAACACCATGAAAACACATCTATGTCGCCACTGTGGCCTCGTACTCAAGACGTATGCAGAGCTACAACGGCAAGTGGAGAGCCACTTGACGCCATCTTGGGATAACCACACGTACTCCGTACCGCCGCAAGCAGTGGTGCCATCTAGCGACCACGCAAAGAGAGCGAAATACGTGTGTGAGAAATGCGGTGCAACGTTCGGGAGATGGGTCGATCTACAGCATCACGTAAGGTATGTTTGTAGTCGCGGTAGTAGTATTCGTAATTGTAGTCGTAGTTGTAGACAAAAAAAAACACCACATGCACGTGCAAGAAAGGTGGAAGAAATTTCAGTAAACGCGACAACCTGACTAGACATGCACGAACCGCGCGTACCGACGTCAACGAGCCGCCATTACCGAAGAGATCAAAAAGGGAAGACACCACACCCTGCCCCCCACTCGATACCGAAGAAGAACCCATCGAACCACCCGCTCGAATTCCCTTCTCAGATACTTTGTCGACGGAACTGCTAGATGTCGTTCGAGAGCACTGGTCGATCATCAGGACACGCGTATCGAGAGGTCCCCTCTAGTGCAGGTACGATTACAAATTAACTACGCTAGATACAACTGTTTTAGAGGTTTTGTGGAATTCCCTATGCTTTTTGAGGTATTTTCAGGAATGTTATTGTAAGGTGGCAGTAATGTGGGTTTCTCAAGTGTCATGATTAAAACATTGTATTAATCAGCATGACTTATCTTTAAAACCTTAGTTCTTAGCCAGCCACTGGGTCTAAATAACAAATTATCTATGCATATTTTATATTTGAATGTTTTCATTTCTAAAAAAAACACTTAATACATTTTTTAAGTACATGATATATTTTTCATTTTATATTTCAGTATCGCTGCAGCAGAAAGTATGGGATGAGGAAACACATTGTCTTCAACTCTTGTTTGAAGACTGTTCTCACAGTGTGTATGTACCGTGTAGAGATCTCAGCATCATCGCGTTGAATACGATTGTGGTTATACTTGCTGTGAGAGAGCAATCTTTCATGTACATGATCTTTTATGGGCAAGGCAGCAGAGAACTGGAAACAATTTCACAGGCAGAATTTTAACATATTTTAATTAAATAATTTTTTTTTTAAACATTGCACTATCACCCAGTAAACTATCTGAGGTATGCCAGTGCCCAGGCAATGTACAATGTGCTGGCACTGTCACCCAGTGAAATGTGTGTGGTTTACCAGTGCCCAGGCAATGTACAATGTGCTGGCACTGTCACCCAGTGAAATGTATGTGGTGTACCACTAGTGCTTGGTTCAATTGATGAACTGCATGACTGCTTGTTTCATTCCAATAGTACTGTATTCATGCATGGTTTGATGTGCCTCGTACATATCATGTGTATGTTGTTTCCTTGAGTGATTCACATTGGTCTTTATCTGTGGTAGTGGACCAAATTGTCTGATTTGGTACAACCCGCGTTATTGCATGGGTTGTGTGATTGATGTATAATGTTTCTTCATTTATGTCATTGTTGTCTACAGCTTCATATACAAACTTACCTGGCCAAATGTTGTATCCAATCCTGGCTCTATGTTATCTCTCTGTTTTGTTTCTCTCAGGACCAGGCATCCACTCCTGGCTGTATGTTATGTCTATGTTATCTCTCCAGTTTGTTTAACTTGGAACCGGATATCTACTCCTGGCTCTATGTTATCTCACTCGTTTATTTTTCTCAGAACCAGGTATCCACTTCTGGCTCTGTTGTCTCTCTCGTTTGTTTATCTTACAACCAGGCATCCTATCATAGCTCTGTTATTTCTCTATTATGTTTTTCTGATACCGATATTCCCGTTCCTGGCTCTATGTTCTCCCTCTGGTTTGTTTAACTCAGAACCAGGTATACTCTTCTGGCTCTGTTATCTCTCTGGTTTATTTATCTCAGAACCTGGCATCCACTCCTGGCTCTATGTTATATCCCTGTTGTCTCTCGAGTTTGTTTAGCTTGGAACTAGGCATCTACTCCTGGCTCTATGTTATCTCTCTCATTTGTTTTTTCTCAGAACCGGGCATCAACTTCTGGCTGTATCTTATCTCTCTGGTTTATTTTTCTCAGAACCAGGCGGTCACTCCCGGCTCTGTGTTATATCTCTGGTTTGTTTGTCTCAGATTCAGGTAGCCACTTATGGATCTGTTATCTCTCTTGTGTGTTTATCTCAGAAGCAGGCATCCACTCCTGGTTATTTCATATACCTCTGGTTTGTTTATCTCATAACCAGACATCCAATCATGACTCTATGTTATCTCTGTATTTTGTTTATCTGAGACCCATATGGCCTTTCCTGGGTCTATGTTCTCTCTCTGGTTTGTTTATCTCAGAACCAGGCATCCTCTCCTGGCCCTATGGTATGGCTCTGGTTTATTTACCTCAGAACCAGGCAGTCACCCCTGGCTATGTGTTATATCTGTGGTTTGTTTGTCTCAGATCCAGGTATTCACTTCTGACTCTGTTATCTCTCTGGTTTGTTTATCTCAGAACCAGGCATCAACTCCTGGCTCTATATTATATATATATATATATATATATATATATATATATATATATATATATATATATATATATATATATGTATATATATATGTTATCTCTTGTGTGTTTAACTTGAAACCAGTCATCTACCCCTGGCTCTATATTATCTCTCGTTTGTTTTTCTCAGAACCTGGCATCAATTTCTGGCTCAATCTCTATGGTATGTTTATTTCAGAAACTGGCTCTGTGTTATCTCTCTCGTTTGTTTATCTCAGAAGCAGGCATCCATTCCTGGTTTTTTATATACCTCTGGTTTGTTTGTCTCAGATCCAGGTATCCACGTCTGGCTCTGTAATCTCTCCAGTTTGCTAAACTTGAAGCCAGGCATCTACTCCTGGCTCTATGTTATCTCTCCCGTTTTTTCTTCAGAACCAGGCAGTCACTCCTATCTCTGTATTATCTCTCTGGTTTGTTTATCTCAGAACCAGGCGGTCACTCCTGGCTCTTTGTTATATCTCTGGTGTGTTTATCTCAGAAGCAGGCATCCACTCCTGGTTATTTCATATACCTCTGGTTTGTTTATCTCATAACCAGACATCCAATCATGACTCTATGTTATCTCTGTATTTTGTTTATCTGAGACCCATATGGCCTTTCCTGGGTCTATGTTCTCTCTCTGGTTTGTTTATCTCATGGCATCCTCTCCTGGCCCTATGGTATGGCTCTGGTTTATTTACCTCAGAACCAGGCAGTCACCCCTCTGGCTATGTGTTATATCTGTGGTTTGTTTGTCTCAGATCCAGGTATTCACTTCTGACTCTGTTATCTCTCTGGTTTGTTTATCTCAGAACCAGGCATCAACTCCTGGCTCTATGTTATATATATATATATGTTATCTCTTGTGTGTTTAACTTGAAACCAGTCATCTACCCCTGGCTCTATATTATCTCTCGTTTGTTTTTCTCAGAACCTGGCATCAATTTCTGGCTCAATCTCTATGGTATGTTTATTTCAGAAACTGGCTCTGTGTTATCTCTCTCATTTGTTTATCTCAGAAGCAGGCATCCACTCCTGGTTTTTTTTATATACCTCTGGTTTGTTTGTCTCAGATCCAGGTATCCACGTCTGGCTCTGTTATCTCTCCAGTTTGCTAAACTTGAAACCAGGCATCTACTCCTGGCTCTGTGTTATCTCTCCCGTTTTTTCTTCAGAACCAGGCAGTCACTCCTATCTCTGTGTTATCTCTCTGGTTTGTTTATCTCAGAACCAGTCGGTCACTCCTGGCTCTGTGTTATCTCTCTGGTTTGTTTGTCTCAGATCCAGGTATCCACTTCTGGCTCTGTTATATCTCTGGTTTGTTTATCTCAGAACCAAGCATTAACTCCTGGCTCTATGTTATATCTCTGTTATATCTCCAGTTTTCTTAACTTGAAAGCAATCATCTACTCCTGGCTCTGTGTTATCTCTCTCGTTTGTTTTTCTCAGGTATCAACGTCTGGCTCTATCTTATGTCAGTGGTATGTTTATCTCAGAACCAGGCAGTCACTCCTGGCTCTGTGTTAGCTGTCTGGTTTGTATATCTCAGAACCAGGCATCCACCCCTGGTTCTTTGAGATACCTCTGGTTTGTTTGTCTCAGATCCAGGTATCCACTTCTGGCTCTGTTGTCTCTCTGGTTTTTTATCTCAGAAGCAGGCATCTACTCCTGATTATAGGTTCTCTCTCTGGGGTGTTTATCTCAGAACCAGGTGTCCCCTCCTGGCTTAATGTTGTCATTTTGTCTAGACTCATTTTGATGTTTTGGGTTAAAACCTTATTGAATATTTGCATCTAGCATCAGCTTTCTTGTTTAACGCAAATACCTTGCTTACCTTTTACCTTTAACAGTTTTATTTATGTATATCAGCCACATAATCAGTCCATCCAGGTTGACATATGTAGTTTCCCTGTTTATGTGTGAACTGTGAACAGAGAGCTACTGGCATCAGTTAGAATGGCTACATTATCGTACAGGTTACTAAGTGTTGTGTGATGAGATTCGTTGTTGCAGTTAACATCAATACATTAGCATCAATATGTAATACAATCATCAACACCTAATACTATTTTTTTTAAACTAAGTAGCAGTCTGTCTGCAGTAATTATCAATGAAGCCTTTTTCAAGTTTTCATCATGTAGATTAGTCGAAGGTGATGACACTGTTTTAGCCAAGGTTTGACATCATCTTCTTTACTTGCTTAATCACTGTGTACGTCAGACTTGCCAAGTTCGAAAGGCCCGAAAGGGGTAGATTAGCGCGTACGACAAAAATTCGGGGTTGCGACGTCGCGTCGTCGGTCGACGACCGGCAGCCACACTCGAGACACAGCACAACAAACACACTATTTACCACAATGGTTAAACACATTATTTTAATACACTCAAGAAATGTTATACTTATTTGATATACAATTTAAATAAGGTACATATAAGTACATAAATAACATAATTACACAACATGCTAAAATGCAGGTAAAAAATACTGAGCATAATGAAAGGTGCATAAAAATTAAGGTAAAGGATAAAAAAACAAAGCAGTGAAATACCGGTAGCAGTGAAAATAGCTAGATGCTTCACTTTCCAATTTATAAAATAAAATTATAAATCATATAAAAAAATACTAAGAACTATGCAAAATCCATAAAAATTAAGGTAATGGACAAAAATACAGCAGTGAAAACAATAAAATGCTCCACATTTCAATTACGCAAACACGCACAATCTATACTGAAATTTTCAAATAATAAAAATATATAAAAATTATACAACAATAATTACAAACAGGCTAGACATGCATGCAGCAATGTAAAAAACAAGCACAGATCAGCATGAAACATCATGTTGATAAAAGGGCACTTAATAAAGTACAGATTACAGAATAATACTGTTAAAGAGGTAAGAATAAAAATACCATGCAAGAAATATACAAAGCTATACACTATTCTGACTGAGATTGATAAATATAAATGTAAAAACTGCCTGGAATGTGCAAATGACATAAATAAAAAAAATACACTAATGTATCAATACAAAAAACACAAACAACATATAAAAACAGCTGTAAAACAAAATGCTCTAAATAAAATTCACACTCGCTCCTGTGCCAAGCTAGTGCCCCAGTCGTTGTATGACGTGCACGCGACACGCGCCAGCCGCAGTGTGCGCTCACAGGGAGCGAACTCAGTACAGATAATGTCCTCGTTCAACTTGCACTTCAGCAGTGCTGACAGAGTACCAAGTAAAGGTACCAAGGGTGCGGGTGAAATTCCAGTGGCCAAGTTCAACACAAAAGAAATTCGTAGCCGTAGGCGTAGCCGCCAATCCTCCATTACTGCATTCCTCGTTACTCCATAAGCGGTGTATAACACTAACAGTCAATCATTTTTATAACGACTACTAAGTAATAATGTACATTCAGTGATCATAATAAATTGCCTAAATGGACAGACGCAATGGAAAAGTGCCGATTGCACGAACGGCAAAATGCATGGTTCGTCGATCGTGAACTTTTTTCAACCCACGGAAAATCGGCTTCGAAGGCAACCTTGTATGCGTTGGCATACTTCGCCTTCTTAGACGGTGCCCGCGGCTTAGCCGCCGAGGCACGCTTCATCGTGCCGTGGAAAAACTAGCGATCAATGATTAAAAATTGTACATATAAATAACTCAAGCGCTTTAATTATAAAGCAGAGATCACGAGGGCGCGTAGTTGCGATATTATTGGTCGTCAGAATCGAGGCTGAGATTCAGATTCAAACGGGATCTACCGGAAAGTCGAGATTTTTTCGCTCAACCGTGCCGATTTTACCGATAAAATGAAAATTAAAAAAATTCCCAAAAATCGAAAAAACCGGTAGAAATGTTCTACGGACCGGTAGACCGGTAGAAGAGGTGAAAAACCGGTAGTCTACCGGGAACACCGGTAGGCTTGGCATGTCTGGTGTACGTGTTGCTGGATTTAGCAGTTGAGTCAATGATCATCATGCAGTACCTATTTCTATGGTGGAAGGTGAACCCACACCAACTTTATAGTATTTGTCGTTTAGATTTCATTGGACAGAGCTGAAGTTTAAACAGCTTGGCAGGCAGCATGTGTACCAGTGCCCAGGCAGTATATATTGTGAGCTGCCTGTGGTTTACCTGTGCCCAGGTTATATATATATATATATATATATATATATATATATATATATATATATATATATATATATATATATATATATATATATATATATATATATATATATATATATATATATATATATATATATATATATATATATATATATAATATATATATATATATATATATATATATATATATATATATATATATATATATATATATATATATATATATATATATATATATATATATATATATATATATATATATATATATATATATATATAATGTGCCTCGGGTCTAAACCTTTGTTTATTTGTGAATGAAGACCTCACGAAAACTCGTTCTGAACTTCTGTATGAACTTCGAAAACAAAAACAAAATGGACTGATTTCTGACTGTTGGTCTTTCAATGGGAATATCTTGTACAAAGACACTCAGGGTGTTGTCCATCAAGTACGAAGTAAACAGGACGCATGTTTCAAGGTGCACCGTGTTTGACGCCTGCGTTGCGTAACCCCTGTGGACAATACCGACACACTGCTGCGTCAAATGACGTAACCATTGTCTGGCACTTGCACACTTGCACACCTTCAAGTAGCGTGAATCTACGTATTTAATTTCCAAGGCACTATGACAGTATTATTATTATTTCTTTATAAACAACATGAATGTATTTGATTAATATAACCTATCCATGTTATGCGGATAGATGATTTATTACAGAGTATCATTTTATTTTTTCAGGCTAAATACAATTACAGTAATATATTTAGTTATGCTGATTTGTAGTTGGTACATGCCAAATTATGGCGGTAGGTTATTATGTTACTATTGTTTTTGTTTATATATATTTTTTCGATATCAGGACTATAACCACCTCAGCCTATGTGCGCATATAATTTAATGGGCACGTGCGATTATTAATGATTGGCAGTCCTATCTCACCATTGTATTGTGACTTGTGTTATCACCATTACTCTCGGTACCTCGATGAACTCTGTGGTATGCAGTTTTCTTTTTATTATATTTGTCATGTTCTTGTTAATCCCAAATAATAGCGTTCGTTTCAGTATTTATATGTACTATGCTAATATTCCTACACAGGCAATTGTGGTGATTCGCAGCACAACATACAAGCTGACTCTATATTTTATCTCAAATGTTATATTATGTATAATAAATAGTGGACAATCGGTTTTAATTGCATATTTTTAACCAGAATTACGTATCCAAATAATGGATGATGATGAATCATTTATTCATTTTCAAGGAGGTACTAACCGCAATTCTTTATTTAATATATTACAGTTAGATGAAACACTTGATGAGGATATTCAACCAATACGTCATTCCCCTTATTATGATCTTGATAATTTAAGTTACTGGCAGAAAGACACAACAAACGTTTTAATATACTAAGCACAAACATAGAATCAATTAATGCCAAACATAGTGAAATAGAAGCCTTCATGGAAGAACTTAACCTGATAAACTTTAAATTTAGCTTAATATGTTTTCAGGAATGTTGGCTTTCCGAGAATGATGATATGTGTCATTTACAACTTGAGGGATATCAGTGCATTAAACAAGGTAAAACATGTAGTAATAAAGGTGGACTGGTCATGTATTTAAGCAAAACATTTAACTACAAAGTAATTTTGTCTCTGAATCAGTTTGATAATTGGGAAGGTCAATTTATTAAAGTAACTGGTGGTGGGTTATCTAAAGATATAATAATTGGCAACATTTACAGGCCCCCAAGAGACCTTAATGAAAATTATAAACAATTCGTTTCCGAATTCACACCTATCATTTCGTCATTTGACAGAACAAACTCAGATGTTATTATTGCAGGAGACGTTAATATAAACCTTTTGAAAATAAACGAAAAAGAAGTATTCGCGGAATTTTTTGATACTTTAATATCATATAGTTTTACCCCCACATCACACTTCCTACTAGGCTCTCCAAAAATAATGGAACCCTAATTGATAATTTCTTTTGCAAATTAACTAAATCTACAATGAAGCCTAAATCAGGTATTTTAACTAAACAATTATCAGACCACCAACCATATTTCACTTTTCTAAATACAGTTTCCCACACAGAACCTTTACCAAGATATATAAAAATTACTGTACAGAACTCTGATTCAATATCTGATTTTATACACGAGGTTTTCTCATCAAATGTTTATAGTAAACTCGACCAATCTCCTAATGCAAACCCTAATGCAAATTATGATATACTACATGACGTAATGCAATGTACAAAAAATAAACTTATGCCATATAAAACAGTTAAACTAAAAAAATACAAACACAAGAAATCCGCTTGGATTACGTTAGGGCTGCTCAAATCCATTCGATACAGAGATAAATTATATAAGACACTAAAAACTGCTAGACCAGAATCATCAAAATACTTTGCAATTCGGATCAACCTGACTACCTATAATACTATCCTTAAAAAAGCATACGTACTGCTAAACGCATACATTACGAATCGTGTTTTAACAAATTCAAAAATAACATTAAAAAAACATGTGAAACAATTAATGGTATTCTTTCTAGAACATGCAGAAAGAAAACGTTCCCCAATTCCTTTATTTATAACGAAAATACCATAGCCGATAAAACGGCAATTGCAAACACATTTAATTCATATTTTACCAATATTGGCCCAAATTTAGCCAACCAAATACAAAATTCCACAAATAAAACTTTCAGATTCTATCTTAATGGAAACCATAACAATGTATTTAATTTTCAACTTATTAATGAAGAAATAATATCTAAAACAATAGATAATATGCACACAAAAGCAAGTTGCGGATTTGACGGCATTTCTTCACTGCTTCTAAAGTTAATTAAACCTGTTTTGACAAAATCTTTAACTTTAATCACAAACCAAATATTAACAACTGGTATCTTCCCCGACAAACTCAAAATTGCTAAAGTAATACCAATTTATAAAAAAGGGGAAGAAACCCTATTCTGCAACTACAGGCCAATACCAATCTTACCTGCAATTTCAAAAGTATTCGAAACAATTATTTACGACCAGCTAGATTCTTTGTTAAAAAGACACAAACTAATGTACGATAGTCAGTATGGATTTAGAAAGGAACATTCTACGGAATTTGCCGCTCTTGAATTAATTGATAGGATATTGACACGTATGGATAATAAGGAAATACCAATAAATATTTACTTGGACCTGTCAAAAGCATTTGACACTTTGGATCACTCAATATTAATCGATAAGCTAGAGTTTTATGGCGTAAAAGGAGTAGCTTTAGACCTATTAAAAAATTATTTAGCAAATAGAAAACAGTACGTAGAATTTAAAGATGCCCAATCAGATATGCTTAATATCTCCACAGGCGTACCTCAAGGATGAGTTCTAGGCCCTTTGTTATTTATAATTTCGGACTAGACTTTGCCCAATCTAGTCCGAAATTCAACTTTATTATGTACGCCGATGACACGACACTTTCAAGTACCCTAGATTCTTTCGCACAATATAGCAACAATTTAAATGTAGAATTCATAATCAACACAGAACTGGACAAAATTAATGAGTGGCTTAAATTAAACAAATTATCCTTAAATGTAAATAAATCTAAATATATGATTTTCAAAACGGCTAGAAGAAATAATATGATAAATCCTCTAAATATAAAAATAGATAATACATATATCGATAGAGTAGATGAGTTCAATTTCCTAGGGATAAGTTTTAATGAAAAATTAAACTGGCAAAGCCGCATCAACAAAATTTCAAATAGGTGCTCCAGAATTATAGGTATCCTAAATAAACTTAAACGATTGTTACCTCTTAATATAAAGATTATGTTATATAACACTTTGGTATTGTCACATCTAAACTATGGCTTAACGGCCTGGGGCTATAGATGTGATAGACTAAAAAACCTTCAAAAGAAAGCCGTCCGAATTATATATGTAAGTAAATATAATGCTCATACCGATCCACTGTTCAAAAGTCTTAATTTACTAAAAGTAGAGCATATTTTAAAATTGCAGGAACTAAAATTATATCATAAATTTTCAAACAATAAACTACCTGTCTACCTGCAAAACTTACCACTTAATCAAAACAATAGTGTTCACAACTTTAATACACGTGGTCAATATAATATACATACGATCAGGGTACACCACGAGTTTGCTAAACGAAGTCTCAGGTACAGTTTGCCACATACTATAAATAATGCACCTGATTTATTAAAAGACAAGGTCACCACTCACAGTTTACATGGTTTCTCAAATTATATCAAACTTTATTATCTGAATACATATATTGAACAATGTGCAATCCAAAATTGTTATATATGTCAACATGACTGACTATGTCGTCGTTCCTACTTGGTTAAAATCACTCTATGTATATCCGATTGTATGAATATAATTGGCATTTGTAATATACAGACATATTTATATTAATTTTGTTCACTCAGTAATTATGTATTAATATCTATAGGGATTTTTCTTTTTATAATTTAACAACGGGTGAAATTAATCGACAGGGTGGCTCCTACGACAGCGATTATTTTTTAGTCTTAGTAGGAGTCTCCCGTCCCTTATATGACATTATCTTTTATTTTTCAGACCTTACTCTATACTCTTACTACTTCGTTTTATCATGTCGACATATATGTAATATATTGTATGGTTTTTGTGTTGAATACTCTGTTTTGTTGTCTTTGGGACGAATAAATGTTTCCTGTTTCCTGCTGACACTGAACTGTCTGTGGTGCACTCCTGGATCTTTGATATATCTCTGTTTTGCATCCAATTATAACTTTATGTTATATATCTTGTTTGTTTACCTCAGAACCAGACATCCTATCATAGCTCTATGTTATCTCTCTATTTTGTTTTTCTGATACCCATGTGACCATTTCTGGCTCTGTGTTCTCTGTCTGGTTTGTTTATCTCAGAACCAGGCATCCACGTATGGCTATATGGTATCTCTTTGGTTTGTCAGGTGTCGCTTCCTGGCTTTAAGTTGTCACTGTGTTTATATCAGGGATATATGAACATAACCAGTTCCATTTCTTTTTGAACAAATGTAAGTGTTGGTGAAGCTGCCAAATACTTTATGCATAAGCAATGTTCATATTTGAGTGCACACATTCATTATAATAAGTATGTTTTCAGAGAAACTGAAGAAAGAATTACTAAAGAAGTACAGCAGTTTGACTGTTCCGGTCCAAGGCACAGTCGATGCAGACCGTTGCAGTGATGTGTGTCGAATTACGACTGCAGGAGTATGCTACTATAACACTCCCAGAATCACTTAGTTATTGTGATGTAGAGAAAATGCAGCGATGTATGCAGTCAAGTAAACCAATTGAAACGACACAACTGTTTGATAAGCTTGATGACATATGTGCCCCCAGAGAAGTCCTGATGCTACGCAAAGCAGGCATCGGAAAGACGACCCTCATTAAGCAGATTGCATCACAGTGGGCTAAGAAAGAGCTCTGGAAGCATGTTGAGTACTTATTTGTCATCATCTTACGAGAGCTGAGGCAGGACAGGAAGTTGAGACTTGGAGATCTCCTGCTGGATGGACTATCACTTACTAAAGAAGAAAAGATTGCAACACTTAAACACATCCGTGAAAACGCTTCGACAGTGATGATCGTAGCAGAAGGTTGGGATGAAATTAAGTACACTGGTAAAGAAGACATCGAACGGGATGATACGAAGAAGGTTGAATTGAGCACGATACTCTCAAGTATTCTGAACAACGTCATGCTGTCTGGAGCAAAGGTGTTACTTACGTCTCGTCCAAACAACAGCATTCCTGTGTGTGAACGCTCTGCTGAACTGTACGGCTTCACCCAAGCAAGCATCGACAAGTACATTCATAAATTCCGCAGACAAGACACTGAATTGGAAGAGTTCATCAAGCGTTATCTCCAGAGCAACGTAAACATTGAAACAATGTGTTACGTATCCGTGCACACTAACTTCGTCTGCGTATGTCTTAAAGACATGCGTTCATCCTCCCGCAGTGATGACACTTCAACAATAAATACCATGACACAGCTGTATATCTTTGCAGTGATAAACATTGCTAGGAAACTACACCCTTCTTTGAAGGGCAGCTTAACAGAAATAGACGAAAAAAAGTTCCTTGCCATGGTGGGTGATTCTTTGAAGAACCACGCAGAGTTAGCGAAGTACTACACACTGTCAACTCCACTGCGAATCATCATGTATGAAGAAGACTTTGATCTATTTCACATAAGCGACAAAGACAAACACACAGGGTTCCTGGCGCAATCTATGATGGGAAATAGGATTCCAAGTTTGAAAAGAAAGTGTTGGTTTTTCCATCACTTGACAATGCAAGAAATGTTTGCTGCTGTGGGGTTGTTGAGGGGACCACATGATGCACTTCTGGAGCTGATTGAGAATGAAACCTCAGTCCGCCAACATTAGGTGTTGATCAGATTTGCTGTGGGTCTCTTGTACGACCCACACAATGCACATTTCATGGAGTGTCTGGAGTCAGCCAAAGATCAGTTGGACCCTCGGACTTTCATTAAGAAACTGGCTCGTGTGTTTGACCCACTACAACTCCTTACGACCATCTATGAGACTCAATGCCCGGAACTGGCAGACCTTGTACCGAGAGAGATCGAATCCAGAAACGTGTTCCCAACAGAAATGATGGCGCTGTCATGGGCTTTAATGCAACACGAGTGTTCTGTCATCAGTCTCAAGTAAGTCATACAACCTTTGATTTGGGTTATCCCCATTTCGCCTACTCAAATTATTCCCATTCTGCCTATTCAACTTATTTCCATTGTGCCTAGTCAAAGTATTCCCATTTCGCCTACTTAAATTACTCCCATTACCCATGAAAAGGGGTAATATGCTTATCGATTAATCCTGCACCTAGTCGGGTGACGTCTGGGAAGCAGTCATGCAACTGTACCTAAGCATCTACCCAAGTAAATGGAACCTTGGGAGTTGGGTGTAAATTTAAAACTTAACACCGGTGCCTGTCTTGCAACCGGCCACAGGAACCCAACTTTTGAATTACGAGTAAAAATAATGAATATACACTTTAAGCTTAAAGATAATGTACAGTTGACCATGTGGGACACAGTGTATTGAAACTTTCAACACTGCAACATATACATCAGTCCTGTATAGGTTCCAATATTTAGCTTCGGATTTTAATTCCTTCTATGCTAAATGAATGTTCTAACTATCAACGAAAGAACATATATTTTTTTACATTTAAAACAGATAAATAGAAGTTAGTTTCATCAAAATAACAAAACATTTAGCATTTTTTATGGACATGGCATTGGCCTTTTCTAGAGTAGGTTATTACAAAGTCCACTTTCTTAAAAACCATTATTTTAAGAATATTTTAGTACTACTTCAAATAACTAACCCTGTACTACCCATTACATCATATTTTGTTCAAGTATGACACTTTATTAATAAACCATTTGTGTCATCATTGTACATTAAATAAGGACTTGGTGTTGACAAAGAAATGGTTTCCGACCAGTCAGTTTGGTGATGCAATAACCATGACAAATGATGATAACATTGTAATATTCGTGTGGTTTTATGAAGTTCAGATATACTACTATACAGTGCAGTCAAAAATTTTGGTGTACAGGTAATTTCATGTATTGGTAAAACGTTCCACTTTAACTCGGAATTACCCTCCTGACCAATTATGTTACTAAGCAATTCTAGATTATCGACATTAGAATATATTAATGTCACCCATGAACGGTGCAAATTTTAGTATACCATAAACATTGGACAAATCATTTATATATATATATATATATATATATATATATATATATATATATATATATATATATATATATATATATATATATATATATATATATATATATATATATATATATATATATATATATATATATATATATATATATATATATATATATATATATACAGAATGCATCATCTTCTAAAGTAGGAAGTCCTACAGATTCTTGAATAAGAAATCCGGAAGGTGAAACAAGACATCTAGGACTCACGGATCCTAAGAAAATCGAAACCTGTCGTATTATTAATATTGCTTATTTAGGTAATTTGTGGTAACTGTTAGGCACTTGTCGAGAAACCGGACCCAGCTTATTTGTGTCACTTTTTGTTATAAAGACACATCGTGTACAGCAAACATGCACTGTGTGTGGAATGTGTAAATTATTGAACGGTTTATGTGTAAAGATCTGAGTCAGATCGCGATCGTCATACGTTTTTGTTGTGTATTTGTCGTAGCGGCGTTTTGGTCTCTCTATAAATAAATATTACGACAAAGGGGGTAACGATATAAAGAAGAACTATCAAATAAAACTTCACCATATTAACCAACCTTAATCTTTGTTATAACAATAAATATTAAAACCCATACAGTCTATTAGTCCCAGCCAAGCTTGCTACACCTATCAACAACTCACCAGCATACCCAACCCTTGGCTAAGAGGGAAACCCTCCACACCTTACACCACTACCTATCTGCAACTTCACTCTCTGCCTGCAACTTCACTGTCTTTCTCCCTGTCTACAACACTATATAACATCCAAGCCTGGCTCACCAAACACTCACTAGCCAATAATTATCTCTCACTTTCCGGCCCTCTAGTTTGAACAGACTAACAAACACCACGTTTCTCATGAGGTTGGGTAATTAATTAAAACTTAATACTTATCAATCTTGTGAAGCTGTGCCTTGGCTCTTATCTAACACATCCCAGAAATGACACCATAACACTGACACTGGCACGATACTTAAAACATGTAGTTAGATGTCATAAGCATAACTTATATCAAACTGTTGACATAATTATATTATAAAACTGATGTGGTAACAGTTATACTATAATACGCCCTACCACATCAATTGTGATCACGATAAATGTAGCCCTTGTTTAGAGGTGGATAGTGATTGGGTGAGTATTCGATCGAGGTGTGCCATGTAAATGGTTTGTGATCGCGATCATCAAGTTGAAGTGTACATACGTGCCAGTGTTAACAACACGATGGATGTTTAAGATTTTATATTGTATTTTTGCAAATAAACAATGCAACTATATATTTGATTAAATTTTTTTTAAACTAATTTTACTTTTTTTTTTTTTTGGTACAGTGCAATGGTATGAATTTGAAAAGTTAAAAAAATCAAGTTGTCCTCTTTTCGTGAGAACGTGTCATTCATGTATGTGGTACATGCATGCATGTTTTACATGCGTGTATGTGGTACATGCGTGTATGTGGTACATATGTGTATGTGGTACATGTGTGTATGTGGTACATGTGTGTATGTGGTACATGTGTGTATGTATGTGGTACATATATGTATGCATGCATTCATGTACAGATATTTAGTTCAGTGTTTGAAAGGTGTGGATACGAAATAATCGACTTTTATGTTAATTTGCCACTAACAAGCGTTTTAAGACGATAGTATTACATTTTTTTACATAATATAAATGCTACTTACAATACAAATCAAAAAACACAATTTCAATTACTGCTAGACTGTTAAATGTAGCTTATCAAATATCAACTAATTGGAGCTGTCTAATGGGGAACAAACTGGTAATTATTGTATTGTTTCTTCTTGCAGCTTATCTCAGTCAACGTTAGATGTCCACCTGGTGAGGCAACTGACAAAGGCTGACAAAGAACACATCTCTCAAGTCGTTGGAGTAAGTAGCTATTAAATCCTTCCAGTTTTCTGCCTTCTGTTCAAGCTGATCCACACGTCAGGTCTTGCCTTGTAGTAGTGTCATCCGTCGTGACTAGTTTTGATACAAGTTCAGTAGTACAAACAAATTGGCAGATATAAGTTCAGGAAACAGTTCTGAAGCTGGATTTAATGGTTTATGCTTAATTGAAAGGAGCACAGCAAATCATCGTAGTACTAATCAAAATATATGATTTTTACCACCTACAAACAAGTTCTGAGATTCCAACTTTAAATAAATGACACATCTATAGAGTGTGTTGATAACTTCAACTTCTTAGGATTGACAATAAACAAACACTTGAATTGGAAAAATCATATTGATAAACTAGCATATGACATTTCAAGATCAATTGGCATTATAAGAAAAAATTTACAATTTGTACCGCAGCATGTTTTAGTAAACCTATACAACTCATTTGTACTCCCGCATATAAATTACTGTTTGCTTTCTTGGGGGATCCAACATGATAGGATCTTGTAACTCCTAAAAAGAGCAATCAGAGTAGTGACCAATAGCCGGTATAATGCATATAGAGAGCCATTATTCAAACATCTTAACATTTTTATGGTCACATACATTATTAGGTTACAACAACTGAAATTTTATCTTAGATACATTAACGGTAATTTACCTGAATATGTTTTAAGGTTAGTCATATCAGAAAATGAGGATGTTCATACACATTATACAAGAAATCGACATGACATACGTGTTGAAAGAGCAAATGAGGGGTTTATCCGCAAAACGCATTATATCCATTTTGTGTGTTCTTAGAAAACCATTGTTTTCTATTGCACATAGCTACGTACTAGATTTGATTGATTTCACAGTCAGTGTTCAATTTATATCACTAGATGCTATATATAAACTATTCATTTGAAATCTGAATGAACTATTAATTGATTAAAACAAAATCAAATATGTGTTTTGTTGCAAAACACGTTATATCCATGCTCAATTGCTTATAGCTGAGATACTCAGTACACAGCTCGAACACCTGCTGACACTGAGACGTGTAAATTGTGTTATGATGGACGCAAATGCATTACCAATAAGCACCAAATACGATGATAATAATAAAATAATATTATTAATTAAAAAAATTTTTTTTTTCAATAATTAATACTTTAAAACCGTCAACAGTGAAAGATTAGTACTTGAACTTATTACCAATATAGCAATAGCAGTTGACATGCATGACACAAGACAGTATTATTACCAAAAAATTGTATTACACATTTTTATTAATCGACAAGACGTAAGTAATCACATTACACATCAGTCATAGAGTGGCGTACGAGAACAATAATATAACAGACTACAGTCATTACACACTTTTGACACAACACGTCACTCATCGCCGCTGTCAGACTGGACAGTATCGTTGGTGTCAGCCAGAATATTCTCGTAGAACGTAGTCACCGCATCAGACACCCCCATGGCCGACAACAGTTTCCTCACATCGGTCTTCTTTGCAGATGACACCGTCGATTGGTCGGCAAGAGCTGCAGGCGCGAACGTGCTCCAGTTTTTCCCCCGTTTCAGCACGCTGTGCGACACAGTGGCGCCGTTGTAAGTGTCCTTCATACCCACTGCATCACCGTCAATGTCGATGATGCGTGCATCGCTGATGCGGAACGACCGCTGCACCTTGGTGTGCCGGGCAGTGGCAGCACGATAGTCACTGGCCCGCCAGTCCTCCCCGTACAGGTGTACAGTGCCGTGGTTCTTAAGAACCTGGTGGTAGTCGCTGGGCAACAGCACTGTATCCATGTTGCGCAGCTGCTGCTCGATGCGGCCGAAAACACGATCGGCTGGCAGATAGCTGTGGCCACGCACGGGGAAAACGTATTTTATGTTGATACGTGGGAAGCATTGCTTCCGCAAGGCAAAAAGCATGGCGAGCATATTCATGTTTTTATTTTGACCAAAACAAGAGTCGCTGAAAAGTCGCAGCGAGCCTACATCGTTCAACATCGGTAAACGGTGTCGCAGGCAATCGTTGAGGGCAGAAGCAACCATATTACTGTCCTTCCGGTTTTCGTTTTCCTGCCACACGTACAGGTGAACGTCTTCCTTCGACTGGTCACCACCGCGTCCGTGATGGACCACAACGCCAAACACGTACATACTCAGCTGGCGCGAATAGTACGCCTGACCGATCGGTGTCTTTGGCAGTGACAGGTTCTGCATCATGTCGAAGCAGACAGTGACCGATGCTTCATCCGTAGCGTTCAGCATGTCGTAAAACACCCGAGCGCGCCGCCTGTGCAGGATGTACGAGGCCGCCTCGCGCCGCCGGTCTTCCTCAGCTGCCAGCTGGTCCTTGCAGTGCAGCTTGTAGCTCGCGCAAGTCGCGCAGACGTCTGTCACCGGATGACCGAAACCGAGGTTAAACTTGTAACAGAAGACGCTGTAGTACAGGGAGTAGGTCACCTGGACCTGTGCATCGTTCTGCCTCGCGAACATAGCGTGCATCTGCTTGACGCTCATGTCAGAAGGCAGGTACTTCCGGCCTCCATGATTATCTGCTAGATGGCAGCTCAAAACCGATCTTAACTCAATTTTGCCATTTTGGCGGATAACGCGTTTTGCAGGTAATCACTCAGGTTAGCTATATTGTGACAGAAAGACATTCTTCACGTAATAGCTGAAATCTTGCAACGAGTGAGACTGAACTTTATCTATGATCAAGGTGGGAGTGTTATTAATTACATGGACAATACTAAACCGTTTAGTCCGTGTAATTAATAACACTCCCACCTTGATCATAGATAAAGTTCAGTCTCACTCATTGCAAGATTTCAGCTCCTACGTGAAGAATGTCTTTCTGTCACAATATAGCTCAAGTTGTAATATACAGAATTGTTATGTTTGCCACTTATAATTATGTGATAACTAATTACTGTTAAATGTTTACTAACTGATTTCCTCTTGATGCCATCTCACATATTATAATCATATACATGGCCTGTATGTTATATATTGATTGTCTTATTCTTATACTTTAAGCATATACTCATGCAATACGTTCAATTTATTTGTCTTTAATCCTTCACTCAATTCTATTGTTTAATTTATAATTTTATTGGGTGGCTGTCAGCGACTAAATTATGGTCTTAGTGACAGTCTCCCAGACCGACATGATTTCATACCTATACAATTAACATTCATATTTATGAATTTTGTAGACATTCGTAGTATGTTTTTGTATTTCTTAATTTATTTTACATGTTTTGCCGAATAAATAATTCCTGATTAAGTGTTGATGAAGCAGGCTGTCGAATAAGCTCATTTTGATAACACACTGTCAAGCCCCCATAAAAGTGCAATTTTTGTGTGATCCACCAGTTATTTTATTTAGCACCTGTCATAGCACATGTGTACCAAACACACCTGTCGTGGAAAAAAGTTTATGTACAATTCAAAATAAAAAATATTTAAATATACACACATGTCCTGAATGAAAAGTGAAAGTGACTAACAGGAACATTTTGTTACGATCCACCTCTTATCTTATTTAGCACCTGTCATAGTCAAATAAAACATACAAATATATACACATATTAAAAGTGACTGTAAAGGAATTTTTTGTGATCCACCTCTTATCTTATTTAGCACCTGTCATAACATATGTTTACCAAACATTATGTTTTAACACAAACTGAACGGTCGAACTGGTTTTGTGTGCTAAGAACTTGTTCTAACTGAACAGTAAACCTGTCTCAGATATGACCAGTACATTTAGTGGCATAGCTGTCTCAACTAGGTGCATTGATTAATGAAACAGTGCTTTGAATGACACCAGAAGACCAGTTAGCATTGCCTTATTTCAGTTGCTATATTAATCAAACAATGGGCTATTGTTTAACATATACATACAACTGTCTCTTAATATGCATACATACAACTAATATTATTTTCATTCTTTTCCTGACAGTTTCAAGCAGTACATTATTTGTGGCACATTGCTGGTATGAAGATATCCAGGAATAACATACAAATAATATTATTTTGATGTTCTTTGTGCATCCTGATAGTTTCAAACAGTATGTTGTTTGTGGCACATTGATGGTATGGAAATCTCCAGGAATAACATACAACTAATGTTATTTTGATGGTTTTTTTGTATCCTGACAGTTTCAAGCAGTATGCTATTTGTGGCACATTGCTAGTATGAAGATCTCCAGGAATAACATACAACTAATATTATTTTGATGTTTTTTTGTATCCTGACTTTTAAAACTGTACTTATGTTATTTGTGGCACATTGATGGTATGGAGATCTCCAGGAATAACATACAACTAATGTTATTTTGATGGTTTGTATATATCCTGACAGTTTCAAGCAGTATGCTATTTTTGGCACAGTGCTGGTATGAAGAAAGAAATTGAAAAAACTTGTCATGGACTCATTAACTCTAGAGGGGAGACTGTGTTGAGTAATTATCCAGAAATTCCACAAAAATGTATCAGTGCAATACTATTTTTGTTCTGTTTGCTTGACGAGTGTTATGGTGTCATTATGATGTGCCACAATAATGTTTATTGTGGTACTAATAGTGAGATAGTGCTGATTTTAGTCAAGCTAATACATTGACCTATTCATAGATTAGTTGGCAGAAATGCTCATGATATAATAATAATAATAATAATATTTGGAACATCGTTATATTTTGCTT
Organism: Lamellibrachia satsuma; assembly: GCA_033239005.1. Classification (NCBI taxonomy): domain Eukaryota; kingdom Metazoa; phylum Annelida; class Polychaeta; order Sabellida; family Siboglinidae; genus Lamellibrachia; species Lamellibrachia satsuma. Next base: position 200 of record BSQZ01000181.1, on the reverse strand, counting down.
GAAAACTGGTGATACAATTACGTCCTAAACATTTTTGTTTAAATTGGTGTTTACTTATTTTGGTATATCAGGATAAAATGTGTAGATCAGTGACATTTCCAACATATAGTTTTAAGTTGCCATACGATCTATGGATAGGGCAATGGCTTTGCTTTATATTAAGATGAAATTCATACCTTTATGATGATTATACCCAAAGT